>JAZAYU010000131.1:468331-857610 GCA_038501625.1 Corbicula japonica
AAGGGAAAGATAACTTAGTCGTGACTGCAGATTTTAAGAACATTTTATTTCTTTGTAATGATTACAGAAATGCAGATCTGTTCAAAGAAGATATTTTCTATTTTATTTTTCTAGTTTTACAAAATCACAGGTAGAAAAGTGGGTACTTTTTATTTTTGCTGAGTATATATATAATTCAAAGCAAAAGTCAGGTTCGATATACTGTATAAAGTCTTTTGACTAATGTATTGTATTTAAAAGAAGTAATTGGATTTCTTACGAGCTTTCTGAGATCAAAGTCAGTATGTTCATTTTGATATGTGCCTTATGTTGGACTGTAGCTTTACTTTAAAATAAACTTTATTTGGGTGAGCCAGTTTGCAGGTGTATTTTGCTTTGTACTTCACGTTAAAAATTTATGCCAAAACGTTAAATAAAATAACCGTGCTGGCACGTCAAACATACATAAATAAAAAGAAAAGCAAAGAAGTTTTATTATCCGGAAATTCTAATATCGTCTGACTAAAAAAATATATAAACGAACTCATTACTATCGACGCATCTCTATTACCGAAGTAAATTAGTTATGTAGTCGTGCGTTTCCATATTTGATAGCTGACCTAAATATGACGAACTCGGTCATATCTTGTTAGATATTACGTTTTTATGTAAGTTATGTTCACCTAAAACATAAATGATGAACAAATAGTGAACTGCATAAGAATCATTTATAGTTTTAACAAATACGTCGATAAATAAAGCATTCCAGGCTACCTTAGATGTTATACTCTGCTCAGCACTGCCACAGACCGCCTCGTCGCTAATATTACCACGAATCACGGATGCCATCGTGTTGAAGAAACTAGATTTTCCCGCTCCTACTGGACCAAGAACCAGGATGTTTGCCGTTTCGATTCCAACTGACCTCGGAGGTGAATATTTTTCAATGTCAAACTTCAGATTTTGAAGAACCTGATATAGAAGTTTGTATGGCATAAACGCATTCTACATAGCATGCTCTGCTGTTGAATACAAAACAACAAATTCCTTTTTAAACATTGGCTTGTTCTTGTAATATTTAAAACTGACAATATATAATTACGAAATAATACTACCTCTCCATCCCATCCGGAACAGCTTCTCCAATTACTTGCAAGAGGGGTTTCTAAAAGTTGAAACAATTGTTATTTTTGATAATGATATTTAAGTATTTGTCTGTTTATTATTATTATTACAAACACATAATTTTTAGCAATATCTTATTTAAAAAAAATGCGGTTTTTTTAAAACAAGAGTTATAAAATAATAATTATAATAACAAAAAAGGATCCAATTCTGATTGAAATTATTGCTTTCAATAAGTTTCAATTTCAACCAGTGATAGCAAAAACATGTCATGACGTATTTATTATTTATGTTTAGATGGGACTCATTGGCAGTATTTTTTGTATTGAATTTCTTGTATACTTAGAAACGCTTAGTTGGTACAGAAAATTGTTTAAACAATCTTACACGCCCAAGAAGCTAGAAGACAAAGAAGGTGCTTATAAAGAATGTAGTACCATTAACGCCGTAAACTTCTAAATCAAAAACGGTTTTGATACTATTTGTAAGCTGGTCTTCAGTGACTCCTCCCATGTCATAGGTTGTTCCAATTGAAAGAGTTCCATTTATGGTGAACTCGCCACTCGTCTGGGTGAAAGTTCCATTGAACGTTTGAATGTCATTGTTCCCAAAAATTGGACCGTAGTCCGCGTTACAGTTGATAGCATTGCCGGGGACCTTTACAGGAAACTTATTCAGAACGTCTTTATGATCATGCATAAGACGAAACAGAAATGCCTTGTCGTCCGGATAAAATGTCCCCGAATCCGAGGTCCAGCTTTTCCCTGTGTATCCTCCATAAACAGATCCTTTGGTGTTGTATATGACCGTTACCGTTGGGCCCTTGTTGTCGCACTTTTGGTGAAATGTCGTATTAACTGCTCCATCTTTTGTAAAACTGTACAACAAGTTAAATGTCTTAGCACCCGAATGAATAAATCGCTCGATTGATTTCCTTTGGTTTACAGTAAGTCTGCCTTCCATAGCTACGCTCTGGAACACCAAACAAAATTAATAAAATGAAATTAAACCACTTATTAATAATAGCGGTAAACTTGTAACAAAAATGAAAAATGTAACCCGGAACAAAAATAAAATTAAACCTACTCATTCCAATAAATTGAACATGTTGATGTACTGAGAATGCGAGCCTTACAAAATGACTCACGATCAATAGGGTTAAATCCAAAGGGGCGTCAGTGGCCGAGTTGTTAAGGTTTCCGACTGAGCAACTTGCCCTTCACCGCTGAATTCGAGATCTACCAGGGTCAAGATCTCTTATGTGAGGAGGCTTACTAGCTAGCACGTCAGTGGTTCTACCCAGGTACCCGTTCGGCCTGAAAATTGCCCGGAGGGGCACCTGGGGTATTCCTTTACCATGAAAAGCTGGTATATCCACACCATAATGTCCTCTTTAAGAGGAGGACGGAACATTAAAAGACGGGAAATAAAAACAAGAATAGTAACAGGCTTAAATTCAATCTATCTGAAGTCGAATTGAACACAATTGTATACTGTGACAACCCGCAAAATCGTATATAAGCAATAGTGGTTTCGAAACCAAGGCCTTCATCCTCCATCATTCTCCCACCCCCAACACATACATGCCTAGAGAAGCACAAAGCACTCCATTTCACCAACTTAAACAGTCCCTTAAACTGAAGACATATCGCTTCAGTAACAAAGGCCTCCCCACATAGCATTGAATACTTTCTCCTAAATCATTCGCAATACAGTTAGACGCCCCACACAACAAAAGCTCACACCGTCCCCTTCTTACTCACACACAGCACATAAACATCTACGAAAAAAATGAAAGTTCTAACAAAATACAGCTCTTGAAATTCACATTTAAAATGGTGACTGAATGTTTAAAGAATATGTGATTTACCTGAAAGTGAATGTAGAACAACAACTGGTTTCAGCAAGAAAAACTGGAAAATAGCTTATTTTTTTAAAATAGTTTCGGTTTCGATATGTAGCTCGCTCTTATCAGCGTACCACGTCATGATGAGATATCAAACTTGTCTCACGCTGATCGATCCAGTTTATTGCCGACATGATTTTGATTTACTCTGACTTTATGGCATTTGTGATTTAGTATTTCATCCATGTTTACTTTAATCAATTTTATATCCAGAGATATCTTCTAAAAAGATATAAAGCGATGATCAAATATGTTAAGGGCTTTCTACACTCCTCACCAGCACGTTCATCGATAAAAAGAAAAATATCAAAATCTAAATAACGGAAAAATGCCGTTCAACGAAACTTTGCACAAATGAGTGTTACTAAATTAAATATATCTTTATTTTGCATATGGTAAGACACGTATAGAACAGTGAAGAAAAATAGCAAGATCTAAAAATTCTCTAAACTTCTATCTACGTGAATTCACAAAAATTAAACAAGACAAAACATCGTTTAAAATGCCCTCAAGAGTAATATGATACTGACAACAATTTCTTGTGTCCTCGTGATTAAATATGTAAACTTTATGAGATATTAGTAAAAGTGTGTTTGAACTTCAATTTAATATACTGCATTTATATAGCGCTCTTTTCAAAAAAATATGCTCAAAAGCGCTTTACAATATATCATGGTTAAAATGTACAAATTATTCAGAAAGGTGAAATAAATATGCAATACTTGATTAAAAAAATAAACAAACATAAATTAAGGCATTGTTAAACGTTATAGCAAAGCTTAAGAATAGGCATGGAATTAAAATTATAAAACAATTTTCTAAGACACATTCTAAAAAACATAGATAACGCGATCAAAGGGTGCTTTACAATGATATAAACTAATAACTGATTACAAGCAATACAATTAAAATACTAAAACAGCATTCAAATAAGAAGATCAGAAGACTTGATCTTGATCCAGGATGATTTTCCAGGAGATCCCCCAAGCGTTTAAGACTGACTATGATGCAACTAGAAGTTGCCTGTATGTGACTAGAAGTCACCAAAAACGCAACAAGTAGTCGCCCGTTTGTAACTAGAAGTCACCTGAACGCGACAAGAAATCGCCTGTATGTGACTAGTTGTCACCTGAATGCAACAAGAAGTCGCTCCTATGTGACTAGAAGTCAACTGAATGCAACAAGAAGTCGCTCCTATGTTACTAGAAGTCAACTGAATGCAACAAGAAGTTGCCCGAAGCCCGAATGTGACTAGAAGTCACTTGTATTTGACTTGACATTGCCTTCATGCGACTAAAAGCCACATTACTTGATGTATCACCACCTGAATCCCTGATGTGACCCAAGGCCACCAGGTCTAATCAGTTCCATAAACCTGAACGAAGAAGTGAGTCTTTAGTCGCCTTTTGAAACTTTCAAGAGAAGTACAGTATGTTCTGGTAAAGTATTCCATAGTTTAGGAGCAGCCGCCGAAAAGCTCCTGTCCCCAAATTTAAGTTTTGTTTTTGGTGGCTCAAGAGTAAGGGATTGGTTGGCTGAACGCAGATTTCTAGCCGGTTTGTAAACGTTGATCATATCATTGATGTATTTTGGAGCTTTGGAATGAAGTGATTTAAACACATGAATTAGTATTTTGAAATTGATTCTGTAATTCACAGGAAGCCAATGAAGATCTTTAAGCACTGGCGTGATGTGACTAAACTTTGGCTTTCTGGTAATTATCCTAGCAGCAGTATTTTGTACAGGCTGTAGCCTGTTCAATGATTGTTGTTGGACTCCATATAGGAGACAATTGCAATAGTCCAATCTAGATGTGACCAAGGCATGAACGAGTGTTTTCGTAGCTTCCTCGTTGATGTACTGTCGAATGCGTCCTATCAGTCTCAGCTGAGCGTAGGTTGATTTGCAAACAGAGTTAACGTGTGATTCCATGTTCATCCGAGAGTCCAGAAAAGCACCAAGATTTCTAACGTTAGCTGATTGAGTAATAACAGATGTTCCGATATTTACTGTAAGATTTGATACTTTTTCAGCCTTCTGACTAGATGAGAAAACTATAAGTTCCGTTTTATCAGAGTTCAGTTTCAGCAAATTGTTATTCATCCAGTGCATGATTTCAGAAATACAATTTGCTACACGATTTACAATGTCTTCCATAGTTGAATCATCTATTGGTTCAAACGACAAATACAATTGGGAGTCATCAGCGTAGAAATGTACATTTAGTCCGTGTTTTCGACAGATAGCACCAACGGGTTTTGTGTACCTGACATAGAGTTTAGGACCAAGGACGGAACCTTGAGGGACACTATAGGTCATGTGTACGGGCTCGGAAAGCTCACCGTCAATACATACGGTCTGGTAGCGATCGCTTAAATACGATTTCATCCACTCGAGTGGCTTCCCAGAAATGCCAAAATGATGTTCAAGACGTGTGAGTAATTTTTTATGGTCTATGGTGTCGAACGCCGCAGATAGATCGAGCATCACCAAAACAGTTACTTTTTGTTGGTCTAGTGCTAGCAGGATGTCATTTTGCACTTTGAGTAAGGCAGTTTCTGTGGAATGAAATTTTCTGTATGCTGATTGGTTAGGTTCGTGTAGATTGTTGGATTCCAGATGTCTTTCTAAGCGAGTGTCTCCAACCTTTTCATTAGTTTTCGACAAATAAGGAAGATTTGCGACTGGTCGGTAGTTTTTGAATATGTAAGGATCTAATGATTCGTTTTTCAAGAGAGGACGAATGTGCGAGTGTTTCAATGACGATGGCACTTCTCCATCCCTCAGTGAAATGTTGGTAATGTTTGTAATTATTGGAACGAGCTCACTGGAACATTCTTTCAATAACCTTGTTGAAATTGGGTCGAGTTCACACGATTTGTTGGAAGAATTTGCAATTAGCTTGGCTATTTCATCTTCAGTTGCAGGTTCGAATTCGTTCAATTTTACTTCTGAGTCATCCATATCAGGTGTGGTATTTTCATGATTTGTGTTATCAGTTGATGTGATGTTGCTTCTGATCGTTTCAATTTTCTCAATGAAAAAGTCACTAAACTCTTGAGCTAGTTCTTTAGCCGATGTGTGAGATGGTAGCACAACTTCCTTTTTGTTTCAAAGAAGATGATTTGCGACTTGAAATAGGTTCTTTTGATCACGTGATTGAATTTCATTTTTATAATATGTCTCACGAGCCTGTTTCAATAACTTGTTAACTATTTCACATTGATTTCTGTAGATTTCATGGTCGATTGTTAGTTTTGACTCGCCATTTTCTTTCAAGCTTACGTTTGATATGTTTCTCCTCATATTACTGATCCATGTACCATGCAAAGGTTGGTCTTAACACTATATTTCTTGTTTGCAAAGGAGCATATTTGTCAATAAGTGACTTCAGAACAGAATTATATTTGTCAACAGCTTCGCCTACGTTTAGTGAGCTTATGTCTGATGTAAACAATTCTGAAGATTTTGTGTCACTTTTGAAAGAATCAATGTCGATTTTCAGGTATTTTCTGTATGAGACTGTCTTACGAATAGGTGCAGGTTTGGATGCTTTGATGGCCATTAACACTGCAAAATGATCACGTGAAATATTTCCATTTGAAGTCGTGAAACCGGGATCAGTTACATTTAGATCTGATATAAAATGTTCATTGTTTCTTGTGATTACAACATCTAATGTATGTCCACCTACATGAGTTGGTTCATGAACATGCTGAATAAAACCAAGTGTGTCTAGAATATTGAGAAATTCAACGGAATCTTGATCGCTTGGGTCATCAAGATGAAAATTCAAATCACCAAGAATTGTTATATGTTTGTTAATTGTCACATATCTGGACAGGAAAGCAGGCCAATCGTCATTTAGAAACGAAGCTGTGCTAAGACCGTTGACTTTTGATGGTGGCGGACGATAAACTACTTACAGGCGTGTTGAAAAGTCACGGACACTGATGCTACAGTCCATGTATTCGAAATGTTTGAACGCCTTTGAATTACTAGATGATAGTACTTTAATTTGGATTGCAGACTTATAAACAATTGCAACACCTCCACCATTCTTTCCCATCCGAGGTACATGTTTTATGTTATATCCATTTGGCAATAGTTCGTTAACACAGATTTTATCCACTTTTGTTCCGAGCCACGTTTCTGTAATTGCTACAAGATCAAAGTCATTGGACTGTATGAAGTCACAGATTGCAAGAGTCTTGTTTTTTACCGATCGACAGTTAATTGAACATACTGTAAGTTTTTTCTGTCCTTGAACTATGGGTAGTAAATTTGGTTTTATTCGGGTTAAGATTCTATCAGAGTTATAGGTTTCTGAACTCACTGTTTTAGGTTCCACCCCTTGATTTTGTCTTTTCAATTTAATAGTTTCTATTACATGTGACAATGTTTTCAAATTATTAAAGTTTATCCCTTGATTGGTATCCCATGCTCTAGTGTATTGCTTTTTTCTACCCCTAGAAGATCTGTATTGAAAAAGCTTGTAATCCTTTAAACTTTGAATGGTCTTATTGTCCAGTCCAGTATGCCCTCTAGGTATAGTTGCTAGTTTCAGTAATTGTTCTCTATTGTATAGAATAAAGCACATTGTTATGTAATTGATATATTTTCAACTTTTAATCCTGAAGAATGTGTTCACCCTGTGCATGTATATTTACACTATATATGTCTTTTCACTATATATCCAATTGTTTTAGAATAAAATCCAGCAACGAGTAGATAAATCCAATTAAAAACCACACAGAGTTTAATCCAATGTATTAATAAAACACTATGCCAAAAATCGATAGTCTAGAGTTAATAGTTACAGCGCAATGAATTAAATTTGAGGAGCACAAATTTTTGGAGCCTTACACTTTGGCGTACAATACATAATTTCCTGGTCGCTTCCTGGTCGCGTAAACGGATGACAATCTTTGATTTCTCTTTTGGTAGTTGAAAGTTCTTTACAAAGTCCACAACATTTTCTTTCTAGTATCATTACACTCACGTGGGAATTTTAAATTAAGTTTTGTATTGCTTTGTGAATTTATGAAATTAGAATTTTAAGGAATTTTTAAGTATAACTTCTTTCTTTACTTTTCTAACGTGTCTTACTGTATGCAAAATAAAAATACATTAGTAACATTCATTTGTGCAAAGTATCATTGAACGACGTTTTACCGTTATTGAGATTTTGATAATTTTCTTTTTTATCGATGAAATTGCTAGGGAGGAGTGTAGTAAGCCCTTAAGGCAATTTTGTTAGCAAATAAAAAATCTCAAACTGGCAAAATGCCGTTCAATGATACTTCGCACAAATGAATCTTACTAATGTATCTTTATTTTGCATACAGTAAGACACGTAAGAAAAGTAAAGAAAAAAATCTAGACCTAAAAATTCCTTAAAATTCTATTTACATAAATTCACAAAAACTAAGCGATACAACACATAATTTTAAATCCACACTTGAACTCAATGATACTGATAAGAAAATGCTGTGTACTTTGTAAAAAACTTTCAACTACTAAAAGAGAAATCAGTGATCGTCATGCGTTTACGCGACCAGGAAGCGACCAGGAAATTAAAGGTCAAACACACTTTTACTAATATCTTGTAAAGTTTACATGTGAAAATCACGTGGACACATAAATTGTTGTCAGTATCATATAACTCGTGTGGGCATTTAAAATGACGTTTTGTGTTGTTTAGTTTTTGTGAATTTATGTAAATAGAAATTGAGGGAATTTTTAGTTCTCGCTATTGATTTTTTACTGTTCTTACGTGTCTTACCATCTGCAAAATAAAGATACATTAATAACACATTTGTGCAAAGTTTCATGTAACGGCATTTTGCCGTTATTGAGATTTTGATAATTTTCTTTTTATCGATGAACGTGGTTGGGAGGAGTGTGGTTAGCCCTTAAACATTTTAAACGAAACAATCATTGTGTAAACTAAGAAGCAGAGAGTAGTTTTATTCTGTTTATAATAAGTATCGGATTAAAGTTCTGAGCATTTGTTTCGTTCTAAAGATTCGTTTAACACTTGTTTTCATATGTCATAAGCCTCCACTATTGTAAAGTCATTTTAGGAGGATTTAGACCATAGGCACTTGGTTTCAACTCTTTTCAACTCTTTTTTGCAAATTCTAGAATTTCTCGTATACTAAAAAAAGACAAGGTAGCTCAGCAGCCATGTTTATCCGCAACGGAAGTGACGTACACAGGTATTAATGTACGGTATCCGTACCCATTCCGGTTTTCGCGATAAAATAGAATAGAATAGATATAGTCGGCATTCCGTCAAAATGGACACGGCGCAAAATAAATGTGTACAATACGCTGTAAAAGGGCACAATATAGTACTGGTTGGGCAAGCAGGTACAGGTAAAACACATACAATAAAAGAGTGTGTGAGAAAGCTGTGAAGGAAAACGTGTAGAATTGACATGTTATACAGGAATAGCCTGTTTGCAGTACGAGGGCTTGGGTGCAAAAACATTCCATAAATTTGCGGGTCTGGAAGATGGTCGATTTAGCAGTGAAGAATTGTTGCACTTGGTCAAGACTGATGAAAGGTTTATCGAAACAAAACAGAGAGTTTTAAATACGGATGTTTTAATTGTTGACGAAGTGTCAATGCTAAGCAAAAAATGTTTTGAAAGTGTGGAGTACCTCTGTAGGTCATTAAGATGTAATGATAGTTACTTCGGTGGCATTCAAGTCATATTAACTGGTGATTTTTACCAGCTCCCACCAATTAAGGATGAGCTATATGGTGATTTGGGCTATTACTGCTTCCAAGCAAATTTTTTTCAAGACATGTTTCCTCATATTATACAATTAACCACTGTGCACAGACAGTCAGACAAAGTCCTTATTTCTGCTATAAATGAGCTAGAAAAGGGTAAACCAAGTGCGGAAACTAACACCTTTATGAAGTTTTTGTCAAGGCCACTTAGTCCAGAAATGGAAATAAATGTAATTAAACTGTTTGCCAGAAATTTAGATGTAGATATCTATAATTACACACGCTTGCAGAGTGTTAACAATCCACTTAAGATTTTCATGGCTGATGACAGTGGTGATTGTTACTATTTAAATAAATTCATTGCTCCTAAGAGATTAGGTGTAAAAGTTGATGCCCCTGTCATGCTTTTGAGAAACCTAGATGGCAGACATGTGAATGGCCTGGTTGGATGTGTGACCAAAATAGATGACAACTGTATAAGAGTGCAGTTTACTTTTGATAATAAATCAGATAAAGTTGATGTATCTAAATACACCTTCACTAAGTTTGATCCAGTTACCAAAAAGTGTTTGGCTAAACGTCATCAGTTTCCACTTAAAATTGCTTATTCAATGACCATACACAAATCCCAGGGTATGGGATTACCTGCAGTTGAGATTGACTGCAAAAATGCCACAAATCCAGGGCAAATTGGGGTTGCTGTGGGTAGAGCTTTAAGCATTGATGGCCTTCGGGTTGTAAACTACAAACATTCACTGTGCAGATAGCATCCAGCAGAGGTTTCTTCATTTTATGACAACATCAGCAAATCATTATCTTTTTTTATAGATGACCTATCATGTTGCAATAACAAAAGATGTGCATTTCCTGTAACTCCTTCAGTTAATCAAGAAACAATTGAATCAGATTCAGACAATGAATATTTTAAAAATCTTGTAGATAAAACCAATGACATTGACAATGGTACTGAATATGTAATAACCACTGATCACACATACTCAGATGGATCACATAACTTGCCTGTTGTTAGGAGTTCCCCAGAACCATGCTTACCAGATCACACTTATTCAGCACTGCACAAGGATGACAAAATTAAATCAGAAGTGTTAGATGTTTTTAGACTTGCTTTGGAAACATTCAATGAAACACCTCAAGAGTGCAAAGCAAAGTTAGCAAATGATACTATCATCAATGATATTGATTCTACCATTACCTGGTATATAACACATAAAATGAAAGTAAAAAACATTTTTCAAGAGTGTTGTGATGCAGAACCAGGAAATTTGAGAGATAAACATTTTACTTCTTTCTATACTCAGTTTCAAAAATATATTTCATCTGAAGAGTACAAAACGCATTTTGAAAAATTCAATTCAATTCAATTTTCATGTCAAATTCTTACCAGTGTAATGTTTGTAATTCAATGCAAGACATTAGAAGAGGCTGCATGTGGCACTGAAAAACAGTACACTATAACAGATATTTTTCCGGGAACTGAGTCATCTGCTGGATTGGGCAAAATAAGGTATGTAGGGGCATTCTGCATAGCAAAATGCAGGCACAAACTCTGCTCCAGTATAAAGAATCTTCTCTTTGCTCCTGAAATGGACACAGAAATAAATAAATTGAATGAGCTTATCCAGATATTAGATGGTATGATATTAACAGCATCGGACATAAAAGCAAAATCTAAATATCAGGAATCTTTAAATGAAACAGCAAGGAAACAAAATATACGAGAAGGTTTAACCAATATAAATGATGAAGTTTTTGAATTTTTTCTTAATTTGGAGAAAGAAATCAGACAATTGATGACCTACTCAACTTTACAGAAACAAAAGAAGCATTTATATAAACATGTTATACAGTTTATTTCAAATAAAAGATCAATTTTAGAAATGTTTATTCAGAAATGTGTAAGTTCAAGTGAGGAGCATGCTTTAAACAGCACAGAACCTGTAGAGGTGACAGTCAACAATGTCTGTAAATATCTAACATCTTTTTGTGAGCATATTTTAGAACTGTTTGAAAATATAGTACGACTGTTTGTGACTGTCATATTGTCACAATTTCGCAAGGACTACTTGCGTGTCATTCAAAGAGTAAAAGGAAAAGCACTAAGAAAAAAAGTTATAGAAAAGTATGAGAAAAAGATGCAAGAAAGTATCACTTTTCAGTTTATCAAGGCAGACACATCTAAAAATAAAGCAATTTCTCACCATAAATTAAAAGCAGTAGCTTTGCAGAATGAACAATTCTATACTAGCCTTAAAAAAGATGATTTAATAATGTTACTTAAAGCTTACAATGTGGAAGGACAGAAGAGGAGCAAAAAGACTGAACTGGGTGAGAAACTTGTACATGTATTAAAGAATGAAAGTTGTGTTAGCATGTTGAACACTTCTGTTTTAGGAGAAACTTTGGAACAAGAAGCAAGTGCAGAATTATCAGTGTCTGCAGGTGATACTTCTAACATGGAAACCCAATATGTCAAATCCACTAAAGGGAAACAGCTTGTTGGAAAGAGAAAGGCCACAAAGAATTCCACTTTGAATGAATCCTCACAGCAAACAGATACCAGTATACAAGAACCTATGGCTTCATGCTCATATAAGACACATGAGGAAGAGAAATGTAAGCCTAAAACTAGAAAAAGACAGACTGAGAAGAGATATAGTGATTCTGGTGACTATGGTGATGCATGTGGTGTTTGTATGAATGTGTATGAAACTGATGAAGACTGGATTTGTTGTGATTCCTGTTGTACATGGTATCATAGAGATTGTATTGGTTTAGAAGATGAAGAATGGAACTACTTTTCAGACGCTGCAGCTATTTACATATGCCCAATATGTCTGTAGAAACAACTTTTTTACCAAAGGTAAATAAATACATGTACAGTCAAATCTCAATAATAAGTCCACCTAGTGGAGCTACAGTGGCTGACCAGTCTTTTTTTGCTGAGTTTTATGGTTAAATATTAATTAGAAAATGTAATTGGAACTTACTTGAAGTTCCCTGTTCTTGAAACTATGGTGTTAATAATGTTTCTCTTTTTTTTAATTCGGTGGTCTTTTATTGAGTTTTCACTGTACCATTGTTAAATAATTGTGGAATTACTTTTAATGAAAATTGTGTAAATAAGCTGGCTGGGTGACTCAATGGTTAGAGCTCAGGACAAGTAATAAACTGGGTTGTTTGTTTAATCCATGGAGACACCAAAAATTGGCATGGTCTTATGTCTGAAGCATGTGAGTAAATTATAAAGAAAAGCAGCATGCTTGTTTGGCAAAGAAATAACATACTGGTTCAACCCAGGAACTGGTTGCTAGTATAACCCTTTACTCCATAGATACACCTTGATTGCATGGGCGAACAGTGTAGATCCAGATCAGCATGCACATCATTGCTTCCTGATCAGGATCTGCACAACACTGTTTTTTTTGTCTGAAATTATCCAATAAATCAAAAAGTGAACAGTTGAGATCCTGATCTGGCAACACAGATGGGCTAGCTGATCTGGATCTGCACTGGTTATTCTAAATGCTTAAAAAGGCATATATATGGAGGAAAGGGTTAACTTTGCTGTGTGTATTTATAAACACAGCACAGTTAACCCTTTCCTTAATTACCTTAATTATGATTTAATGATGCAAGTGCCTGTCTCTTAGGGATGTAAAACATTGCCCCATGGTTTGTATCTGCAGCATTAGATTTACTGGAAAGTGAACTTTCACCTAGTATGATGGAGTTCATTGTCCTACAGTATGTAAGATAATCAGGGTTTGAATTTGCTCCATTGTGAATCCCCTTCTGTTGTGAGAATATATTTTCAATAGGGTCACTGTTTATTCTGGCAGGTATTATTGATCCACTTGACCTTTTAAATTTCTCAAAACACATGCTGTCAAATCCTTTAATGCAGGAAACAATATCCTCTCTGGTCTGACTGGATAATAAACTTTTCTCTTTATTTGAAATGTTTGAATTTATGACACTTTTCTCCCAGTTTCTGAACCACAACAGTACATTTCTAAGCTCCATCAGTCTTGAATCCTCATAGTTTTTTAATGGCCTTTTATCTCTAAAGATTTCAACTAGCACTGATGTATTTTTCAGTAATTCAATACTGCTATTAAGATCAGCACCCTTTTCACCAATTGTTTTTTGATAAATTTCCATTAAATGAAGCATATCTTTATTCAGGACATTTTCAGCCAATTTATTTCTCATTTTAAGTTGAGAGTTGAGGTGGAAATGTTCTTCTGTCAACTGAGGATAAACTTTCAAAGTATTAGATGAAATATCCCACTGATACGCCTTGAGCCAATGATCCCAGACAATAAATTTGTCATTAAAATATAGAAGTTTTTTATTATACTGAAAATGTCCACTTTTCAAAATGTTATTTCTAATCTTCTTCATTACATGTGAATAGTCCATTATAATGCTGATTTTAGGTAAAGAACTGTCAAATATATTTTCAAATAGCATAGTTTCCATGCTGTCTGATGTGGCTTGATTCTCAGGAAGGAACATTTTCATAAAAGTCCTATTTGATTGTGCACCGTCAATGCTAATATAGGTTACATTGAAACCAAACAAACCCATCTGTTGCACTAATCTCCAGAAGGTCAGATATAGATCTCTAGAATATGCTTGTGCAGTAGGAAAATGTGCCACTGGAAATCGAAAACCAGTTTGACCAATGAAAAGAAACTGTAGCACATGAGTAGCAAGTTTAATATCATGCTTTCCAGTAAGAATATCTATGTATCTGGACTCTTCAGAGCATTCTGTAAAACCTATAAGCTGATACTCTTGCCCAATTCTTTTTAATTGTAAGTCAGGTTGTATTCATCCATCATCCACTGTAGGACATCTTTATTAATACCAGATTTTTGATCAACTTTGTTTTTGAATCGTTTGATATGAGATGCAGATGGAAGAATCAAATATCCACTTTTGGAAAGAAAGTCATAGTTTTTGGGTGATCTGCAGTACAGTGATAAACAAAGTCTAATTACTTCTGGGTTCCAACGGCGGCTTTGAGGATTGCCTTTTATATTTTGTACTTGGGATTTCATTAGAAGGGTCTGTTTCTCAGTCATGTTAATAGTTTTACAAATATCTGACCATGATTCATCACTGGTCACTGAATTGAGAATAATTTTCATGTCTTCATGATCAGACTATCTCAGTTGTATATCTTGATTACAGTAAGAATGGTCTAACGAGGTTGGCATTGAGTGTATGTTGTTTGAAGAACCTTCAATATAATTTTCAGGCATGGTTGAAGACTCATTTGTTTTGTTGGTATTGGAGGAGCAACTCACAGTTTCTGTATCACATGTGTCATATACACTTGGTTTCCATTCAACACCCATGTACAACTTGGTAAGTTTGGACCAGAATTCCTTATTTCTAACAGATTTTATTATTGTTCCTTTGAATACGTTTTTGATTGCTCTGCCAATTTCTTGGGCGCTATATTGCCCTTTCAACTTTTTTTCAATATCTGTCAGGTAAACTGTCCCATTTTCAGATTGACATATATGTTCCTTCAACCTTAATAAAATAATACATTTACACAATTTAATGTAAAAACAGAGTCATGATAGTCAAATACAAATACTCACCTCATTCTTTGCAGATTTTAAAATAAACAAAAATATCTTATGTAATGTTAAATTTATGAATAAATGGGTTTCAAATATTTGGATTTACCCTATGAAAATGTAAAATATTAACAGTCTGTTATATTTGATAATTATGGGATTGCCACACTCCATCCAACTTTGTTCATTGATAAAAAGAAAATTATCAAAATCTCAATAATGGCACAATCCCGTTCAATGAAACATTGCACAAATGAATGTTACTTATGTCTCTTTATTTTGCAAATAGTAAGACACGTTAGAAAAGTAAAGAAAAAAAGCTAGACCTAAAAATGCCTTAAGATTCCAAGGCGGTATCCCCAAAGCTTCTCTTGTTTATTAATTGTTTGTGGCGTCCTATTTGAATTGACATACATATATAAAACATGCGCTCTCTCTCTCTTCCTCTCTTCTTTTTCGCTGCGTGGGGAGGCTGTGTTTCTTGAGTGTGGCGATTCCTGATATGCATATGTTGCTTTTTTTAAAAATTCTATTTACATAAAATCACAAAAACTAAGCGATACAAAACATAATTTTTAATTCCCACGTGAGCGCAATGATACTGACAAGAAAATGTTGTGTACTTTTTAAAAAAATTTCAAATACTACAAGAGATATTAGTGATTGTCATCCGTTTACGCGACCAGGAAGTGACCAGAAAATTGAAGGTAAAACACACTTCTACTAATATCTCGTAAAGTTTACATATGTAAGTCACGAGGACACAATAAATTGTTGTCAGTATCTTATCACTTATGTGGGCATTTAAAATGATGTTTTGTATTGTTTAGTTTTTGTGAATTTATGTAAATAGAAGTTTATGGAATTTTTAGATCTCGCTATTTGTCTTTACTCTTCTAACGTGTCTTACCATCTGCAAAATAAAGATACATTAATAACATACATTTGTGCAAAGTTTCATTGAATGGCATTTTGCTGTTATTGAGATTTGGATAATTTTCTTTTATCGATGAACAAAGTTGGGAGGAGTGTGGCTATCCCTTATGTTCCATATATATTCATGCAAATAGGTCCTGGCTTGTTTAGAAGTGATTACTTCTTAACAAAACACTAATTTAAAAAGTAATAACTGGTACTAATAGTTTACCATGTATCCAGATCCATCACCATTTATTTCTGTATCACCACTTTAATAGACAGAATCCCCACAAAATTTTTGGTTGTTACGCCGCTATCGCGAGAACCTGGACCGGAATGGGTACGGATATCGTACATTAATACCTGTGTACGTCACTTCCGTTGCGGATAAACATGGCTGCTGAGCTACCTTGTCTTTTTTTAGTATACGAGAAATTCTAGAATTTGCAAAAAAGAGTTGAAAAGAGTTGAAACCAAGTGCCTATGATTTAGACCACAAGTTAGAAAATTTTCAAAATGAACGCATGGATAGAAGTTTTCATCAATTTTCCAAATGAACGCATGGGCAGGACGCATTTTAGAAATCTACGGTTTTTTTTCGTGAATATCCCATATAAAATCCAAAATTTGACCGCAATATTCCGAATACTATATCGAAATGACTAAAACATTACTTATAATTATATATAGACTATTTCCATTTTCATATTTTATTAAAATAATACTGATAAGTAAAGTTAATAGGTTGAATTTGATAAGCAAATGGATGCACAATATTTACGACTACGCTACGTCCGTTGACCAGCTCTTGTTCCTCGTACAGTATAAATAGCGTTCAGTTCAATGTAAAAACCTCACCCGCAAGAGAAACCGAGCACCTATACGTAGTAATATTTTCTGGACGAATTATGGGTCATAACTTATAAGTACTATTTAACTATTACTTGATGACCTTTACAACGTACATCTATTCAGACCCAAAAGAATAATGGGCCCGACTTCAAATAGACGTTTACAGCGAATGTTGAGTATCACGTGGCCCGGCTTCAAATATAGATTGTTAGCGAACGTTAAGAACCAGCTCAAGCTATATATAAATGAGTATATAAATAGATAGATCTATATATAGAGTATAGATATATATAAAGTATATAAATAGATCGATGAGTTGGTGTTTTCTTTTAATCAAAATATTTGGGAATGTAACGTTTATTGTTGTAAGCAGTTATAGAAAGAGTGTACATGTAGTAAGAGACATTTTCAGATGGTTATTCTTGGCAGTTATTGAAGTTTCTGTTTTGTTTACAAATATTGGCGATCACGTGACTTGATTTTGGCGCGTTAATGTGACCTCTATATGATGGTTATTTGTTTACAAATGTTTCTGATGTTAAAATTGACAGTTCTAGTGGGTTTCTGTTTTACAAGGAGAAGGTGATTTCGTGTCTATAAAGTAAATAATGATTGTTTAACCATTTTGTAGGTCTTTTTGTGTTGTTCAGAATAATTTGGTTTGAGGTGGTATGGCAGTGTGACTCCCCCCCCCCACCCCCCCGCCCCTCCCACAACCCTTTACCCATTGGCTTACGGGATCAAGAGGCTGCTTCTGAATATAGATAGTTTGTATAGATTTTCATCCTCAAAGTACAACAAGAGTGCCAAACTGACACAAAATACGCCCGTCAAAATGCTGATCATCAAAGTTGCGTAACGATCCAATGAAAATTATTCGATTTGGAGAGCAGATACCGCTAATTCAGTTTTTGGACAATTTAAGGGCCATAATTCAGGAGTGCCTGGGGGGATTTGGCAGGTTATAGAAGTTGGTCGAGACATTATGCCCACCGACATATTCACCAAGTTTGATAAAGACCGGATGAAAACTCTTTGACTTAGAGAGCTGAAACAGTAATTTTGGACAATGCAAGGACCAAAATTCAGGAGTGCCTGGGGGATTTCGCTGGTTATAGAACTTGGTCGAGATATTATGCCCACCAAAATATTCATCAAGTTTGATAAAGACCGGATGAAAACTCTTTGACTTAGAGAGCGTAAACCCTTATTTTGGACAATTCAAGGGCCATAATTCAGGAGTGTCTGGGGGGTTCGGCTGGTTATAGAACTTGGTCCAGATATTATGCCCACCAACATATTCACCAAGTTTGATAAAGACAGGACAAAAACTCTTTGACTAAGAGAGCGGAAACCCAAATTTTGGACAATTAAAGGGCCATAATTCAGGAGTGCCTGGGGGGATTTGGCTGGTTATAGAACTTGGTCGAGACATTATGCACACCAACATATTCACCAAGTTTGATAAAGACCTGATGAAAACTCTTTGACTTAGAGAGCGGAAACCCTGTGGACGCCGCCCGCCTGCCCGCCAACCCGCCCGCCCGCCGCAGGTGTTCCCATTATACGTCCCGTTGGTAGGACAATTTTGAAAGGTACTGTTGAGTTTAAATAGAGCAAATTCATTGTAATGTGGTTAATGCTATGATAATTTTTAACTTCCTGGCAACTCCTTCATGAAAATTAAATTTTGTTGTAACTGTTCACAAAGTGCAAGGTCTAAGTTATAGTGAGATGTCAGAAGTTTCGTTTGCATGATAAATAATTCCAAGTTAATCTCGAAAACTATATAGGCCCTATGGTATCGCTTATTATCAATACGAAACTAGAAACTGATCTAAATGATATTTTAGCAATTCAGAATAAAATATTGTAAAATATAACGGTCAAAAAATCGATTACATGTGGGATATTCACGATAAAAATGGATTTCTAAAATGCCTCCTGCCCATGCGTTCATTAGGAAAATTGATGAAAACTTCTACCCATGCGTTCATTTTGAAAATTTTCTAACTTGTGGTCTAAATCCTCCTAAAACGACTTTTAAATGGTGGAGGCTTATGACATATGAAGACAAGTGTAAAACGAATCTTTAGAACGAAACAAATGCTCAGAACTTTGCTTAATTATACAAATATTGGCTTTTAAAGAGTGATTTTGCCATTTTTTGCGATTTTCTAGTGCAGTTGTGGAGAATATTCTCAGAAGATACCGAACGTTGGGCAAATGTGAGATGACCATTGTTTAGAGTAAATATAGGAGATCAGCATAGGCAATGTCTTTATCTGATAAATGCATTATCAAAGAAATGCGAGGCGATTTACAAACCACAGTACCCAAATCCCTCCTGGAAAAGCGGTCTATCCATGCGTTCTCCTCCTGGGACCTATAGTGAACGATTGGACTCGGTGGATTTACCACAAAGGTAAATCAGTGCAATTATCAGATAATTGACTAGAGACTTATAATGTAAAAAACAGATACACATTGTTGTATTTATCATGGTGGCGAAGTGGTAAGATCGCTGACTTCGCAATCTGCGCAAAGGAAATAAAAATGCGTCATAGGTTCGAGCCCTCTTTTTTTAGCTGTCTACTTATTTGATCTTTTATTTAACATAATTTATACTTAGTTTATTTTGTTATTATAAACATTTTTATGTAAGTATTTCAATTTATTTTCGTCCGACTCAGTATCTTCAAACTTGTTTTATAACTAAATCCTATTCAGGATCAAATTGGAAATGTTTCTAATTGAGTACAGAGTATGGTTCTGCTATCTCTATTCAAACAATAAATTTTGATAAATGATGTTTTATACATCTCAAATACCATTAATAGATATGCACGAGATTTTCAAGCATTAATCGCGCCAGACCTGCTTTATAGAAGTTTTATTTTCATTCTTATGACAGACGACTTCTCGATGGTGAAATTCAGCTCTATTATGTTTAGTTTTGAGAAAGCAGAAACACATATATTTTTTCAGACTTTAGTTGCTAGCTATGTCTTTTCATAATCATTTTGTTTAAAAAAAATGAGAACATGGAGTTTTTTTCACATTTCAACGGAAATTAAAGTTCTTGTTTAAATACAACATGATTTTGCAG
Organism: Corbicula japonica; assembly: GCA_038501625.1. Taxonomy (NCBI): domain Eukaryota; kingdom Metazoa; phylum Mollusca; class Bivalvia; order Venerida; family Cyrenidae; genus Corbicula; species Corbicula japonica. The sequence goes on from JAZAYU010000131.1 coordinate 488,584, forward strand.
CTTACGTAGACTGTACAACAATGCTCAAGTTATCTTTAAACAATAAATTAATAATTGTTTAATTAAAAGTAAAGTATAATCGTCGTATGCAAAATTGAATAACAAAAGCACATCCAATACAAAAACAGGGGGTACAGCCTAAATTGTGGGTGCCGTACTTTAAGCGAGGAATTTGGTGGCTGCTTTCCAATATGGCGGAAAAATTTGATACCTGTCTGAATATGTTCACACGGTAAGCACACTTTATTCAAATATTTCCTTTAATGACATATCCCATTCGGATTTGCGATGTTAACGGTTTTACTCGGTTTTTTATTTGAGCTTCCTAGCTGTCCTAACAATTGCGTCTAGCAGATTTTGAAGAAAACAACAGATTTTCGCGACGGAAAACAAAAAAAAAACACAACAAACCTTGCAAGGTTTTGTGTCAATAACTTTTTTGTTAGGACAGCTAGCACGCTCAAATAAAAAACCGAGTCAAGCGTTAACATCGCAGATCTGAATGGGATATGTCATTAAGCATGTTAAAGGAAATATTTGAATAAAGTGTGCTTACCGTGTTAAAATATTCAGACAGGTATCAAATTTTCCCGATTTTTTCCGCCATATTGGAAAGCAGCCACCAAATTCCTCGCTTAAAGTACGACACCGACCATTTAGGCTGTAACCCCTGAAAAAATAACAAAAAAAGACAAACCTAGGGGTTAACAGTCAGTGGCCAAGCAATTCGCTACTGGGTGTTTTAACCAGCTTCACTGGTGTACAATTCTCACAATGACTTTACAGATAGGAGAAAATCTAGAGTTATATAGCAGAATTACAATAAACGCTCTGAGTTTCTTCGTTATTTTTCAAGATTTCACTAAGTCGAGAAACCTTTAAAAAACTGTCTGATACCATTGCAAACCCAAGGATGTAAGAAAAGCTTTCAGTCGGTAAATCACCAATCATGCACAGGGCTGTGGCAATAGAATATCATAACTGTCTGTTAGGGATGTGTTATTTGAATATTGCGGGGATATTGAATTTGTCTTTTATTTTCTTAGATTTGCTTATCAGATCTGTATACAAAACTGGTTGAGAATTATCTTGTCGCAGTAGTAATTTAAACTGCTTCATTTGCTTCATTTCAAAACTGCATTTTTGAAAGTTTGGGTATAGGCGAATCAAACGTGCATTTTTCTGAATATATCCCTATGTTCGTATGAATATTTTCAGATCGTATCATGTGGTAGTAAGAATAAGAACTCTCAGACTGGAAAATTATTGTTTGTTTATATTATATTTCCCTTTAACTTAGCTCTCAGAATATAGGAATTTTAACACTGATCTGAATATGATCTAAATCAAAATAATAATAAATACAATACAATTAAAACTATTGGAATATATTTATTTTAAAAGAGAACCGTCCAGCTCTAACAACTCACATATACATGTAGTGAGGAACATTTTTATAGAAAAACACAAGACATCTCCATCACTTGAAGCTTGACGAAAACACGGTAGCATTCACGGTGAATGCATCTTTTAATACAGAAATTGACAACATTACATTGTACGAAAAATATATATTTAATTTAATCTCGCTTTTTGTATGACATTCATACCACAAAAACCTTTTTATATAATAATTGTCTATTAAACACTCACACCACATAAATATTTGTATACCATTGCGCTCCATATAACATTCACATTACAGAAACATTTTCTTCCGATCGCAAAAAAAATATTAACATTCCAAAAACTTTTTTCAGAATGTTTTTCACATGACATTAACGACATATAAACCTTTTTATTCGATCGCTTTTTCATGTAAGAATCACACCACAGAAACTTTATCCGATCACTTTTCATATAACATTCACACTTAATAAAAACTTATTATACCTTCGTTTTCCATATATAATATTCGTACCACAGAACACATTTTGATTACATTTTAAACAAATTTCACACAATATAAACATATTTTCATTCTTATTTCATCAATATTTTACAATGCATAAACAATTTTTGAACAACGATACAGGCTTCATTAGTTACAGTTACTGTACAACGACAATTGAGTTTATTTGTAATAAAATGAATGTACATCAGATCAGCAATTTTCGACGATTGGTAGTGACGTTGTCGATCACAGCAATGCAATTAAATTTATATTTTTACATCTTTATTTATACAAAATAATATGTATAAAGTTACTGTTTAAGTGTTTCAGGTAAAGACTTATTGTTAAAGCGAAAAACGAATTGTTTAAAGGTTTTAAACCGACTACACCTGAGATTTACATGTAGTTAATAACTCTGACATAATACCACTGAAGGTATTAACACTCTTTTTCCGTTTTTCTACATAGCCCGAATAAATCTCATCAATTATCACAGCATATCGGAATGCTACGTTACAAGGTACAGCATGTTGTTTTGCAACGCATGCCCTTCTACCCGTTTGACAATGCATTAAAGCTCCCATTAGTAAAACACGATGTTTTGGATAAACATAATCTTAGCGCATTAACAAAGAGGGCAAAGGGTATAATGGATTATCAAAATAAACGTAAATCTTGTCTTGAAATATTTTCATGATCATGTTGTCTTGTAATTTATGGATTGCATCGACTTATCTACCGAATGAAATTATTTAAAACAGAACTTTCCGTTAAAAGCCCGAACACGTGCAATCCCGGGTTTTCTGTTCCGAATGATATGAGCATTAATTTTTAGATTCAAAACTTATTTGGTAAAACGGCAACCAATAAACAAATTACAACACTTATTCGTGAAGTTTTCCAAACTTTTTCCTCTTTGAAGAAAAATTTGACCCGCGAACGTAGTACTAAATATTTGACAAGTAACTGCATTACAATGTTATTACATTAAGTTTGTGTTCTTGCCAGGGTTCTGTTTAACTTAACTGGAACTTGGTGATCGTGATTTCACAAAATTAAGGATTCCATTGACAGCAGCATTGTTCATATCACATGGATAAATGCCTTTGTCTGCCAGAAAAGCCATGTCGAAGATACCTCCTAGTGACTTGAATTCTGATGTTGTCAGCATTCTATCGCTTGACTGATTTGGTAAAGCATGCATACTCTTATGATGCAAAACAAGAAGAGCCGTTCTGTCCGGTTCTACAACAAATAAAACGAAACAATTATTCTGATTTTTTTGTAATTCAGGTTATTTCACATGTCTCATCTAGTTTTAAAGTTTTTGTTTTAGAAACATTCTGTGTTTTAAAGCACAAAATATCAAAATCAAATATTTTCTTTTTTAACAAAATGGTACATGTCGTGTGAACTCTTACGTGGAATTCCAGCGATAGCATTTCCAGCGTCTGTTCCGATTCGCGATGCGTTGATACACAGAACCAACAACAACTTGTCCCTCTGTATGTCCTCGCGTCTGTCGCAGCGTGTACACCCTAGATCAATATTGTTTGTACTCATCTGTGTAACCAACATCGCAGTAAGCTCATCCATCACACGCATCATCAGTTCGTCTTTTCTGTCGCAATACAATTGAATAGGCACTGTTAAACAGAAACAAGCATTATATTTAGCAGATTTAAGTTTTCGTTATAAATGTGAAACAAAATTAAAATTTTCATTACATATTATGAACATTTTGAATATGAGCAATGGAGTTTAAAACTTTACAATATTTCTCTTTTAACTTATTGTTTTTAACATTTGTTCATAAATAAAACAATTACAGTAACTAGTGACTCTTCAGAAACAAGCGTGTTAAGTGAAAAAAATCCAGACCACCCATCAGCTAAAACATTTGGAAAAAAGCAATATATGCATATCAGGAATCGCCACACTCACAAAAAAAACATCCTCCCCACGCAGCAAAAAAGAAGAGAGGAAGAGAGAGCGCATGTTTTATATAAGTATGATAATTCAAATAGGACGCCACAAACAATTAACGAAGAAGAGAACCTTTGGGGATACCGCCTTGGAACGGTCAGTGGCAAAACAAATTGACACTGGGGGTTTAAACCAGGTTCTAGGGTGCACCAACCTCACACTTGCCCAAACAGGTTCTCGTATTACAAAACAAGTACAAATTGTCTTGGTGAAATAACTCCAACCCATCCATAAGCTCAACAATGTTGCATGCAAAAGCATACAAACATATAAACATAAGAATCTAATAACATTGCAAAGCCAAAGGGCGCAATACAATGCGAAATCTTAAAAACATAATTATGCAATTAAGAGACATTCCATTTTGTAACACAAAATTCATTTGTTCAAGCCATACCATGAAGTCGGCTGGAGTATGATGGAAATTGCATATGTAAACTTTACCAGAAATACGAGATGATGTGATATGACCATCAAGTAGGTAATAGTCGTCACTTTAAATGACACCCTCAAAACGGACAAAACATTTTAAATACGACTTATCATAGTATTGCACAGCAGACTCATTAACGACAACAACAACAACACTCATTCTCCTAAAAGGTGTGCAGTTAACACTGCAGCAACATGTTTATTATTTTTCATCTATCATGGACACGATTATAACGCGATACCTGTAAAGCTGAGATACTGAACCCAACATAACAAGTCATGGCGATTTATTTTCATTACTTTTTAATAGGACAAAATGGGAGGGAGATATACGTCTTTTTCCTGAGAAAACAACCAACTTCTTAGATTATTTTGACATGTATTTTGTTCCTACAAATTTTAAGTGCTAGTTTTTGTTTTTCTTTCATTTTTGTAGGACTGATTACACAATACTTTTTTAACATATATAGAAAGAAAATGTGTGTCAGTGTGAAAATTATCAATAGAACATAAAGTTATGTTCTCTTATCTAATGTTGTCGTACCTGATACCTTCTGAATTAGCTTCACTCTCTCTAGACGATAAATTTTCTCTTCAAGATGGTAAATTTCCTTCCTCAGGGTCTCTATCTTTTTTTCGAATTCGCGGATTTTATATTTTTTCTCATCGTTTTCCCGTTTTTCGTTTTCGTATTTCCGCTTCAAGTCATCAACTTGCTGCGTCAACGTTTTCAACTTTGTCTCCATTTCAATCTTATGACTGTTCGTTTTTTCAATGTCCGCATCTTTTGCTCTTATTTCAGTTTCAAGCCTATTTATATAGTCCTTTAAGTAACCATTTTCCGATTTCAAAAAATGATTTTCCTCTTCTAACTTTGACAATCGGTTTGTAGATGTAGCTAGAGTTTCTGATACATCGTCTGAAATTATGGTTTCAAGACTTTGCTTTAGATGATCTAATGTACCTTCCAACACATTGCATTGAGAATTTAGATCTACCTGGAGAAAAAGAAATAGATCACAATGAATTGATTTGTCAAATACCATTAGGTAATTGTTTGATAAATAAGCATTCTGCAAAACAGATTTGCTCTAATGATCAGCTTTAGAAATCTTTTTTATAACATTCGACTACAATTGACTGCAGAAGATGGAATGGCTATAAACAAACATTACCTTCACGCAATTCGTATATTCTTCGGCTACTGCTCTTTTTCCTTTCGTGTCCTTGTCGTCTTTATCTGAAAAAAATCGATAGTATGTTAATGAATAAGTATAATTAAACAGTTGCTGTCATTATTCACATATTGATGAGACTTTCAAGTTAATCCAGAGTAACAGCATGTTTTAACAATGAAAGGTATCATTATGACAAATGAATCTTATAGTCCAGATGAATGGTTGTCATGAATATTGTACCAGTAACGTTGATGGAATCAAAGCGACTTGCCACACAATTAATACGGATATTAAAAATATAAGAGAAGCCCGTTTCTTAGAATCGGCTTAAGTGCACTTAAATCTTTGAGCTATAAAGAAATTGTGTACAATTAACTTAAGAAAACACCAGAACACGAAATTCAGACTGGAAAATTATACATGTATAACTTGTTGGAGGCCATCAAGGTCAACTGGTTAACAAAACAATCAGAGACACCATAGTATACATCTTCTGTTATCATACAGAATAAAGTAATTAACTGTAGTTACGTGTATCATACAAATTTAAGAAACACAATCCAGTTAGAATATAATGTTATTAATCAAGTGAATTCATATTGGCCTTGTTATTGGGTCAAGGGTAGTCATATTAGCCCGAGGCCGAAGGCCGAGGGCTAATATGACAGCCCGAGACCCAATAACAAGGCCAATATGAATTCACTTGATTAATGACAATTTTATTAATTAACACAATATTCATAGTTCTAGACTTGCTAATTTACCGGCCTGAAAAGATTAAGTGTCAACTCTGATTCTAATGTCTGATTTCTTCAATGAGTCTATGTCCAGTAGTGACCTGGCTGATATAAGCTACCATGGAGATGCAGATATGAAGGTTGTTTTATTTTGAATATAAAAACAACCTGAACATTCATACACACTGTGGCAGCCAACTCTCTATACAGTCTTGTTCTTCCAGTCTAAATTTAGTTCATATCCAAATATATCCAAAAAAAATTCTTTTCTCGCACATTCCATCCACGAATTCCGCATGTAATACTCAATTTATCATGTCTGTCAGTTATCCAAACGAAGCTTTGATCCTTTTTGCAAAATGTTTCTGAATATACATGCTCAAATCAAGAGTAATCCCTTAAAAGTCACTGTTTTTTAGTTTCAAGTATTCTTGCTGCAGACATCCGCGTTGTTGTTGTACTGGTGAGTTAGATAAACTCAAAGATTTTCATTACACAGAAAGAAACCACCAAAAGCGGCAACATAGACTTATCCTCTGTCGCTTTGATTAAATGCACCTCGTGTCCAAAGTCACACAATCTATTATCATTTTTATCCATAAAAATTCGACTTAGAAATTCCAAAATGGCGGCATTTTTGTTTTTAAAAGGAAGTGATTCAATCCATATTGGACCAGTTCATTGTCCAATCAGAATCGTGCGATCTCATATTGGCTCATTAAAACCCGTATTGGCCCAGGTTATCTCGTATTGGCCCAGTTGAGATTTCATATGAATTGAGTGCAACCCATATAAGGTGGACTGAATTTTACATATTGTGTCAATATTGTTTTAGTTAATTAATAATACAGATTATAGTGTCTTAATCCAGTTATTATACAAATAAATGTAATAAACTCCAGTTAGAATACATATTTAAGTGTCTAAATCCAGTTGTTATACAAATTAAAGTAATAAACTACAGTTAGAATACAGATTAAAGTGTCTAAATCCAGTTATTAAAGTAACAAACTCAGTTACATTTTATCATAAATATTTAATTAACAAACTATTATAGTTATAATGCAAGAAATTATTCGGTATTACATATTATGTACAAGTTTTAAAAAGTACAATACTTATTAACAAATCTTAGGTCAATGGTTGATGTATGTCAAATAGCGTGTTTTCCTTTTGTTTAATGCAGATAAATACTGTACAAAAATGAAATCTGTATACTGGACCAGCCAAGGTCGGAGGCCTCAAATATCTCACAAAAAGGAACAAAAATATTGATAATGCTGAAAGATTCACTGGCGATGATTATGGTGTAACTTTTTTTTAAAATATGAAATGTTTTCCATAAATTAATGTAAAAAACAATTTAACATACCTTTTAAGTGTTTTGTGAAATTGTCCACTGCAATCGAGTGTGCCTTGATCTTTTCTTTAACTCCTTCTATAACCGAGGTATGGGTTACAAGGTCGGCCTGAAAAAAAGCATATTAAACAAATACAACTCAAATATTACAGAGTACAGATGAGCCAAGTTTTTTAAATTTAAAAAATAATTTTTGTCTGAGACTCTCGATCAAAATTTTTCTTTTTCTTCTTCTTTTTTTCTTTTTTTTTTTCCTATTTTTGGCTTTTACGTTCTCTCTCTTACCTTATTTTTTATTTTATTTTTGTTCTTTTGTTTTGTCCTCTTGTTGTTCCCCAATTATTCACCCATTTCATTTTTCTCGTCTGTTATTGTTTTTTGCTCTTTCACGAGTTTGTAAAAGTTTTAAAAAAAGTTTTTTAAAACAGTATTTTTTCTTTCCTGATATGACCATTGAATTTCTTGCGTGGGTTTAAGTCTCAGTCATGTATATAATTCATTTAAGATGTTTTTACATAACAAATTGTGAAATTGTCAATTTCTCATCGTGAGTAAGGTGGGCATCGTTTATGATGGGCCGATTTGTGGGAAGACTAGAGCTCTGTAAAAATATTACTAGTAGATGAAAGAACACATACTGCATTGTTGCTTACCCTAAGTCTCTTTCTCAACTGTTCGAACTTTCTGGTCGTATCTTTCGGTTCAATGTAACCACTTGAGCCACTGGCGAAATTTCCCATGTTTTTTAACTAAAATATTGAAACCATAGTATATAATTTAATGTGATGTATTATCAATTTGTGTCTGCTACAATAATCTTCAATAATAGCAATTTGATATATCGAAATGAATTTCTGGTTCTAGACCACTCCTTTACAAACGTGTGTTTCTAAGCCGGAAATCTAGACCTACCCTTTCGTAAAACAGTGTATCGCTAAATCAGAACGTCGGATCACCATTACATAAAAACACGTCGTCAAACAATCCGAAACTAGACCACCGCTCAACTAGAACAGTATAACGCTCAACCAGAAATCCATACCAACCATTTTCTAAAACAGTATTTCGCTCACTCTTAGCTTGATTCGTGGCACTCGCTTTACAAATGAAAGCCCGATTTCAATTACCAGTAATGGAAATGATTTTTTTTATTGTTTGAGAGTGTATCTAGGTACCCCCCCCCCCCCCAAAAAAAAAATATAAATAAAATAAAAAGAAGATAAATGCCGCTGTGTTACGAGATTTTTTTTTATTTTCACGAAATCCATCACAAGCTGAGCGCGATCGTTACTAAACTTAAACACTGCATCTGCTGCATCTCCCTCCTTTTCAAATCCGAAGATCTGTATCGACCCGTTTATCTTTTTTAAAGTTAATTCTTGTTTCTATGATCTTGTTTGTAATAGTATATAATCTGTAACTTTGCGGCTCTATGCGCAGCGTAGCTACTGACCGGATAATTTGCTTCAACTTGTTTCTATATCACTGATGCTTACATGTATACCATTCTAAAATTGAATTTCATTTAGGTAAAACTGATTGGAATTGTCGGAGACTATCACGGCGAAAGAAAAATACGTTCTTTTAATACAAATAAGTTATCATTAAAACGAAGAAGATCTGTAAAAAAAGTAATGCGATGTAACGTGTGTGCGCAAACATCGTACATTGTACGCTAGTGAATAATGCGATGTAACATATGTGCACAAACATCGTACGCTAGTGAATAATGCGATGTAACATATGTGTACATACATCGTACATTGTACGCTAGTGAATTATGCTATTTAACATATGTGCACATACATCGTACATTGTACGCTAGTGAATTATGCGATTTAACATATGTGCAAATACATCGTACATTGTACGCTAGTGAATTATGCGATTTAACATATGTGCACATACATCGTACATTGTACGCTAGTGAATTATGCGATTTAACATATGTGCACATACATCGTACATTGTACGCTAGTGAATTATGCGATTTAACATATGTGCACATACCGCGTACATTGTACGCTAGTGAATTATGCGATTTAACATATGTGCACATACATCGTACATTGTACGCTAGTAAATATTGGCCTGTGATATCTACAAGTACAAATTATAATAACTACATCTGAGACAATAAATTGCATGAAATATGAACATGCAGCTTTAAACTAGCAAAATATACCATATATTATAAATAGTAACTTGTTGACAATTGCAAATTTGCTTGTTCAAGTTGTTGATCTTGATGACTGTATAAATCATAGATTCTTGTTTAACTGTTTTTTTTTAAGTTCAGCATATGAACACAAATTCACCTGACTGTCTAGCTATTATCAATAATCAGTTGCTATTGATTAAAATAAACTAGTAAATACCTACAAATTTGTACCTACCTTTATATTACGATCCAACGAAAACGAAACCGAAACTAGAAATTGTTATATTTATAAAGTAAAACTTATTCTGTGAAATGTATAGATTAATCTGGTAAACGAAAGTGAAACATGAGTCGATCCTTATTTTAAATAATCCAATTAAAAACAACTAATCATAATTTTCAAGTTTATAATATTCTAATAATTTTAGGTAATAAGGGAAGTGATTTTTACATAAACGAGATAAAGCGAAACTGTTTACACAATGTATAAAACCCAGATCACGGTCAAGCCTTAATTTTAATACAATCCCGGTTATCACTGCCAGCGACATGAATAACTTTTCCTGATAAATAACATAAACTGTTCTTGTTGTATTTTTTCAAAATATATCCGAAAAAGTATTACATGTACTTTACAAAATAATTTATCATTATTATAGCAGTTTTAACATTTAATGGATAAACATTGGGCATGTATTTTAAATCATTGCATGTAACATAAGTATTTTTAATGTTCTTCGATTCTAGAATTCTCTAAACTTCGTTCGTATCAACATCATTACAGTTTGTTATAAGCAAGCAAACGGACTTATTCATAAAAAGTGAAATGTGCTCATGGGCTACCGGTAATTAACGTAAACAGGTTTCGGATTTTCAATTATGGTTATTTATTTCAATTTATCTAAAAAAAGGAGTTTGTTTCGATATTGCATGAATATCTTTTAAAAATAATATGTAGCTGTTTCATGCAAAAACTGTAAACAAAATACACGTTGTGTATAAATTCATTTATATTTTAAGTCACTTGTCTGGTACATGTAGCTCTGTCATCTTAGATGTAGCAGGAATCAGTTGTTATATGGTATGCAAAGCACATGCATACAACTTTAAGAACGGCCGTGTCATTCTGGTTAAATTTCCATAATAATATACTTTTATATGTTGAGATAAACTTGTAAATTCTACTTTAAGGTGTATTTAGTACATCGAAACAATGGTGTATCCATTTATTTCAACAAATGAAAAAAGATCTTTAAGAACACCAAGTGGTACCAAATTTGGACAATACATAATATGAACTAAGGCACTGCCTCTTATCGAGCTCTAGCTTTATTAATCTCAGATAATGATTTATATTAAAAAATAATTTGTTTATAACATTTGTTAGCCTACTCATGCACGATAAAATTATATGATTTTTGGAAAGAATTTAAGTCTACATCAACTTAATTCAGCTGGACAACTGGCAATCTGACTTTTACTAAACATTTGGGTTTTAATGTGTAAACACAAAGGCTACATGCTTAAATTAACAACCCAAATGTGTTCCATTACCTCACTTAATGCAATATTGAATATTGATAAATTCTTCATTGATACATGAAAATATTACATTGTCACATTGTCACATGTGCATGAAAATTAATATATTATTGTCTGAAAAATAAATTTTATTTTTTAAAATGTTACCTTGATTACACTTGCAATTGTAACTTGCAATTGCACAAAATTGTTCCATGCTATTCAAAAAATATATATGCATGTAAATGAATAAAGTTATAATATAGACCTAAAAAGTACTGTTTTAATATACATGTACATCACATTAACACCACATTGAGACTTCAATATGTAGTGTGATACATCACCTAGATTTTGGGGCATATTTGTGCAGTCATTTGAAAATATCTCCAGGAATGACAATGCCATAGGAATTTTCAGTTATTAACAAAAGTAATTTGAAGCTATAGATGCTGTGTGAAAAATATTATGACAATATGGTACATATTTGGTGACAATATGGTACATATTTGAGCCAAGTTACTTAAATGTGCATGATAGAATTACTTATTTAAGTTGAAAAATAGTTCATCTATTGGACCAAAATAGATGAAATAATCTCAATCAATTAAACATAAACATGTACAATATCATGTAGTCTGATTATCCATATGTAACACTCCTTTACAGGTCTTAGTAACTGATTTGAAACAAAATGCTTCTTTATATCTATTTTCATTACATAAATGAATTGCGCTTGCCAATCAAATCATGCATTAAAAATGTTGTTGGTCCATTTTTTTAAATGTATAATAACAATTTTAAGAGATTGTTTGCAAAAAAATGTAAACCCATGAACACATAAACATGCCATTATTCATAACCACTTTTGGATCTCTGTCTGGTAAGTATTTTATAAATGTAATATTTATACTGGAAAATGTGAATTTCAAAATTCTGAAGCTCATTCCAGTTGGTATTTTCTTGATTTTGTATTTTTCGTTGCAGAAATTTAGGCACAACTACTTTAAAATATGGTAGGTAAATTTCTCTTTAAAAAGTACCATATATTAAAAAATGTAAACTTCTCTACTGTTACATTGCTAAAACATAAACATACAAAAGAAAAAAATAATTGTTTTTATTATGAGTGCAATTTCCAGTTTTTTGTGTTAAAGTCCAGCTTAAGCAGATCCAAGTACCGGTATATTCAGATTTTTACATGTATTTAAAGAGGCCAAAAACCCACTGACATGGCAAGAAATGTTTCTCTTCCTCTTCACAGCAATCTACTTTTTTCAACAATTTAAATGATTATGAAAGCTCTGATTTTTTTATTTTCTAAAACACAACTTTTTGATGCTGAGCAAATTTAGTGATACCATGAATATTTAACAAAAATTTGCAAAAATAAAACAAAACAAAGCAGACACCTTGTAAATAGTGTATTTGATTATACATGTACCTCACATACATATTTTGATTATGAAATCATGTTGAAATGTGCACATGACAGAAAATATGGTAATAATAGAACACTTTTAATTCCCAAAATGAGCATTAACTTGATATTTGATGCTATTCTTGGTACACATGTATTCTGCTTTCTGGTCAAACTTTTTGGTCCCAACTGATGTTCACTTGTTTAAATCATTAGGTTATTTCTGACCAAAAAGTGAACAGTGCAGATCCTGATTAGATGTGCCAGTTAATCTGGATCTAAACCGGTCTCACACGGGTAAAAAGGCATGTCTGTAGAGTAAAAGGGTAAATTTCCCTTTTATTTAAAATCTCATACTACAGTACTGTGTATTAAAATTAAAAAGGTAATACTCAGTAGTTACTTTGAGAAAATTATTGTCTATACAATTTACAATTTACAAAACCTGAAATTTCATACATTTAGGACAATCTGTCATGTATTTGGCCAAAATATAAAAAAACATAAATTGTTTCTGGAGGTACCATGTCAAATAGGCCACAAGTCAATTCAGGCAGTACTTGTAAGTCTATTGTATATGGCAATCACTGTAAAGAGTTAGTTTTGATTTTTGATTTACACAAGCTTTTAAAAAAATAGTATCATTGCTTAATTGATATCTAAAATTGTGCTTGTCATCCTGAAACCCAAGAACAAATTAAAACATCATCTGATTGTCATTTTTGCTTAAAAAATTGGACTGTCATCATAAAGTAAAGTAATTTATGTTACAGACCTACCCAAGCTGTTGATTCAATCAGTTTTGTCTGGGTGTCACACTGTTACCGGTATATAAGATCACAATTTACATCACTTGCAGTAAAAGTCAGAGGTGCTAATGCAGTCAAAGGTGTCATATTTAATAAATAAATAAATTTATTTCTAAACCAATTTCCATGTTGGACAATGCAAAATACACAGCTTATGTTGCAACCATCAATATTTGATTCTGTGCTAGTGTAGACAGAGTGACTTTTGTAGACTAAGGTCATTGATCAAAAGAGCATATTGACATATAAATGATGTCTTTTCTTTTGTTGCAACATTTTGTTAATTGTTTTCCCACCTGTTTAGTCATGATAGTCTTGGACAAAAATCTGGAAAAAGTACATGTTGCTTTGTACAAAATGTCCAATCTATGAAGCAACTTGTTCATGAAAAATATTTTATAAAACATCATAAACTGACATAGAAAATATTAACACAATGATGCTAAAAACTTTATAAATAAAATAAAAATGTGGCCTAACGTTATTTTTGAGGCCTATTTGAGCTTTTTCAAAATAAAGTGTGGCTCATTTGACATGTTTGTGGCCTATTGACTGTAATCCATATACCAATTCCATGGTATTTGATCATAAATTTGGTGTGAATAGACTGATAACGATCCCAATCTATCAACCAAAACAATAAACATTATGTTTATGCAGTGTAGACCCAGTGTAGACCCTCATTTTTTAGGGGGGAGGGGTGGCGGCAAGTTTCTTTTTTTTTTAGAAAACAGGGTCAGTCTTCAATGCCCCTGTGGTGTAGATTTGCTCTTGTGCCATGTGTTTTATAAGAATAAATAAAAGAAATCTCATACCTCGTGTTCAGTACTCTCACAAACAATATCTTCGACTGCCATGAGCTCACATGTCTGAATGACGAACATGACCAGTGACAAAAAACTCTTATACAAAACTGAATTGTGACGCTGGTCTACGCTAAGCTCAGTGTGTCTCACAATGCACGACTGAGTGAAATTGCGAGGTCCAGTTCACAATTCAACTTCACATAAAAGTTGGTTCTCACCAGCCTTACATATTGTTTTCAAGAAAAACTCCATGCATCTGATTGTTCCGTCGATGGGCCTTATGCTCCTTTGAATTTAAAGGCCTAATAATCCACTGACAAGCTACCATTCAGTAGTTTTCAACTTGACTTCGATTCTTCAGTCTAATTTCTCAAAATGGCCGATTGCTAGTATTGCTATTGGTTACAACGAACGACAACCTACTCTCTAAACAGACGATTTAGTTTTTTAGCTTTCCAAAATGCTAGTCTGATAACAATGCTACCGAATAATAAGTTTTAATTTTTAAAGATATTATGCCATTAGCAATTTATAAAAATAAAGTCAATAACAAAATTTGTAAAAACAATACTTTGCCGTAAGTTTTTACCGGTCAGGTTTTTTCCCGTGTTTACATTGCCTTATGCTGTGCACAACCGGAAACCAGCGCAAACGAAGTGGACAACTTTTTTTTCTCCTTAGTGAATGGGCATTCCTGCGACCTTAAGACGAGCTTAACGCTCGGGTCGCTTCGCGACCCGAGCTAGAGCTCGATATAAATCTAAATTGCTGGCAAAAACCCCTTGTGCAATATCAACACATTTATTTGATTATTCAAATGGAAACACACGTTTTAAGTACAAAAACAAATAAATGTATCGTAAATGTGGTTCCGATGATCTATAGAGTTACTGCCAAAACATTTGCGCGAAGACCGAATAGAACAAACTTTATATGAAAGTGCAATTTGCATACTATATTCTAACTGTTCCTTTTTTAATTATAAAAGTGACCGAATTTTCTTTAAATTTTCGAACATTTTTAATCAGCATGCATGCTAGATCGTGTTTTCAAAATGTTCACCAATACCGGTTAACGTCATCTTAGATTGTACTCGTTGTATACCACAACAACAGGTAAATCCGGTCATGCGCTAGTCTAAGAACGTAATTATAATTTTACTATTATGGACGAGAAATAGTTTCGCGTAATATTGATTTATTACTTAAACAATTAATACGAAATAAAAAAAAAACTAAATGAAAGAAAAGATTACATTGTCATAAATTATGTAAGAAAATGTATTTCCCAACCAACAGTTATCACGGATCGGAATGTTCCAACCGAACCTCTTGCATAGAACATGAAAGATATTTATGTTGTTGTGAATGCAAGAACAGTAGATGTACAAGACTTGCCTTCAGCTTACGTCCTTCACGGTCTCAAACATAGAGTTCTTTGTTGAGACATCTAAAGTACTGTTTCATAAATTTATAGAAGAGAGGATTGGGATTTAAAACTTGCAAGGACACCGGTATGCGTAGTTTATATTTGTGATAAAGGTCATCCAGATATGTGTAGATAAAAACTACTACAAAATATAATACACGGCATATGCCAGTAAAGTAGATTCTACACTTATGTCAATTGCCAGTAGCAATAAAGTTGCTGATTTTTGCTTCAAATATATGTAAGCATATCCAGGCAAAGGGATTGCTCTCCCTTAAAGAGAACATTATGTTAAACTGAGCAGAATAGAAATGTTGCGGGGAATCTTATCATAATAACCAGATTGCAACCAGATCCGTTAATGAACAGTTTCGGTATAACCTGCGTTTCACAGGAAAATCTTAATCAAAGGAACCGCTGAAGACAAAAGACCTTACCTTATGAAATTGAAAACACATGAGTCATAAAAATGCAAGGTTTACAAAATTTGTAGTACATAAAAATACACTGATTAATATTTTATTTTAAGTAAACATGTGTCCACATAGTGGTGCGACTATATCTGTATTATATTTATAATAAGTTCTTATTATTATATAGTCGGTTAATTTTGCAACCAAGGCGGCGGTGGCAATCTGCCATGCTTGACATCACATGCCCAACATGATCGGTGTCTATGTCCAACGGGTTTCGCATCCTTAATAACTTCCTTCCCAGTGTCCCCCTCATTCTCATCCGTTTTGTTTTTATCTTCATTCAGTTCTTCCTTTTGAAGGCTTTCTTCTAACGAAGTTGGTACGTTATGTGTATGAAGAAATATTTCTGCTAGGGCATACAGTACGATGGCGGTAAGCAGTCCTAATGCAGCTCCCAGAGCTCCAAAGCCGATGGTTTCCCTAGAATGTGTATAACATCAGTGATTCAAGGTTCCGATTATAAACGTTATTATTATTTTTGGATGGCGTTTAAAAACGCCGCCCAGTGTTTCACATGTGAATTTTGGTCACATGATCAAAATGGTACCTGGGTCTCTATCTACTTATATAGTCGAACGCGGTTACCAAAAGTGAAAATCGATCATTTTACCTCCAGAGAGTTCACTGAGTTTATGAGACGGTAGGCGGCGCTGCGCGATTGTTATTAGATAAATAGGTTATCTCGCAGCAGCGTATATGTTTACAAATAGCAATACACTGATCAGCTTTCAACAGAGGGCTTTGCTTGTAATTAGTACGGATAAGCCGAGATAGGAACAATAATAAATATAACTTATTCAAGGGATATTCGGACATTTACCATTGATAATTGCAAGAATAATAATGGGGTGATGATAGCTTATCTTAAACTTGGTTTGGCATTTCATTCATGCAGAATTTTGAGGGATATTTGATTAAACATAAGCATGGATATTAATGAAATACGGCTTTGAAGTGTAAACTTTAGGCGAATTTTTAAAGCGTTTAAAATTAATTAGATTTGATGCAGTGCTCTGCCTAATTTTTATAAAATTGCTTTATAGTCATATTATTCGAAAAAAAAAATCATCCATTAAACATGATGCAACTTTTTTGCACACGGTACGTTTTCAAACAAGTTTTAGTTTCCAAAAAGCTAGTCGGTAATTAGCATGACATTCTTACAAAAAAGAATGCTTTGAAGTGTAACTTTAGACGAAACTTCAAAGCGTTTAAAGCGTTTCAATTTAATTAGACATGATGCAGTGCTCTGACCTATTTTTTAAAATTGTTTTATAGTCATATTTTTTTTATTTTTGCACATTTTTTATTTCCTAATAATAACTAAATAGTGTTTCAAATCATAGTGCAAATAGCAACTACATCATAGTTTCTCTTTTCCTCTCTACTTTTTGGCTGTGTGGGGAGGCTGTGTATGCTGGATGTGGTCATTCCTGATATGCATATTTCATTTTTAAAGTATTTTTATTTGTACATGTGTGTTCACTTCTTTATTGTCAATTTAAAGTTTCAAATTAAAGTTGACTTATTATATATTTTTTCCTGGGACAAAATGACTTCAGTCTTGGATATAAGCATCCGCCCGAAAATCCGTGGTAAAAAAACTTGATAAAGCAGAAGCCGGGCATGCAAACTTTTGCTCTGCCATCCGGAAGTTCCTTCATACTCCTCCAATAGGAAACTCCACACAATCTATAGATGATGTTACATGACAATCACTCTAAAACGCCACCCATCAGTACTTTCAGTGCTTTGTTATCAGTTAAGTCCTTTGAAGGTCATTGAGCACGATACTTATGTACTATGTTTATAGTACTTCTAAAATTCCTTTTGTTTTAATATTTCGGCCAGTTTATAGATAGATGGTTTCAATATCCCAGCCAATATAGATTTGGATATTGTCCAATCACCCCCAAGGATATACTTCCTGCTTTTTAAATTTTGCCTTTGGCGTAGTCTGATATATGCAGGATTTGTATTCTAAGATCCCCTGTCAAAATTCTATTCTGTTTAGTTCCGCCCATTGTTTTCTCGTTTAGGGCAAACCCATTATTTTATCTGGGGACCATACGCCGCTGAACATGGAATGGTATTAATCTGAAAATACCTCATTGAAGGTTCCATGTTCACCGCCATATGCATACCATCGTTTGGGATGGATCGAAATTGTACTATTTAATGGTGTAATTACTGAGTTGCGCTCAACCCGGGGCTAGGCGGCGTGGGCAGTAATAAGCATTTCCACTACTGCCCATGAACAGGCTCAATCAAACCGAGCCTGCAGTATTTTCATATTTGTCGTGTTCGGTGGCTTTCAAAGTTCCCTTTTCATCTATTGATTTAATAATATTGTAAAAGGCGCGTCTAGATTTGTTATCCTAACCAGTGCAAGGCAATGTTTTATCTGACAGGATAAACGTGAAGATAAAAAAGGATTTGTTATAAATTGCTAGTCTAAGTCTGAGAGTGTTTATGCTGAGTCGGCATTTGGAAATCATGGCATTCGCATGCCCTGGTCAAACGTCTATGGCGTACGATATCAGTTGTTCTATAATCCTTCAACAATCAAAATTAGAATCTGACGCCGATATACGTGTGTTTTCTATTCTCATCATTGAATTCTTAAGAGGGTAGAATTTAATTTACAATACAAATATTTCCTAAGCTTTATTTTCACATGCTTCAGCCGCAACCTTATACATAATACTTCACAACAAAGCGACGTTTGCAAATGGTTATAGTGCAATTTTATTAACCTGCCCATTATGCATACATTACACAGTGGTTGAACGTGCTATTATGAGACGGGGATATCCTTGCTATTTTGGACTGGTCTTTTGCATTTGAATGTATATGTTTAAAACTGCGTTCACTTCCACGTGCGTCTATAGCGCAGTTGGTAGGAAGGCAGAAAATACCAAACAACATTTTTCTGTTTTCCGCTTGGCGCGGGTTCGAGTCGTACGTGGACCTATAATATTTTTCGTGGCGTTTTATATTGTAGATGTTTATTGTTTATTTGTGTATTTTTTTATATTTTGGGTTTTTTGGGCTTTATTGATTTTTCATGGACTTTTTATTGTAATATTGATATTTCTATGTCACAAATTATATCAGTACAAAATAGTTCAAACATATCATATATGCCCTATAACTGATTGTTCCGCCATTTTAAAACGTATACACGTTGTGTAAACTACATATTTCTTAATGATCATCTGCCATACATGTAGAAATTAACAACGGTTTCCACGTGGAAAATAACAAAAACGAGAAACTTTATGTAAATAAACGCTTTAACTTAAAAAAGTATAAAACAAAAATGGCTCTAGCAAGACTCGAACCACATACCTTTAGCGTTTGAATGCTGCACTTTACCACTGAGCCATTCCGCCTATATACATGCCTAGCGGAAAGAAGACACCTATATACTTCATAAGTAATGGATTTCCCGTTGAGGTAATGACGACTTTCACGCTTTGGTGATAAAGTTAAAAATATCACAACCAACCACCGAATAATGTATGCGAAATGGGCAGGTTAATATAATCGCACTATAATACAAGTGTACATACTTAAAGTCGTAGATGTAACACAGCTGCTGTCTGTCGTGACCAAAGAAACAGTCACACAATGAGTAATGCATGTAGTCAGTGCTCTGAAAAAAAAGAAGTAACAGCAACGTATGTTCCTTTCATGATTTATTTAATACATGTTTTTGGGGCACATTTTTATTTCAATGTCTGCTTTTGAGTTTTTTCAGATGTTATTTAAGGGCACAGAACACACGGCATTCACTTACATTGCATTGTCGGAGTAAAGCTGTTTTGGGTTTCTTAAAGCGCGTTCGAACGTTAAAAGGCAATCAATCAATCGAGTTTTCCACAAAACCAAGCTATATCACAAAAGGTATAATTTTCTGTTCTTGTTGGCTCTCATAATGAATATTTTGGACTGTGGAAAATATTTTGGAAAGATTTCACCATAATTAGTTAATATATGGGCTTCGATAATTTGAAAGTTAATAATTTATATAATTAATGTGAATTTAAATGGATAAACGCTCAAATACAATTTTTTAAACAGACTATTTTTGAAAATTTTACATCGATTTACTTTGATGCCAAATAAAGTTGAATAGACTTACCATATGTGTACTGTTTGCAAAACTTTCATTTTCATGTCTTATAGCACAATGTACGCCATACCATCCGTCCGTACACTCACACTCGTAGCCTGTGGTTTCATTGTATACACACTTACCGTTGTTCTGACAGGGGTGAGATTTACAGAAGTCGATTCCTTAAATAAATAAAACATTACTAGTTTTCGTTTAAACATTATTATGTTTTTAACCTAACCACCATTAATGACCTGTATCAAATCATAATACAGATGTGACATTAGTAGCAATAAATCACACTTGGAGACATTCTATAAAATGATTGTTGACATTTTCAGTTCATTTTTATTCGATTCTGAGATTATAGAGCTTTCAATATTTTATCTCTTGTAAGCTATTGTATTTACATAAAAATTGAGAAAGTTTCGTATAATAGCGGAGGCACAGGAAAAAAACACAAGACAATTTCTGAGCTTGTATAATTCGTGGTGAAAGGATTACAATGTAATCCGTCCTCCTTGCATCTGCATGGTTCCAGAGACTTGACAGTTTTATATGGGAACGTTTAAATGTTGATGTTATTTACGTATAACGACAACGTTATAAAGCGTCATGAGCTTTCTTTTTTTAAGGTTTATATCAGCGTGAAATATTGGGATATTTTGGTGGCGCATTTGGTAGTGCAGATCGGAGTTTAGTCCGAGGCGTTAAAGACTCCATTCCGGTAAGGATCTTTTAATTAATCTTTCCAGTGAATAAAAGAATTTTCTCAGTGAAATAAATGGTATGTTATCTTTTTTTTTTCACTGTTTTTATAGCGTTGGTAGTCCCAAACGCTCATAATATTCCGAATGAGAACGTTTAGAAAACAGGTTAAAGTTTTGGTATGTGACGTCATGACGTAACGTCATACACATACGTTTTTTGGCGCCATTTCATGCAAGTGTTCTCTCAAATTCAATTCACACAAATTGAGCACTTAAAGCATAAAATAAAAAGAAAATTTGTTTTTACCAGTGAAAGATAGAAATATATTCCACTCGTGAACTCCGGAATTGTGTATTTTCATTCGTGGCTTCGCCACTCGTGAAAATACGAATTCCGGAGCTCACTCGGTGAAATACATTAAATTTTCTATCTTACACCGGTTAAAACAAATTTCCTCTATATCCTATCCAACAGTGAAATTGACTCAGCTGCAGCTGCACCCATTATGTCTGTAACTAATTCTTTAAGCCACTCCTATTGCTTACCCAGGAGACATTCAATAAAACAACATCAGGACCTAGTCTAGTAAACATTAATTTTATACGTACCTGTCTGACATATTTCTCCTGTAAACCCGGGAACACAGACACACACCGCTGCACCTACTGTGTCTAAACAAGTCCCGCCATTCTGACAAGTTCTCGTATCGCATTCGTTTATATCTGTAACATCATAAAAATGATGACAACGAGCTATTTTCAAGCAAAACACGGAACTTTAGCGGTTATATAAATTAACAAGAAAAAAGTATCAAACCTGCTCTGCACACTTTTCATTTGAACATTTATTACCTTGGCATATAACAATAATGAAAACTTGTCGAGTCTAAAAATGAGGGTTTAGACGAGTGAAACGTTTCTGCCCTGAAAACATCGCGCATTTTTCATTGAAATAAGGCCCTGGGTATAGTTGATCCTCTAAGGGGTTTATAGGCATCATAACTCCGTATAACTATAAGCGATATTAACCCATTTGATGATACAGGTAGCGTGTTCCAATATCTGTTGTCTGACGCTCTTGTGTTTGTTCGATTCCAGTATAGAGCTTTATCATTGGTTTCATTTTAAGCATTTTAGTTTAACCACCACATATGAAATCTTACCACTATTATTACAAAGTCCCTAACCTGTTTGGCAAGTAATTCCTGTATAACCATCTTCACATCCGCAGAAAAACTCATTGATAAGGTCGAAACATGTCGCCCCATTTTGGCATGGTAAACTGGCACATTCGTTTATATCTAAGCAAAGTTATTGCACTTTTAATACGGATCAATTTAGATAAACGAATGTGCTATATTGTACGTTTAAAATATGTTAAGAGCAAACTATTTAAACACAAACATACATGTACTTTTTGTATAATATTGGAAATATATTGATAAGTGATATTTTATTACATCAATGAAATTTAGACTAATGTTTCTCTCAGGCATCTGATATTTGAAATTTAAAACAAACCAACAACGACGAAGCCGACACAGTACGCTATTGTAACAGAAATAATACAATTGCTTTGCAGTTTTTATTATTTGGTTCCTCATCATCAACTTTTCGTTGTAAATAATAAGGCAATTCCATTCATACTGGTAATTGTACACTAGTCGATAGTACGCTTTGTACCTTTCTTATGAGAACATTATAATAATCTTAGATAAAAATAAATTAAAATTATGTTAATTTATTTTTGCTTTTTAGACAGATTTAAGGGGCATTGTATATTTAGCGCTTTTGAGATCACTACCGCTCCTCAAAACCGTGTGACATGGCAGCTTCTTTCCTATGATGAACCTTATTTTTAATTTTAAAACCTGTTATACTATCAGATTCTTTCCATAAACACTATTACCCGTTTCACAAAGTAAGCCAGTATAACCCGGCAAACAAATGCAGATAAAATCTTGCGTGTAACCAACTCTGTCACAGGTGGCGTTATTTTGACATGGATTACTGTTGCATGGGTTCGAGTCTGAAAACAAAACATGCATGACAAAATAATAGATTTAATTACTTTTTTTATTAACATATTTTTTTCTCAAAGAAAAGTATTGCGACTTTTTAACTGATTTGTTAATATATTACACACAAATAATAATTTCAGAATGATTAAACGAACACGTTTTGAATCTTGAGATTTGAAGGATTTTATTTTAGTCTTCTTTTTCTTCAACTGACAACACAGTTTTGTTATTCCTTCATTTTGTTACATGTACTTGTACGCACCCCAAGCCGCTACGGTTATGCATCTCATTTCGCTGCTGATTCTGTAAAAGTTAATGATAAACTGTTTTGTTATTTTATACAAAACAGAAAGCAATTCATGGAATGCAATTGAAAATGTGATAAAATCCAATTAAATAATTTGAACTAATAGTTTAAGTGAACAGTCTGACATACGTATAATTTATGGTGTGAATAACAAAATAGTGAATAATATAATCATGATAATAGTGAAAATAAGAAAATAAGAAATCAATTATGAACGAGAATATTTCAAAGCCAGTTAACAAATATTTTCAAGAATCTTAAAGTAGTGAATAGTAAAGATGTTTTGCCATAAGAACTAACTGTTTCAGATAAAGCATTTATTACCTAAAAGCGTCCGTTGCTTCCACACACAGCGACTTTGGACCCTTATCTGAAGCTGATGGTGTCCACATTACATCTATCGAGTAAACACCGGGACGTAATGATACTTGTCTTACGGCTGACTGCCGAATGCCAGGTGGACCAATCAGCAAGAAAGAAATAATGCTGCAAATGCAAATTGAGGTAATTTACATAAAAACTTTAAAATATTTATATAATTATGACATATAGCCACAGATTTTGTATCAACGGGGATGTAAAATTTGCACATAAACATTTTTCAAATTGAACATTAATCAGTCACTAACATTTTGTAATTAATCCGATAATTTTACCAAATTACAATCACGTGATCTACGACGACATCATATTCTCAGCAAATAATATAAAAAAATATGTGTTTTGTAACCGCATCTGACCTGATTTTTGCAAAGGAAATATCAAAATTAAAAACCTTGTTCCTGTAGATGATGCATAGAAGCTTGTTAGCAGCGCACCTCCTGGAAGTACCACGAAAATTGCTGAGTCTTCTGGTGTCGGTTGTACGAAAACTGGTCTGTCTGAACATTGCCTTGATGGAATATCCGGGGTACTTATGAGGAACTGTAAAAAATTTGACACAAATAAAGACATTCACGAACACACCATTCTTTTATTTGCGGACCATACGCTGCTGAACATGGAATGTTAATAATCTGAAAATATCGCATTGAAGGTTCCATGGTGGGATTTTTTTAGATACAGTAGGTGCATACACTGTACCATCGTTTGGGATGGATCAAACGTGTACTGTTTATTGGTGTAAATATTGAGTTGCCCTCAACCCTAGGCTAGGCGGCGTGGTCAGTAATATGCCTTTCCATTACTGCCCATGAACAGGCTCAATCAAACACAGCTAGCAATATTTTCACATTGGTCGTTCCCTTTTATCTAAGTCATGTTCATAATCAAACTGCACAATAATTCCCGAAAACCGATACCCTGTTTGCAATTGAAATTAGTACATAGCATGATTATTAATCGTAAAGTATTATTGCAGATTAGGTTGCGAAGTATCTCCAGATTTAATATTTTAAATTAATTTTAATATTAGACCTTGTTTATGTTCTCGTTTATGACAAGAATTAACTAAAGAAAATCGTTAACGAATCACGATCGGATTTGAAATTGTTACATGAACACATGCGCCGGACAAGTATAATAATTGTCTAGAACATTACATTAAACAGTAAAAGCTTAAAACCTGAAGCGGCACTTTTGACAGAACATCGTTGGGTGTGTAAATTTGCCCATCTAACTTTATTGTTTTAGCTGGTCTATCTTCCATCATTATCGCAGCAGCAAACATACCTCCCTTAGAAGTGCTTGCTGTGAATGTCAGTGTACAATCGTCCTGCAAACATTGAAAAAAGTAATCATTAATATTTAAAAAACGAAAAGGCTAAAAACAAAATTAAGATTTTTACAAGAAAAAGATATTTTACGAAACGCAAATTATATGGTACAGTAGCAATTAGTTAGGCAACATATTTATTATTACTTTGAAAAGCAAAGAACGCGATATTTTTATCTTCATTATACTGGGCTTACGTTAAAATAGTTATTCTAATTCGCGTCATTAGAAGTCATGCTTACTCGTATTATTTGTTTTTTCTATTGTAATTTTTGTTGCATTAAGTTTTTCACATTTAAGTAAATCAACAAAGATTTCATACGTGTAGCACAGCAGTAGTAGATATCCGATCGCAAATTGATTCGCATTCGTCGCCAACTGCCCATCTACACTTGACGTTGTCCCCTTCTAGATCCAAGACCGGTAATGTGATTGTCTGGGTACAGCCATATTTAACGCTATAGTGTTTAGAAATACATTCTAATGTACAAAGTTTTTTATGTAAAACAAGCCTACTGTAAAATGAGTAAAGCAAACGCAGAAAATAAGTTGGAGGGGATTTTTGGTACTGAACAATAGATTCGAATTCAAAACTTAAGAATTGCAGATTGCAAAGAGTAAAATATTGCAGTAATGTCTTTTACGGATTGCATAGTATTTCGTAATATTAATTCATTTATGTCACACAAGTTCAAGCAGTAGCTTTTACGTGCACTATTTTCGTCTTTAAAAAGTTATGCCTCCGATTATTACACGTAATTCTATTCTCATGGTTTGGGGGATATATCGAAAGCCAGTGTGAACATACAATGAAAACAAAACGATTCCGAAAATTATAATATTCCGGAAAGTGTTGTATACCCAACAATTTCTATCGCATCTTTTTAATGAGCCGGACAGATTCACGCCATTGCCGGGAATTAAGTTTTCGTAGTCAGCTGACAAAAGTTTGAAAATCGATATTGAAAAGTCGTTCCAAATAAACATAAAAACAACTTATTTGAAATATAATGAGCTCATGCATTTGTATGGCGATTGACCAAACATCCTGGACAAAGGTATATTTAACTAGAAAATGGTCAGAACCAAGCATATGAATGAAATAGACAACCGCACAAACTAATTTTTGGGTTTCGCGTGATTTTAACAGGTAAAATATTTTTTACAGCTGGCATTGCAACAACCAACACGAAAAAGCTAAATTATCATCATAGTCCAATCTTTTCTCGTTTAGGGCTAACACATATTATATCATGGAACCATACGCCGCTGATCATGGAATTGTATTAATGAAAATACCTCATCTAAGGTTCTTTGTTCACTAACTTTTTAACATTGAAATATGCGTCCTTTGGGCATAACAACATACACTTCACAACTTTTATCAGTATACACCTACGTACTCGGGCATTACTGGCTTGAATTTTGGGCTATTACCCTAAACCTTTAATAACCCATGCAATGATTACTAACTGATTTATTAGTAAAATTTCATTCAAAATGACAGACAACTGACTACTCAAAATCATCAAGAATACTGACACCCACAGATAAATCAGTTAGTATTTATTGCATTTTTATTGAAAGTTTTACAGAAATAGCTTAATTATCAAGCCAGTAATACCACAGTACGAAGGTGTATACTTAGAAAAGTTGTAAAGTGTACTGCTTACATGTAACTAGTACATGTGGTAACGTATTATTTACGTTTAGTAAAATGTCTTTGTCTTGTATCGTTGTGTTTTTGTCGAGCTGTTTCGTAATATTTTAAAATAATGATTACGATTTTGTCTACAAATATAATTAATACAATATTTCTTGCGTAAAGAGGCGTAAAATGAATATCCAAGCATTCATTCGATTGTTGATGTAAGTTTGTATGAAATTACATGTACGCAAAAAACTCGAACTAAAACATTGCGTTGAAAGGCTTTTAGTACATAAAGTATTTTATTCTCAGAAGTAGACCGATATATTAAACTTTGTAAAGTTATACTTGTTTACATATTTTACTATTATTGTAGTATCGTAGCATATCGTTTCACAAGTAATTCTAGTATTTTCATTAATCTTTCGAATTTGGTCTCAATATTACAAAATACAATAAATTTTACATCTTTTTGTATTTTATATTAAAATTTTATTTATAAAAATCACGTCTGGCTTTGAGTAGTCGGAAAATGCAAATTTTCTTTCAGGCCTTTTCTGCGTATTTTATCTTAATTTTGTTGTTTTTGTTTTATTTTTTATTAAAAGATATATCAGCTTACACTATTGCAAATTCAAAATAGGAAAAAATATACTTTAAATAATAATATGATCTACATTTTTATTGTAGATATAATCAGTAATAAGGTCTGCATTTTTTTTCAATTTACAGTGCTTACGTGTAGAGAGGTTTTGAAGCAGTAACAGGGCTGCTGTTGGGAATATGAAGATCTGATCGTGTTCGCAGGTCTACAGTTGTAACAATGTTCCAGTTGCCAGTGCCATTATGTACACCGTTTATCCAATTACCACCCGAATACCTAATTGAAAACACGTTGTTTCTTGCTTTTTATAAATGCAATCTAAAAACCTACGCTAGAAATAACATTTTTAAAATAACAACTTCAGTTCATCTTGTACAAACATTTCACAAACTCCTTTCAAGATGCCTTTTCCAGTATTATATTAAAATTATAACTTTCGTGTTTAGTAATAAAATAATATTTAATAAAAGGTTGGTAATTTAAGAGGTATTAATTTAAAACACACTTGGATTAAATATTATAATTGTATTTTGATTTTATCTAATTTATAACATATTAATTGAACGATAATTACACATTTACACATTTACTTGTAAATGTACAATTCTCATCTATTTTTCATATTAATCGTTAATAGCAGTGTCTGGATAAGCTAGTGAATATTTACTTACGCAACTGTGAACGGCCCCACACCACTGAAGGAATACTTAAAACTGTATTCTCCCTGTTCCCAATCTTCCGACTTGCTGGCAGCCGTACACGTATATCCAGAATTTGACAACACCACTTTGCCCGAGCCGCAGCCAGAGGTACATGTCCAAGTCATGTTTAATTTGTTAACGTAAGAACCAATCACTGACTCGTTGCACCCTGGACCGCCACCATCGTATCTCCATCCAAGGTTAAACTTGAATTCAACCTTATTTAACAGGCAATCATGATTATATACATTAACATCATATAAGTTTTATATCTTTAAATGTATTGCTTTTCATAATAATATTATAAATTATAGATAATTTTCACGAAAGAAATATAAAATACAAAACGCGAAAAAGGTAATGTATATTTACAAATGAACTGAAACCTATTTTCTTACTAAAGTGTATAATATTTAATTATTGTACAGGTTATTTTAGTGATCACTCTTTATATATTCAAATTGTACCTAATTCTGGAAATGCTACAATGTTATTGTTTTTATTCTTATTATTCATATTTTAACAAATAATGGTGATTTTATTTTTCTTTTTATTAAAAATATAATTTTAAATTTAAGATTAAAACAACTTCAAATCAAATGAAATATTTTCTTTTTTGCATTGAATTTCGTAATTGAATTTAAGCAAAAAGAGCTACAATAATACTTCATTTCCGTTTCCGGTAGGTTTCCAGCTAATAGTTCCACCTCTAAAATGGTCTCCTTTGCTGAAATGTACAGCGTATATTATAAATGCAATGTTCTGAATATATTTCGCCATTTGTCTGTCCGTTGAAAATTGATTTAATCAAATATAAACCTCTCCCTAGTTTTTATATCTTATCAGAAAGTGTTTTTGCTTACACCCCTCGCATACGTGGCGATAGAGGATTTTTCTGAACTCTTCCTGATTCAGTTTTTTCCTTGACAGAAGATCCACCCGTTAAATTCAGAAGATGAAAGACATTTACAATAAATAAATAACCAATACCGGCTGGTCAATAGGAAAGTAAGGCCATTATGTGTTTTTTTCTGCGAGTAAAGTTTTGCAAAGTTTGTGTTCGTGCATGCACAGTTTGTGTTCGTTCATGCTTTGTACAGGATAGAAGATAAAAATAGAAATCTTCAGTGGGAGCAAGCGTAGCGATCAACCACGGTCTTATTAATAACGAAAATTTCTGTTCACAGACTCGTTTGTTCCACCCAATTTTTACTGCTCGATTTTTACAGTTTGAGAAATTAAGAAACAAACATATCAATAGTCAGCTGAACCTTATCTAGCCTAAAACACCATCTGCTGCCTGCTGACTAAAGGGCCAAGCTCCTCTAAGCCCAGGCGAATGACCATATTGCAATAAAATAACTGCAATTTTGCAATAAAACGATATAGTAAACGCTTTTTTTATCTTGCTTCAATCGTTCCGGGTTCAATTTATGAGGGTATAAATATTTAAATAAATTCGGCCATTGAATAACTCAATATAGACAGTGACATTCAATTCGCAAACTTTTAGAACTTGTCAATGAAAAGAAAGTTTACATCGCCAAATAAATACGATATAAATCTCTACGATAATCCCGCCCAGTTCTTTGACTCGTAAAAGTATTCGAGTAAACAGTCGTCGTCTCTAAACAATCTAAATCTGTCAGAATTTAAGTGTTTCCATACTCAGCTGTAATACTTTAATCTGCTTTTGGTTAAATTATTTTTACGAAACATTTCCGTGGTATCAACGGCTGTAATACAATGACGTTCTGTTTGATTAACAAAATAGCAAAATCCCCATGTTTCCAAAAATGGGTTAAGATGACAATCTCTTGACTTAGTTTGTAAGGAAGTCTACAGAGATTGGTCCAAGCTTATCAGGTGTGAAATAATCGAGATCGCACAAATGGCACAAGATATCATTTTGCAAAGCTTTCTGGTTCCAACGAAAATAAGTTTCCGTTAATTAAATTAACATGCATATGATTTTGCACCTGTTATTAGGTGTCCAGTGTTTTACAGTTGTGATATCTTTGTTATTTCGAGGGGGTACAGTAAGCTGGACGATCGCCGGTACGAATAACGTGAGTGACTGTCTTTTCAGCTTGTTTTTTTTTATAATACCTTCTTTTGTGAAAATCTAAGAAATGGTTCTACAAAATAATAGTTAAATAAATCTTCGGATCACTTGGTTTACAGTCATAATTTTCCAGATACATATATCGACGCGTATAACGTGGGAATTCGGAGCAGCGGGATGTGACGTAAATAATACCGGAAGTGACCTTACAGCTCTATACAATGAAAGTTGGCAGTGTGAGCACGGCTGTTCTACAAGAAATCTCCCAGTTGTCAGGCAGGATTTTCGTTGCGGTGGTGGCAGTAAAACCGAGAACTGGCAGTACATTCACGGCAATATTGTCTTTAGTTTGCCTACTACGGTTACATCAACAAATCAATTAACGTTAGGGTATGCTTTAGATTGACTATAAGATGTTATCAAACCAAACATGACCTGTTTCTTACACAAATTATCAATTTATTTCGGAACCCGGTAAATAACCATCGAGAAAAAAACAAGCGTTGTGCATTGGGAAATTTAAATCCAAGTGTCCATAACTGATATTATAAAACATTATATCCCTTTATTTTCATCTAAACCTGTCTACCAGGACGATTAAAATTCATAGCATATCTAAGGTATTGATATATATTCGATTTCATGATAGGTTATCTGGAAGCAATCGGCTACCATTAGGATTTGGGTCTAATGGTGCATGGAGTATTGGAACACTGGTGGACATAAGAGTACGAAATGATACCAGTCGTCCTAACAGGAGTCCTATCAGCGGTAGTGCTCCTTTCTTCAGGTAAACTTCTTTTTTAACATGACTTTATATGATATAATACAGAACAGGAAACAACATGATCTTAAAGGAGTCCTGTTTCCTGTACATTTAACGAAATGTTCGTGCCCTTAACATCATGCCATAAATTACTCGAAGTTCAAGAGTAGTTCGAAAATCTTAAAAAAGACCATTCTTTTAAATTCATTTCAAATCTTTTCAAATGAGCTTAAATGTTCATCAACATATTCTCTTCCTTCGATAAAAAAATATTTACTCTTACTTAAATAACCTTGCATAACCTCTTCCTTTTAATATCAAGCTTACAGTAGGACCATGTCCGTACAACCATTAATCACAACAGATTATGTCGATGATCATATGGGATACTTAAGAGTAACAAACTGACTTTTAAAACGTATACAAACGAATAATAAAAAGATAAATATTCGAAAAATAATTAATAAAATCAGTGTTATTTTAATATAATTATAAGCCACACGTTTTCGTTGCTTTTAAATCCTTCTTCAATCATATGCTTTTATTAACCTTTCCGTACATTCTTATAATTGTGTCATGTTCGGTCTGTTCCAAAATTCCCTTTTCATCTACATCTATTATTCTAGATTGTATAGAGACTTGGTTAATGTGATGTTAGTGCATTCTGAAATAAATGTAACGAACACGTTCTAAATATATCTTGACAGACCCTTAAAATACTCTTACATGAAACAATTGCGAAGGTTTTTGTAATTTTTTAAATTATTTTACTTTGATTATTTAACTTTCATTTTTATTATCCGCCTTTACTTTAAGTTTGCCAGCGGGGTGCAAAAGCACGATCATAACGCTACCAGTGTTTGATGAAGATGGTGACGAAGTAAACTGTCGTTGGGCTGTTGTCGGAGAATGTGGTGAGGCATGTAACAATCACACATCAAGTCTGCCGGCTGGTATCCTAAACAGAGTGAGTTCTATACATAATGATAAACAAAGTCAGCTACACGCAGTATGACTATACTACTTTAACTTTTAATCATTAAAGTTCAGCCCAACGAACAAGAACAAAATAGCGGACCGAAATCTAATACAATTTTGAAATCGTATAAAACTTTAACAAACATAATTATGAAGGCATATGCATAAAAAGAAAGCAAATGTAAATTTAAGGTTAATATATTAAAATCATATTATAAGACTTTGTATAATATGTCTGTTACGTGTGTCAAAATACTAACTTAAAGATAATAATCAAATTTGGTCAAAATTAGCTTCCAAAATCATATTTTAAGGCTTTTTATGCGAAATAAAGAGAGTTATTCAAACCATAAAATTGATTAATTTGTCTGAAGACAGAGAAATAAATTCAATACTATCGTTCATTATTTATTTTCACTTGTTATTTTAGATATTTAATCTAATATGAATTAATATAATAATTTATCGATTTGGTTTCAAAGTTTCAATGAAGAAATGCACATTTATTTTCAGAAACCATGTACGCTGACTTTAAGTCCAACAATAGTCAACGGCTTTACTGCCGGATATGACTATTTGTTGGCAGTTACAATTGAGGATTTCCCAATGTCTTCAATAGAACTTGATGGTGATCTCGTTAACCCATCACAACCACTGAGTTCCGTCCCACTACAGGTTTAGATATGTTAATAATGCTAATTTATTTGGACAATATAATATTATTAGAGAGGATTTACTTAGGAGGCAACGTATGTCTCGTTTCGTTTATACTCTAATGTTCGGCAGTGTTTAGTATAACTATTTTAGGTTTGGTTTAGGGATTCCTTAATTTGTTAAACAGTTTTAATTTAGTATCTTGCGTAAGATGGACATAAACGCCTTTAACAACGTCAAGAAAAATTACAGAATTTAAACTAAGCAGAATGGTCCCGAACCTACAAAGGGAGCCAAAAGCAATATTACCATACCTTTTAAAGAAATGTAACTACAATGCTTCGTTGAAAATATATGGTAACACCGCCTTTAAAAGTCACAATGTCTAGTATCTGTGTGGGATCAGAAAGAACGTGTTTATGCTTGTCAGCGCTCTCACAATACGTTGCATAGAGCCTAATACTGCTTTTCTATTATACTGCGTGATATCTGTCTAAGTTTGTTTGTATCGTTTGTTAAAAAATGAAGTGCTGTATATAATACGTAAATAGAATACCATTTATAGCTTCATATTTTAGCCTTTCATAAAATGTTCTAAATACTTATTAACGCCGTGTATCATTTATTGTTTAATGTTTAAAACCTCCTCACAAAAATGTTATTTGATTATAAAAAGTGTTATATGTTAAGCCTTTTAAGAAGTTCCGTCGTTTTTTAAATATTCATGAATACGGACATTTCAATACTTACATTCTTCTTGTAGCTCCTAATACACATAAGTAACTCGTCTTCCACTTGCAATGATATACCAAAATTCCTAAGTTCTTCTCCCGATGGCAGCCAATTTATTGTACCTAACGGGACAACATGGTCACAGAGAGTCTATGTAGAAAGTAAAGGGTAAGAGAGATACATAACCGTAACCAAATGATCTCATTGTTCCATAATATTTCACATTTTAAATATACATTAATAAATAGTGAAGGACGAAGTCATGTTTTCAATATCGTTCCGTAGGTTAATCTTGAATTGGTGAATTGGTTGACCTGGACGACGTTAAATGTCGTTGTTTATGGGTGTGACAATTCCTGATATGCATATTTTAATCTTCACGATGCCCTAATGCGGTCTTTTTCAGTGGTACAAAGTTGACTGGTATTTCGATGGCTGGTCCAAGAGACATGAAGTTGTCTCCGCTTAAACCTGATGATAAAGGTCGACCAAATACTGAGTATTTTGACCTAACGTGGACGCCAAGTCCGAACATGACTGGTGCGCACACAATGTGCTTCGTGGCAACAAACAGTGACGGGTAAGAAGTTACAAACTGATGTTAACGTTTGCATTCGAACATGATTATACAAACACCTTAATAAGGAACGGATTAAAATGGGTACTGTTAACTTGTTTAAAAATTGAAATACATGTTAACTGCACATGTCATATAGACCCAACCAAGAAAACAAAACATTCCCCTGGGAGAAAGAACACATCAGTTTGTAAAAAAAGGTCTTACCATTAAAGAAAGTAACCACAGGCAATTAACAACAAAGAAGAACCTTTAGTTTCTGCAATTAGCTACGCACACAATGGTTGCTAGGAGGTGAAGACAATAATACAATTCTTCCGTGTACAATCTAAATGATAGCCTAATGTAACTTGCTTCATCATTATTCAGAGTCTAACATTTAATTAGCATATATACATTTTGGTTATACGATACATATGTTGCTTCTTATATATATCGAAGCATTTTGGGGGTTTCTATCATGCAAAATGTTAAGCAAACTTTGTTAGCCAAAAAATAATATTGTGATGTCTAGGTAAAATATGTTTATATATAATGTTCTTGATATCTTACTTCCATAAATATTATTTTTGATGTTTTCGCTTTTATTCTAAATTCTGATAAGCTTAAGAAGAATAAACAAGATAAAAATACGTGTAGCTCGAGTGCACTTTGATTGTTGGTAAAGAGTACAGTGAAACTTAATTAATAATGCTAAAACTTCTATTTCAGGATTACTAGTGAACAGAGATGTTTTATTTTATTAGCTGGCTGTAAGTATATGGATCAAGCAAATTGATGTCCTTGTTAGCTTTATTGATATATACCTACGATTGTGATAACGATAATATTATATCTGTGAGTGTTTAGTGTCTGCAGGATCGTCTAATTGAAGTTTATGTTTTCTGTGTACTTAAGTTATTCCTTTCACCTAAACAACACCATTCAAAACGGTTTGATTCCTTTTGATAAATGATTAAACCACTCACATTTCTAAAGTCCTTATGTAAAACTGAACTTAGTTTATCTTTAGGTATCATCAAAAAATGAAAATGATAATATCTTCCTGGATTTGTATCACACTAGATCCTGACCCATGCTCCAATAAACCATGTCAGAACAAAGGACAGTGTCAAATAGAATATACGAATTTCACGTGCACTTGTCCGCCAGGGATATATGGCGATCTTTGTCAATTTGGTAAGCATGTCTGAAAATTGATATTTGCAATCGTCACATGGTATGTATCATTACCAAATGGGTCGTTACGTCATATTTATAATGGCATGGATTTGTGCCAATCAAATCGCTGCTTGTTCAACTCAGCGACAAAAAGTATGAGCAAAGTAAATTGAATGAAATCTGAATTTTCTACGTATAATGTTTATATTAAATCATCGGCCATAGGGTCTTCATTGTAAAAGCGTTTGGTTGTTTTTTGTTGAATATTCTATATTTAACACTATTTATTTATGTACAGATACATGTACACTTTAGATATTAGTGAATTCGTAAGTATTGCTAACAATTGCAACAACATGCTAAATTAATTATTTATTTATCAAAGTTTGCAAATTCCCATTCTAATTTTGAGTTGAGAGTGTTTTAATAATGACGTTTTCACAATTCTGCTAGATGTAGACGAATGCCTCTTATCCCCATGTGAACACAAAGGCGAATGCCTCAATACAGTCGGGGACTACAAGTGTTTTTGTAGACCAGGATATGCCGGCAAAAACTGCTCAGGTAATGCTGTTCGGGTAAAAGCATAATGTTACATAAAATGTTTATGACCAAGATAAGTACGAAACTAAACTAAATCGAAGTTAAGAACCATTTTCGATTCTTTGATAAGCACAACTTGTTGCCGTTGTACTCTTGTAATTGTATTACTTCTTTATAAATGACAATATCTGAATTATCTAAATTGGCGGAGAGCAAGAAGTCCCTTGTTCTGTAGCATGTCTAGGCAGAGATCAAATGTGCAACATCACAAACGTTTCAGCCTATTCACTATGTTCTGTTTCTTAAAGATGGTATCTGCTAGTATATGTCATGTAGGTTTATAAATTAATGTATTTCATTTGTCCGGATCTTAGATGTTAGGTATGCATCTTTTGCACTTTCACATTGCTTATACTTTGCAATGCTATTAGCTTCATATGTTTAATATGTTTGTGTGCTTTTGCAAGCAACATTGTTGTGCCGTTGGGTGGGTTGGAGTTATTTCACCAAGACATTCTTGTTTATGATACGAGAGCAATTTGTTTTGCCACTGACCTTTCCAAGGCGGTATCCGAAAAGGTTTTCTTTTTCGTTAATTGTTTATGGCGCCCTATTTGAATTGACATACTTATAACAATTAAGCCCTCTTTCTCTTTCTCTCTCTCTCTCTCTCTCTCTCTGCTCTCTCTTCCTCTCTTTTTCGCTGCGATGGGGGGGGGTGGGGGGGGGGGGGGGGAGGGGACTGTGTTTTGTGAGTGAGACGATTTCTAATATGCATGTATTACTTTTTTCACAGACTACAGTTACTTAATATGGGTTCTTTTTTCCGCTATTATTCAAAGATGAAAATCTATGTCGATATGTTTATATATATTTATATTTATAATAACCGATTTGGATTTATTTTTAGATCGAGAGGTTTGCTCGTTAAATCCTTGCCGTGGTCAAGGAGATTGTGTGCACAATACACACTCGTACACATGCGACTGTTACCATGGTTTTAGCGGGCCTATCTGTCAGATCGGTACGTTAACTCAAGTTTTTTCTATCGTTTTCGAAAGAAAATGCGATACAAAGTGATCACTTTTCTTGTCAGAAATTCTCAATATTGGCTAAGACTTTCCTAATTCTAAATAATTCTGTATTTAACTTTGATGGTTATACTTCTTATGGCAAAATTACATGTACTATAGCCAGATCTAAATGTCAATGTAATATTTGACAGAATAATCCCTATTTTTGAACTTAGCAAGATATTGTTTATTCTGTTTATTCTGATATTTAAAGTTGTCGGGAGCAACACAAATCCATTTAGTAATACTTTGTATATCAACAGATTACGACAACTGCACGAGTTCGCCGTGTGAAAATGAAGGAAAGTGCACAGACCTGGTTGGAGGCTTTCACTGTGACTGTCCACCGCAATATACAGGTCAATTCTGCGAACATGGTAATACTATTTTTCTATTTCTCAAATATTAGATAGGAATGCAAGTAAATTTAAAAAGGAAGACATGTAACACATACAAATATGTGAACATATATCTAGGTTTGCTTTTTCTTGGGGTATTACAGGCTGTACATCATTATTAATAAAATTTGGCTGTCTGAGCTCAATAAGATTTCTTTAACCATGTTTGAGACATTTTTTATTTAATGCCTATTTTGATTATTTCTCTTACAAATGATAATTACGTTCAAATTACGTTTTCTGACAGAAATCGAGTTTTGTAATCCATCACCTTGTCTGAATGGCGGAGTTTGTGAAAATAATACTTACGGATACAACTGTAAATGTCCGCCTGACTTCATTGGTCTCAACTGTGAACTATCAATAACACAGGTAAATACAATGTATTAGCCGTAATTTAATATGAATTCTCAATAAAATATAATAATAAACTATAAGCCTCAAATGGAACAAGTAAATATATGAGGTCTCGATTGTAAAATCTATTTAACACAGGAAAAAGAACACAGGTAATATTGGTCTCAACTGTAAACAACAACACAGAAACATATAGGGATCAAATGGGAACCGGTAGATGGCGTTGCCATTTTGTTTCTAAGATGTATTGATAAATAATTTTGAAATGTACAAAAGGGAAACTGCATGTATGATTAAGATCATGCAACATCGCAAGTACTCGAAACGGAACCTATTCGAAATGAACAAAAGTATATGAATATGAACCAAGAAAACAAAGAAGGTATACGAGAAGATGTTTATATTGAAATATAACGTCGAAAAAATGCCATATAGTTTCTGAAGTGTTCAATCCTAACGCCACTTTTACATCTAGCTCTTGCAGTTAAAGGACACGTCAACAATGCTTACGAAATGTTTCATATTTGCGAAATATGTGCGCCCATTTCATCACCGAAGGTCAAAATCTATCAACAAACATAGAAATTTATCAGCGATATCAAATAGGCCATGCAATCGAAAATCTTGAGGATAAAGTGACAAAATGCCATTAATGAAAAAAGTCATTATTTATCCACTTCGTATTTGGCAACATTTATTATGAACTAGGAAGAGACTATCTAGATAAGTATAGCCAACTCAATAAAAATGTGACTTTACAAATAGGAATCGGTTATGGTTTGTTTTAAGAAAGACAACAAGTATTGCGATGTTAGTTCAATATATTTATTTCAAATTAGAAACTTGAAAGTCTGTTGTCCCGATATATGCTGTATCAAAAATAAGGTTCTTCATTTGTTTCCGACTTCACGATGTTATTAATTTTATAAATGCATCGGTTGCATCGATTTTGTCAATTTCATGTTTTTTTGCCTCGTAAAAATATACATGTCTAAATCAGTTGGCTAGATAGAGAATTTCTAAAATAATACTAGTACTGTAGTACATGTGAATAAAATACACATGCAATTAATTGATCAACTGTTGTTTGAAGTTTTTTGTGTTATTCCATACGTTCAATCTCCATTCGAGTTCGACTTTACAGCATGACAAACATATCAAACCGAATCGACAAATAATAACGTGTGTCTACAGGCAGCTATTCGGAGACCATAGGAAAACATTTCATCTCTTTCCTTGCATATTATTTGCGTGTTTGTAATTCATATCAAAGCAAATTCGATTTCTTTACAACAGCTTGGAAATTAAAGATACATAACGTGGACAAATAAAACTTAAACAAATGTAAATGCGAAAGCTAACGATCAGTATAAGATTGGTTTATTTGATCCGGTGTTGGATAGAACATGCAACGCGAAAACCTTCCTACGCATATAATGTCAGTGAATCGGTATTAGATGAACTCTGTTAATACCACTGCATCTGAAGCGACATTAAGACTTTTATTGGTACGGAGAATCTCTTTAATAAACTAAATAACTTTGAGATTCAGGTAAAAAGAAGATGCTTGTTGATATAAATTATTAACAGCTAAGTCCCCATCCCACAATATTCCCTTAAAAAACATTTTGAAGACATTTAAAATTCAATGGTAAATATGAACTATTTACAACAAAACAAAAAAAAAACACCCGACGCAGTAGATAACAGATAACAAGATGTAAAAAAATGGTGTATGTGTTATGTTTGTTTGTCAGGTCTGCAATGGTGACCAGTCATATTGCTCATGTCAACTGAACGGCCAGCCTATACGCGTTCCAATACCAGAGGTAGTCGATGATGTGGCATACGAGCGGAACCTCAGGGCAGGTAAGTGAACGGCCAGCCAATACGTGTTCCAATACCAGAGGTAGTCGATGATGTGGCATACGAGCGGAACCTCAGGGCAGGTAAGTGAACGGCCAGCCAATACGTGTTCCAATACCAGAGGTAGTTGATGATGTGGCATACGAGCGGAACCTCGGGGCAGGTAAGTGAACGGCCAGCCAATACGTGTTCCAATACCAGAGGTAGTTGATGATGTGGCATTCGAGCGGAACCTCAGGGCAGGTAAGTGAACGGCCAGCCAATACGTGTTCCAATACCAGAGGTAGTCGATGATGTGGCATACGAGCGGAATTTTAAGGGCAGGTAAAGTGAACGGTCAGCCAATTCGTGTTCCAATACCAGAGGTAGTTGATGATGTGGCATACGAGCGGAACCTCAGGGCAGGTAAGTGAACGGCCAGCCAATACGTGTTCCAGTACCAGAGGTAGTTGATGATGTGGCATACGAGCGGAACCTCAGGGCAGGTAAGTGAACGGTCAGCCAATTCGTGTTCCAATACCAGAGGTAGTCGATGATGTGGCATACGAGCGGAACCTCAGGACAGGTAAGTGAACGGCCAGCCAATACGTGTTCCAATACCAGAGGTAGTCGATGATGTGGCAAACGAGCGGAACCTCAGGGCAGGTAAGTGAACGGCCAGCCAATACGTGTTCCAATACCAGAGGTAGTCGATGATGTGGCATACGAGCGGAACCTCAGGGCAGGTAAGTGAACGGCCAGCCAATTCGTGTTCCAATACCAGAGGTAGTTGATGATGTGGCATACGAGCGGAATTTCAGGGCAGGTAAGTGAACGGCCAGCCAATACGTGTTCCAGTACCAGAGGTAGTCGATGATGTGGCATACGAGCGGAATTTTAAGGGCAGGTAAAGTGAACGTTAAGCCATTAATTGTTTAAGTTATAGAGGTATAATAAAATATTATCTGATATTATAGCGGAACCCAATGGCAGTTAAGTAAACGGCTAGTCCAAAAATGTAATAATATCAGAGGTATCGAAACTGAACTTCAAGACAGGTAAGTTAACGGCGAGCCACAATGTATCGTTTGTGGCTAAGTTTTATAATGTAATGTACAAGTAATGAAATGTAATTTTGTTAAAAATGGGTTTTCTAAATTACATGTTGTGCTGTTTACAATTTTAAAACTTTACAATATTCCATTACGAATATTTAACAATTAGCGAGTATTTATCTAAGTTTGCATTCACGGAGATAATAATAATAAAATGTTGAAACGCCATATTATCTATTTAACTTCAGGTGTAATTGGTTACCCCGTTGGGCTCATAATAGGATGCATCTGCTGTGTATTGTTTCATTATTTCGTCCTTCCTCGCTGTTCACAAAGCAAATACCGCAAGACAAGCCGGTCCAAGTCATCGGCGTCTTTGATAAGCTTAGCATTATCATCAAGGTCATCTGTGTACCCCAGCGGACCGTCGCCGCCACCTCGCTACTCATCTTTAGCATTAAGCAGGGAATCACACACATGAAACTGGACGAAAATAACCAAGGTCATCACCCGACAACAAACATACTTGTTGCTCCTTACAATGACTTCGCTTGTTTTTATAATTTCATATTTAATAAGTTAGGTATGTTTAGATTTCTAGTAGCATGAAGATTATATGGCCAGAATATGTGAATTGTATGGTTTTTTTATTTGAAATTATAAGAAGTTGCTTTAAAATATTTTCCGCTGTGCTCAATGCAGATTCTTAGCAGTCATTAATTTCACCATAAAATTCTATATTCGTCGTAAAAAGAAGATCCGCATTTTTTATGCCCCAATAAAGAGTGATGCATATAGAGTTGCACTCGTCTGTACGTCCGCCCCTATGACGTTCTTTTAATCTTGTGGCCTCAACTCCTCCTAAACTATCAGTCGGATATCTTTAAATCTAGCACATATGGTCATGCAGCATGTGTAGATGATCTTAAAGAAACGACCTTTTTATTAGAGATATGGCCGTTGTTATTACACATGTTTTGCAGTAGTGGGGGACCAATGATCGAGAACACATTTTAGTGAAATTAAGTACCGGTATTGCATGTACAAACAGTTAGTCCATTTGAATCTCAAAGCCATCGAGAATCGCCGAAAAAGGATGTTTAAAGAATTGCAAGATGAAGTAAAGAAAACAGACTAGTGAAAGACATTCCCGATGTTATTTTTTATTTATTTGTTAAGTGTTCTGTGCTTTCAAGGCATCCCTTTGTCAATATTATTGTAATGTTTATAGATTATGATATTATATACTTTTAGCATGCTAGTATGAACAACAGGATTTTCGTATTTCTTCAATACATGCAGTGTTTTTGTGTCACCCATTTGAAGAAAAGGCGATACATAGGGGTCGCTTTGTCTGTCGGCCCGTCTATCCGTTACGAAAACTTTCCCTTAGCTATAACTTTGCTATAACTAACATGTAAAATTTTTCATCAAACTTTCGAATTTTATTGCTTATGAAAACGCACTAGAGATGATGCAACATTTTAAGGTCAAGTAAAAATTTTTGGAGTTATGCTCCTTTTTGTACTTTCATGTTTGTTCCGACAGCACCAGAAGGCGACACAAGTGTTCAACTAAATATAATATTCTTTTTGTTCCAAAATATACTTGGTGATTAAAACATCTTTTACAAAATAAATGTTTATGATTTACATGTCACATTTTTCAAGAAATAAAATAAAACTAATTGTAGCGGTAGTCTTCCCTTAACTATTTCATTGCCGCATTATGGAATTGTTTGTACTTTTACGGAGAAATAATTTAAATACGTATTTTATTTTAACTAGGAATAATTGTTGATATCATCCCACAAGACAACTAAATGAAAATAATACTGAATCAGTTTGATTTAACCTGGTTTAGCACACGCCGTCAAGCCCCACGTTGAGCGCAACTAAATATTTACACAAAATATATGCTACATGCGAACAGAACAAAAGTAACTTAAGCTTCAATTAAGGTTTGCACGTAAATACAAATTCAATAAGGATTACATGGTAGGGTATTTATGAGCCATTTATTGTTAACCAGTTTTCATTGGTTCGACATGTTATTAAACTAGTCTTAAATGCAGTACGACCATTTGTGGTCGAGCTCAACCTCAAGTTATTATTTTTCATTCCAGCCAATGTTTATGATCAATTTTGGTCAAATTAATTGACAGTTTCTTTACTCAGCAAGGCAAGGGGACATATCTGATAATTAAAATATTTTGAACTGTTTGTTCCGATATAAAATTATAGAGTTGGTTACCGTTTTCATATCGTATTTTTCTCAGCTGAACATTTTACCATATTCTCATTCGATCTTAACATTTCTTAGTTATCTAGTCTGTCCCCTGGTAGGGCCATTATCCAGTTTATCACTCTGGTCTGGTTGTGAATAAATAAACATTGACCGGATCAGACAGTTCCGCATCAACTTTTCAACAAGCAGCTACGCTCCAGTTTTGGTTTAAACTGAAAAGTAACTT
This sequence comes from Corbicula japonica, assembly GCA_038501625.1. Classification (NCBI taxonomy): domain Eukaryota; kingdom Metazoa; phylum Mollusca; class Bivalvia; order Venerida; family Cyrenidae; genus Corbicula; species Corbicula japonica. The sequence goes on from JAZAYU010000131.1 coordinate 531,294, forward strand.
GTCATGTTATAACAATCAACCGATAACTGACTGCGTTTGAAGGTTGGTTAAGTATACCTGTGATATTCCGATACGTGACATGGCTATAATTGTATTCGATTGATCGCTTGTTAATTTAATCTTATGAATAAATAGTTTATATTTATCATCGCAGTACGTTGTAAAATAAATAAACAGTATCACGAGGTATATCTCACATGATATTAAAATGGCGACACCAAACGCAGTTTCATCTACCCGTGAACATTTATTTAAAGTACTGGTAATTGGGGAGTTTGGCGTAGGTAAGTGTTTATTTCTTTAAACATATTTAAGCGATCAATTGTGAAAAGTACCGTTTGATTTAATGGTTGATTTAAGATTTTATTTTAATACGTGTAAGTTTAATCTCTTCTGACCTAGCATATACACTGTATATGGTAATTATCTAAAGCTAAAGTGAAAGTAGAAGTAAGCTTAAACCATCATGTGTCACATACATAAAACATTCATATACATGTAATTTAGTCTGATATATTTCATAGAATTTAACGTAATGAACATCGTGAATAAATAAGCATATGAATATAGTAAACTTATAATAAACTTTAAATATATTATATTATAAAATATAGCATGTATGTTATTTAAATAAAATGAATACATGCTATATTTTAAAGATTTATGACGAAATGAATTTAGTTGTATTTATAACTAAAGCTGTTGTGTTTTTGTTTTTCAGGGAAAACATCTATCATACGGAGATATGTTGAAGGTACTGTATAAAGTATAAATTGCGGATGTACTTCTTATCGTGGGCATAAAATTTCGTGGTTTTCCGTAAGTCACCATTTTCGTGGGTAATTGGATTTGCAGATCTGGCGCTGATATATGTATTTCTTCTAATGTTGCCTTTGATCAAAACTATTTTACGTCAACGATATATTTTATGTTTTAGGATACTTTACGCCAAATTACAAACTGACGATTGGTGTGGACTTCGCTTTGAAGGTTTTAGAATGGGACTCGGACACAAAAGTGAATCTCCAGCTTTGGTAAACAGTTATTTGTGTTATCTATGTATTGTTTAAAAATTAAACATCATTCCACAGCAAACTAAATACGTCTATATCAATGCATAATACATGTATATTATTGTCGATTTTAATTGATTCGTATACCCCAATATTTCGTATTCTATCGGAAGCGAAAACAAAAGCGACATTAATAAAAGTGTTGCCCCTCAACAATATCTTATTAGGGTCATTCTAATACAGCACGTTTCTAAATGCAAATATAAATACAGTTCGAAAGGTCAAGGGTAGGGCAGAGGGCTTGCAACAGTACTGGAGACCTTGCACAAACGGACGATTATAGTATTACGTTCCTTATTTGTTTTTTTTTCTTTTTTCAGGTCCCCTTTCAGCGTAACCACCTTTATGCATCAAGCGATGTACATAAATTGTATTAATAAGCATGACACAAATAAATATCAATTCACAAATGTTATTTTATGTATTTATGATTAAAATATACCTTTAAAGAAGTGCTGAAACATTTAAATAAATAAAAACGGATAACTTGCATCCCGTCAGTTTTGTTCGAATCTTGTACATGCATACAGTTTTTAAATACTCACTTTAATTATACAGTGTATAATGAGGAACAGATTTGTAAGAATTTTACACTTAAATTTGCTCTGGAAGCAAATCAAAACGGTTAATATCATATTTAAATATTTTCTCCTTTGCATTTTTAGGGACATAGCCGGCCACGAACGTTTTGGTCACATGACTCGGGTTTATTACAAATACGCGTAAGTATTCTTTCGAAAAATTGTTATAATCCATACTTTAAGTATCCTTTCGAAAAGTTGTCGTAATCCATCATCCATACTACCATAGCTCCCAGCTAGAGGCACTTTCATTTGAAAGTCTCCCCGTACATGTGCACATAGATAGTTCTGTTATCAGTGAATTAACCCGATACCGATGTCATGTAGTAATTGTTACGTATATCAGGGCTAACCGATCAACCTTTTTTGGGGTTGTCCCGGTAAGCTCAATCGGTTACGTCGCAGGAATTGCGAGGCTAGGCGCTGTCGCCGTGACGCTGCGGGTTCTCTCCCAGCTAGAGGCACTTTCATTTGAAATTCAAAGTAGCGCTATTTGTGCAGTGTGGCGGTCGTAAAGAGTCTCCCCGTACATATAGGCAGTACTTTTATCAGTAAATTAACCCGATACCCATGTCATGTAGTGATTGTTACGTATATCAGGGCTAACCGAACAACTTTTTTGGGGGTTGTCCCGGTTAACTCAATCGGTTACGTCGCAGGAATTGCAGGGATAGGCTCTGTCGCCGTGACGGTGCAGGTTCGATCCCAGCTAGAGGCACTATCATTTTTAATTAACTAAACACAGATCAGATACATCTTTCTTCAGCTGAGAAACAAAGATAAATGTGCATATCAGAAATTTCCACACTAACAAAACACGTCCTCCCCACGCAGCGAAAAAGAAGAGAGGAAGGGAAATCATGTTTGTTATAAGTATGTCAATTCAGATAAGACGCAACAAACAACGAAAAAGAGAACTCTTTGTATAACCGCCTTGGAACATATTGCCACTGGGGGCTTTAAACCAGGTTCTATGGTGCACCAAACTCACACGTGTCCAAACAGGTTCTCATATCACAAAACAAGTACAAGTTGTCTTGGTGAAATAACACCAACCCACCTATCGGCTCAACAATGATGCATGCAAAAGCACACAAACATACAAACATAAGAAGACATATCATTCAAATAGCCAAGGGGGTGGGTACATGTACTCAATGACCTGAGCACCTGGAGTCAAATCAGCGCAAGAGCAAGATGACAAGAATAAAAGAAGCAAATCGAGCTTCTGAGAACAGTTGGTTGTGTCATTCTGTTAAGAAGCGTTGTACTTCTCAACACTGGCACAGAATATCATTTAATTAACATTTCAGCACAATGGAATAGTTTCATCTGAATTCATGATATCTATGCAAAAACTCTGCTCATGTTTGCTGCTTAATCCCCCATTTCCTAAGTAGCCGAAACAGCAGAACAGTGATTACGTGTTTTGTCTTGGTGCTGTTAGCGGTTTAATTAAGATGTATAATTTTTGTAATAATGTGTCGTTGCTTTTTTGTAATTTTTCATCTTCAAATGTATAAATGTATGTGGTGCATTCTACATGTTACGTAATGTGTGAAAATCATTAATTTCTGAGTGCACTTGGTTGGTCTACTTCACGCATGTGATAAGGTGGCAATCCTGGAGATTTACTTCATATACACATATGAAATTTTTGTTTCTTATTTCAGAATAGCAGCAATAATTGTGTTTGACTTATCAAGGTATGTATTCTTATTAAATAGAATATGAATTGAATATACATGTAACATAAATTCATTTCAATAAATTGACAAAAAAAAATAATTTGAGATACAGCGATTTAATGTTTGTTTAAACGTATTGAGATTGTGTCAACAAATAACTGTAGTACCTTTAACTATTTTGTGAATTTCTTGTTAATATACAGTCCACACTCGTTGTGTCAAACTCGCTTAAGTCGAATCGGTTATCTCGAATTAATTTCACGGTCCCGTCAAAATTTGTTCTTTTTACATATAATATTACGCCGTTAAAGTCGAATTCGACTTAAACAATGTTTTGATAAGTCGAACTAAATTTTAAACCCACCGGCTCAATTATCCTATGTAAAGACATCGGATAAGTCGAAGTGTAAAAAATTTTTACATTTCGACTTATCCGATGTCTTTACATAGGATAATTTACTAAAAATCGACGCGGTCGAACAATGCGCACGGTATCATCAAAGTGATAGCTTGTCAGGTGGGCAACTGTCATGATTATTAAATAATCAATAATGATTGTGTGTTTTGTAAAATGTTCACTCAATTAATGCATTTAGATATTTTTAATGGCAATGAAAGACAAACAGCGATTAATTACGATAATGGTGTGACCATCGTGCCCTTAAAATATGCGAGCATCCCTTACGAAAACACATGCAAAAATGACTGATCCAAATGTAGTTAATACTCCTCAACAAAAAAGGCACAAAAAGAACGCTCAAAGAGAAAGATTATGAAACAAGGTATGCGGCAATCATGGAGGTCGAGAACATTAGATTATTTAACTTTATGGTGACGATGATACTTAGCCTATGTACATGTACATGTAATAAATAAAATCAATTTCATAATTTGTTTAATTGTTTTGTTTTGATATATACAAACAATGTTTGGTTTAAATATTATTAGAATAATGCTTTGAGATGTTAATGTATTTGATATTTGACATACACACGCACATTCATGATAGATAAGAAGCATATATGGTATACTATACGTTCATTGGCGTCAATTCGGATGTGTCGAACTTCGGATAACTCGAATTAAAATCGACGGTCCCGGCGAGTTCGACACAACGAGTGTGGACTGTATTGTTCAGCAAACAACACCGGTAAGGTGGGATTTCTTTTGTAGCTGTGTGGTTAATATTGGAGGAGCTCAATGTCCCTATTAACATGAACGTTACAAATACATGTAGTATAGAAAGTTTAAAACATAATGCTTAGATACACGATGCTGTTGATTTATGCGATTGTTGTAGAAGGGTTTAAATGACTGCACTTCGCGTCGGAGTATGGAGTTTGGAGACACCAATTTGATAACAATGTATATGTACCGATTATTGTCAATTATAGAACAGGCGATAATAATCATGATGATAATGCATATATTGCCGATCCCATAGCTAATTTATGTAAATGTTAATATAATTGTAATTTTATTAAAAGTTTGAATTTTGTGATTATTTGAATTTTGCTTCCAGCCTTCGTTAAATAAAATTGTTAACATGTTGTTTTTGCTGTTTTCTTCCTGATAAATATTCTAAAGTTGCATGTACATCAACTTAAACAGTTTCTCTCTGGTTTCAGACCGGCAACGTTTGACTCAATTCCAAAGGTTTGTAAGCTAATTTATTTACATTCAATTCAACGTAAGAATAATTTAATCGGTGTTCCAAACATTCAGTAGTGTATTGTTAGGGTAAGATTAAGCTTTAGCATAGTCTGAATCAATGGACATAAAGAATAAAGAGTATCCGCATAGGCAATTAAAGATCTTTCAACTGAAACCAATAGAAAGATAACAAATTATATCATATCAATAATGACAGACAAAGGGGCACATATGTCTATTATGGGTTATTTTTGTGGACCTTTTTTTCGTCATTCCATTGTATGTAACTATTTATTAATTAACATAGTTTTTTTTTTAAGTTTATACCATACTGATTGTAGCTTTCGTCGTTACAGTGGCTCAATGACGTCAACTCTAAAGTGATGCTGTCTAACGAAGAACCTGTACCCGTTTTATTGTTAGCTAATAAAGTAGGTAATGTACCTTTAAAATAACAATTAAAACCTTGTGCGTTTTTAAAGCTTCTTCGAAACGCAAACGTTATTTTGGGACCTCATTCTTTTTAATGAAATCGGAAACATTACCGTAAAAAGGACTTTCAATTATGATATTGGAAACTGACATATTTCTAGATGATTATTACATGTATACCCCGCGTGTGCACCATCGTTTCATTATACAACAGAGGCAATAGGACATTGATTATCTTATATCCCTGTTATCATTTTCTTGCTGATTTTACTTCAGGGGCTCTGGTCTCGATAAGGTCATTGAGTATCAGCCCTTTTACTTTACAATTCTATTAGCTTATTATGTTTTATATGTGTGTGTGTGTGCTTTTGTCTGCAACATTATCGAGTTGATGGATGGGTTGGAGTTATTTCACAAAGACAATTTGTACTTAGGAGAACCTGTTGGGCAACTGTGAGGTTGGTGCACCCTAGAACCTGGTTTAAACTCACTGACCGTTTCAAGTCGGTAACCCCAATGGTTCTCACTTTCAGAATTTCACTTTTTGTGGCGCCTTTTTCTGAAACTGATCTCTGTATATCCATGCACTCTTCTCATTGCTTCGTGGTGAGGCTTCGTCAAATGGATGTGGCCATTCTTGATATGCATTTTTCACTTTTCTTTAACCAGAACGAAACTGAAATTTACTATCAGTAGAGTTTAAACTTAAAAGGCTTGTTGCATGCATCAGATATTACAAATGCACATATGATAAGTTCAAAACACATTCACTTTTCATTTTCCCACTAGGGAAACAATAATTTTGAAAGAAGAGAACAATTTTGTAACATGACCAAGTTAAAAACAATAAAAAATCGGGATGAGTTTACATATCATCCGTTTGCTTTATTATTGTAATATACATGTAGTTACATTATTTATTTTTCAGTGTGATGTTGACAATGTTGAAGTAGATAAAGAGAAAATCGACAGCTTTTGTAAAGCAAACAACATCATGCAATGGTTTCAAACTTCGGCTAAGGATAATATAAATATTGGTAGAAAAATACATTTTTTTAATTTATTCAGTAACCATATCCCGGATTAATTTGACTGATGTCTTTCTAGGTATCTGGCCGTCAGGTTATAAAACATATTGTTGAATAATATTTAAGAAACATTTAATTAGTTTTATCAAGGTTACAATACGAGTTAAATTTGATGATTTTGCTGCAAATTATGGTCCACTCTTGTCTTTAAAAGTATAGTTAATCTTCCGCGTGCAAGCTACGTAAATGTACTTTAAATTATAAGTTATAAACTGTACTATGTTTTTAATTTAGCATTTTTGTTATCAGTGATATTTCAATTTAGTTTAATTGGAATATATGTGTGATAAGGCTTTTCTGCACATGACTTTTCCTGATATGCTTATTTCAATTTCTAAAAGGAAGGGAATTTTTGTTGATCTGATGCTTCAGTATTCAAGTGAACAAGCAAAGCTCTCTTAATCCTGCTTTTTGGTTATCAGATCATGTTCATAGTTATAACAAACACAATGTTATTGGATTTCCACAAGGCACTTTAATTTCAGCTTCTTTGTTGGAATGTAAAAATATTTCTGTCTGTTACAGAGGATGCGATGAAGCTATTAATAGACTTTATATTGAAACTTCCGGTTGAAAGTCAGCAACCGGTGGACCACATACAGCTGCCAAATAGGTCTCATAAACTCAGTACCGATAATTCATATGAGGAGTCTTTCGAACAAGAAGATACTTCTAGGAATAAAGGACAGTCTTCTTGCTGTAGTTGATATGTATCGTCTACATAGTTCTTATGGGTGAAAATAATTATCAAGTGATTATTAAGTGCAATTATATTTCGGTTGTGACAAAATTACTAACTTGGGGTTCGTTCGACTTAGGCTACAACATCGAATACACCAATACATATGTTACCTTAGGGGTGAATAGGAAATTGAAATGCTCGTTGTTTATTTTTTATAATTGAGATATTATAATATCAACAATATTGAGCCATGGTAGTGCTAAAATATTAGTTTTTATTAAACCAAGGTTCATATAAAGGTGATTTCGGACATAAATGGAGCAGGGTTAAAGGAATTATAATTATATCAAATATTAATTGTTTAGGATTCATGACACTGTAATTATTGATTAATGGACTAGGGATCATGAAATTGTTAACGTCTTGTTTTAATGCAACAGTGTTAATGAAATTTTAAACTTAGATATAAATAGACCCGGGTTCTTGAAATTAAGAGTATTAGGTATTGAATGTATATACCAGAGTTTACAATAAAAAGTTATTTGAAATACATGTATTTAAAAAAACTTATTCAATGAAGGTAATTATAATACCCCTTTTTACCGCTTTGAAGCAGACGACATGAAAATGGTGTGTCTATCAATATTGTGTTAACTTGAAGCCGGTGATATCTTATAATGATTTCAGTTAAGTTCAGTTTCAGTTACCTTAAAAACCATAGAAACACTTACTATAATATTATTATGTTCTGAGCTACGTAAACATTTATGTTTGCAACTGATGCTGAACAATCAAATGTTTAAAGGTTCATATATTTATTAAAAGTGAAAATAAAAGAAGTTGGCATGAACAATCCTCTTCAACAAATAATGGGAAAAGCCTATCGAAAACTGTGCCATGCAAACCTACACTTGATGCCGAATACCTGTTGAAATTTTCATGTCAGTTTCTAGAAAGCTATAGAAGTAGTTTTAATATTCCCGCCCCAACCTGATGCCGAACGTTTAATGTTTCCAGTTAAAAAAGTGTTTTATCTGTGTTATAGACCTGTGTTGGGTCGTTTACTTGGAAAAAAAAAACATTTATATACATGTATAACATTATTTCCTGAAGTTAGAGTTCTGGGTTTTCAAGTTGCCGCAAGACTTTCATCCTGATTAGCAGATTGTTTAACTGTCATTATGAAGGATATGTTTCTAATAAATCAATGCATTATTGCGTTAACCTTCATACAGTTTAAGCTTGCAAAATAAAGAAAATATTCAGGAAATAATGTACTTTTATAAATGAGTACAAGAGTATGCGATACATAAAGGCATTAGTTGCACCTCATTTTGTACATGTAAGCATTAAGGTTAATATTGAAATTAAGGCTTGGTTACCTTTTATTTGAAATGTCAGAAAAGCTAGACAATAATACACCGTTTCAAAGCCACCATGATAACAACAAGACACAAACACATCTGTCTTAAAACCAATGTCAGGTCAAACGTTTTCATTGATTACTGGTTCATTCAAGTCCCTCGGAATCTTTCTTTTTGTCTTCCAGCATGTCAAGATAATTGAACAAGAAATCTTCACTTGCACGTAGAATCTGTCTTAGTGCGACCAAAGCCAAAATACTGACATCAGTTTTGACGTCAATTTCCTTCTCGTAATTCTTCATCGGAAGCACATGATATCTTGGAACGCCAAAGATGTCGGAAACTTTGTCGACAAGATTTCGGATAGCTTCGCTTTTAAATGTAGTTGTTACATCTGCTTCAACTTCATAGCAAACCTTGTCGACTTTAGTCAGCAGAATTAACTGAGGTACACCTAAATGGAACAAACTATATTCGTTGACCTACTTTCATTCAAGCAAAATGCTTTGAAAATTCAATAAAAGCAACAAACAAAATATGTGTCCTAAAACCTAAGCAATGAAACAGATAGATCGTGTAATCATTCTCACACTAGAGTATAACAAAACCGAAAACACGCATCATTATATAATGTATTCATATATCTAATAAGTGGGAAAGAACATTGGCACAGAACAATCGATTTAAATCAAATGATTAAGGATTAAAAGCCCAGAAAACCGGAGGAGAAAATTTAGCTACTTTCGATGCTGCTTCAGTGTTACCCAAAGAATGGAAAGAAACACATTATCACAGACATTAAGACAGATACAACTACGATTATGAATCTAGACATGCCGTAACGGCTGAGATGCAGAAGTTATTGTTTCATGATATTATATACGAGAAATAATCAAAGTCACGGTGGTAATATGTGTCGGTAATATTATTGACAGCTTCTCGTTACGATCAACATGATTGTATACCTTTCTGTCTGACTTTCATCTGCAGAGCTTTGATCTTGTCGAGCATTTTCTCCGGTAACACAGCCGCAGTACTTCCATCGACCACAAAACATACACAGTGTATCTTCTCGTTCAGTGTTGGGGTTGATATAAATCCCGGTATGTCCGGGGATATTGGTGTCGAAGGGTTAAACTGCAATAAAAATAGCATTTATTGTTTTGTGGACAGCGGATAAATTCATAATATAAACAATATTCCGTGCATTAGGTTTCCCTATTTACTAGGAATATAGTCAAGGTCAATGCAAGCACAATTACTCAAATCATGATACTCAATAGTGTTTAACGTGTTAATTAAGTCCTTTGATCAACTTGTGCTGGCAAGCAATGATAATCTATTTATGTTTTGAATAATAAAAGCACCAGACTTAGTTATAACAATAATAACAAGAGGGCCATGATGGCCCTTTATTGCTCACCTGAGTACAACAAAGTTATTTTAAGTAACAGTGACCTAGACCCAGATGACCCATATTCAAACTCGTGCAAGAAATCATTGGGACAAACATCCTGACCAAGTTTCATGACAATTGGAGCAAAAATGTGACCACTAGTGTTAACAAGAAAATTCTATTTTTAGTAACAGTGACTTAGTTTTTGGATGCAGATGACCCATATTCGAACTCATCAAAGAAATCATTGGGACAAACATCCTGACCAAGTTTCATGACAAACAGATCAAAAATGTGACCGCTAGAGTGTTAACAAGAAAATTCTATTTTTAGTAACAGTGACCTAGTTTTTGGACCCACATGACCCATATTCGAACTCGTCCGAGAAATCATTGGGACAAACATCCTGACAAAGTTTCATGACAATCGGATCAAAAATGTGACCGCTAGAGTGTTAACAAGAAAATTCTATTTTTAGTAACAGTGACCTAGTTTTTGGACCCACATGACCCATATTCGAACTCGTCCGAAAAATCATTGGGACAAACATCCTGACAAAGTTTCATGACAATCGGAGCAAAAATGTGACCGCTAGAGTGTTAACAAGAAAATTCTATTTTTAGTAACAGTCACCTAGTTTTTATACCCAGATGACCCATATTCAAACTCATCCGAGAAATCATTGGGACAAACATTCTGAACAAGTTTCATGACAATCGGAGCAAAAATGTGACCGCTAGAGTGTAACCTAGAAAATTCTATTTTTAGTAACAGTGACCTAGTTTTTGGACCCAGATGACGCATATTCGAAATTGTCCGAGAAATCATTGGGACAAACATCCTGACAAAGTTTCATGACAATCGGAGCAAAAATGTGACCGCTAGAGTGTTAACAGAAAATTCTATTTTTAGTAACAGTGACCTAGTTTTTGGACCCACATGACCCATATTCGAACTTGTCCAAGAAATCATTGGGACAAACATCCTGACCAAGTTTCATGACAATCGGAGCAAAAATGTGACGGCTAGAGTGTTAACAAGAAAATTCTATTTTTAGTAACAGTGACCTACTTTTTTGACCCAAATGACCCATATCCGAACTCGTCCTAGAAATCATTGGGACAAACATCCTGACCAAGTTTCATGACAATCAGAGCAAAAATGTGACCGCTAGACTGTTAACAAGAAAATTCTATTTTTAGTAACAGTGACCTAGTTTTTGGACCCACATGACCCATATTCAAACTCATCCAAGAAATCATCGGGACAAACATTCTGACAAAGTTTCATGACAATCAGAGCAATAATGTGACCGCTAGGGTGTTAACAAGAAAATTCTATTTTTAGAAACAGTGACCTCGTTTTAGGACGCCGATAACCCATATTCAAACTCGTCCAAGAAATCATTGGGACAAACATCCTGACCAAGTTTCATGACAATCAGAGCAAAAAAGTGACCGCTAGAGTGTCAACAAGAAAATTCTATTTTTAGTAACAGTGACCTAGTTTTTGGACCCACATGACCCATATTCGAATTCGTCCGAGAAATCGTTGGGACAAACATCCTGACCAAGATTCATGACAATCGGAGCAAAAATATGACCGCTAGAGTGTTAACGAGAAAATTCTATTTTTAGTAACAGTGACCTAGTTTTTGGACCCAGATGACCCATATTCGAACTCGTCCAAGAAATCATTGGGTCAACCATCCTGACCAAGTTTCATGACAATCGGAGCAAAAATGTGACCGCAAGAGTGTTAACAAGAAAATTCTATTTTTAGTAACAGTGACCTAGTTTTTTGACCCAGATGACCCATATTCGAACTCGTCCGAGAAATCATTGGGACCCACATGACCCATATTCAAACTCATCCAAGAAATCATTGGGACAAACATCCTGACCAAGTTTCATGACAATCGGAGCAAAATTGTGACTGCTAGAGTGTTAACGAACTAAGTGTGGACGGACGACGGACATTCATCGATCCTAATAGCTCACCCTGAGCCAGCTCAGGTGAGCTAAAAAATCTCATTTCAATCAAGAGTTTGCTTTCAAAAACATGAAATTTGCATATATCAGGAATTGCCACGAAACACAGCCTTCCCATGCACACAAAAAAGAGAGCATATGTTTTTTCGAATTATCAATTAAAGATGTGACACTCCAAACAATTAACGAAAAAGATAACCTGAGGGGTTACCACTTTGCTACGGTCAGTGGTAAACTGTTGGTTTCATGCAGATTCTAGAGTGCATTAAACGCACACTTATCCTCAACTAATTCTCATGTGTACAAACAACTACAAGATGTCTTAGCTCCAACCCAACCACCAACTCGACAATGTTGCATGTAAAAGCACACAAACATTTAAAACATAAGAAGCTATAGCATGGACAATAAACATGTGTTAATCACATGTATGTTGTTAACCGTATTTTGAAAATATGTGTAAAACATGTGTCACACATGACTGTTTATAACACAAGTACAATAAACAAGTGTTAAACAAATGTATCTTGCAAATCGTATGTTTGAAACTATGTGTTTCACTCGTGTTTGTAATTACGTGTTTACAACACGATATGTTAAACATATGTTAAACACATATGACTCAAAACATGTGTCAAGCAAAATTGTAGATACAAAATGACATTACTTAAACGAGCGACCCTGGTGTCAATTCAAGAACATGATGATAGGGAAAAAAGAAAATTTTAAAAGATTTCCCCATAAACTTTCAAACCTTCATTACATAAACTCTTTACCTCCTGCCACCGTCTTTAAAACAAAAAAATAAGCGTAACAATCAACTGCAGGTGGGTTGATTACCAAGCGTGCCGATGGGTCAGTGCAAGACTATTGTAACTACATTGCAATAAAGAAGGAGTTACAATAGTTGCACTGAACCATCGATGCAGATCGCTGTAGAACATCATGTTGGAAAGCTTTTTTGTTTTATTAAATTTAAAGATTATTTTTACGAATAATTATTTACTTCTATTTTCTTTTAGACCTCGAGCTGCCAATAGACCCCCCTCCCCCCTAAGGGAATTTTTAAGGGTATGTTTCTCTGAAAGCCTATACCATTCTGCGCATTTTGCAAGTTGTTTGCACTCTGGCGAGTGGGGCGTTTTTCCGTAACGCCTGTTTAAATATGTTACCTTTGAAAAAAAGTTTGTTTAAGAATGAAATATTTGACAATTGTAAAAGTTCTAAAATAAACCTATTTATTCTACACCAGGAAGCTCTAAACTACATTCATATGCAATAAAACATCTGTAACCTAAGGTATTGCTCTAAAATAGTGATTAAGTTATGTTACTTAACATACAAACCTAGTAAAATAAGATGTATGAAACATTTCTTACGTGCAGTAGCAAGTAATTTGTGCTTATAAGTAAAATATAGTAAGTTAAATGAGAATTCAGGACAAATGTAATACAGTGATATACATTGGGACATAAGCCCGTTACGCTATATTGAAATATGTTACCGAAAGAAAAGAAAATGGGAAAACATGCCATAAATGTATTAGAACTTGAGCTGCCAATAGACCCTCTTCCCCTGGGGGAAATTTGAAGGGTATGTTTTTCTGAAAGCCTATCCCATTCTTCGCATTTTGCAATGTGTTTGCTTTCTGGCGAGTGGGGCGTTTTACCGTAACGCCTGTTTGAATATGTGACCTTTGAGAAAATTGTATGCGTTGAAGAAATAATTGGCAATTAAAAGTTCTGAAATAAACCTATTTTTTCCCAGGAAGGTGGTGTTTTTTTTAAATTTTAAATGCAATAAAACATCTGCAACCTAAGGTATAGGTCTATAAATAGTCACATGTGTATGTTACTTAACATCAAAACCTAGTTTAAAACGTTGTATGAAACATTTCTTACTTAAATTAGCAAGTAATTTCTGTTTTCTTTGCTTAATTCATTAATATAAATAAGAATGCAGTATTTTAATGTAATAAAGTCACATTGAGACACACTTCTTATTTAATGTATGTAAATAAATACGTATATTTGTAAATTCCAACCAACCAAAATATCTGAAAACAAATAATGGAAAAAAACATCTCAAAGATAGCAAATAAAATATTTATAAATACATGTAAACTAAATTATAAAGAAACAAACCCTGAAAGACATATTGTGTGATTTAAAGGTAAACTGTGTTAAACACTTTGTTAATATTATCTTTAACTTTAGTTATATGTGACTTTAGTATTATGCTATATCATATATTTATGCCTATGGTTAATAAATTTGAAGTTTTGGTGTAATTGTTTTTGTTTTAAATAAACCTCTTCATGAGTTTTAAAGATTAGTTAGCTTTATATCATAATAAAAATAAATACCATATCATAAATCACCATTTTTAAATATGTTACCCACGGAACGTATTTTAGTTACCAACCTTCCTGCACTTTATGTATCTTGTATTAAAATAGGTAATATATATTAAGAATTATGTTACAAAAGGAAATTAAGGTATTTGTGCTGGTGATATTAAACAGTAATGAATTTTTAATTTAAATTTAATTAATAAATGCATTGTACTTTGTCAATATTGTAACTTCGGAATTATATGTTACGGAGATTTGAAGGTTTAAAATGGACAAGCTTAAACACTTTAACATTTTAACCACATAACATAACATAACATAGTATACACAAGAAACTTCTTACTATTATTATTTTACAGTTTAATCTAAAATGATTGCATAGTCGTGATACAGTTTTGTAAATGTAATCAGTTCTTTGTACAACTATATCAGTTTTAGAGAAAATACTTCATTCAATCAGTAATATTAGTCACAAAAAACGTCTGTGAATGTAATAAGAAATCTACACAGGGCTAACAAACATCAGGACATTGCACAGAGCACACATAGTTAATTTCTTCAAATAGATATCAGCTAACACTATTAAAAATAAATAAAAACAAGGAAATAAGCCTTATTTTAATAAATAACATATGTTATGTATGTTGAAAATTTGAAGTCATGCAAGTTTCAAGAACACTTACATTTATAAAGCTCAATAATTTAATTAAACTCTATATTATATGCTTAATTAGCGATATGGTAACATATAAGATTATAGAAAAAATATTACAATTGCCAGTGTGATTTTTATGAAAATCACACTGTTTTATATTCAATTTGTTTGATCATGCAGCTTTCAAAAACATGTATTATTGCCTAAGTTTGATTACAAATAAAAATCCTACAGGTAAGTTTCTGACTTAAATTTCATCTTTTTAGTATGTTATACACTAAATATGTTACTTAAGTGCAAATATTTTGAAATGAAAACTACATCAATCAACAGATAATACTTCATCCTTATATAAAAATACAAGTTTTATTAAATCGTATCTGGAATAGAGCAGAATTAAAGATTCAAAATCTATATATTTTTTCTACAAATTTTAGGGGTAACATATTAAAACCTCCGTAACACCCTTATGCCCCACTCGCCAGAGTGCAAACAAACTGCAAAATATCCAGGACATAACAGGCTTTCAGAAAAATCATGTCTACAAAATTCCCTAAGGGGGGAGCAAACATGTTCCTGCCCACCGGCAGATTATAAATTAAATCTCTAGCATTACATTATATATTGAAATCTTTGACATACTTCGTAAAGTATGAAAATATTGCAGACTGAAGGTATTCATGTGTAGTACTTAATATTATTAGGCATATTACCGAATTCCATCATGCGTATTACATGTAGAGTGAACGCCAAAGGCAAACAAAAAAGCAGGAATATCCTTGAGCTGATAGAACAATGGTCATCAACGTTGGATATTCTATAGAAACAAGTTCTCATACCAATGCACACATTCACATCTTTATTCAAATGTTTTAGAGGGTTATGTTCAAATTATGTAAAGATTTCTATTTCCTCGGTGTAAATGCTGCTTGAAAAGAGGGGTTAACCCACTGAAACGCTGCAATAAATTTGTGCATATGGTTGGAATATTGAACTCATCAGTATAAAACGATAGAAATATTAAAACAAACATAATTTATTTATGAGAGTCCTACAACTACCTTGATCAATGACATTCAAAGGACGTTGGCAAAAGCACTAAATAATATTCAGAATTTGTCACTTCAGCTGCCTCGTGCACTAACAACTTTACTTTTATATTGCAAAAGATGAACATATCATTTTAAAGGCTGCGGAACACGTCAAATTCTAAAGTACTGCAGAATCGGTTTGACTGAGCCTGACAATTGACAGTAATGAACCTAGTCTTTGGATCTCAAATGAACAATTATCTACACGAATAAACAGTACCAAATTTGATATATCCAAAATGATTTTGAGCATATGAGCATTTTCCATTTTATGCCCTATCATGATCAGATGCATAATAATGGTTCCAAGATAAAGAAGTAATTTTGCTCAAACGATAACATAATGGGTAAAATTGCAGAGTTAGACTTTTTACTGGGGGTTTATGTACAATATAAATAATACTTTAACAGACACCAAATGCATGAGGTATATTTTACGTGTCATTTAACATATCCAAAGCTATACTAGTCTGGTAAAAATGTGGCGGCCGTAAAAGTCTCCCCGTACATAAATTTAGTACTGTTATCAGTAAAATAACCTGTTACCGATGACGTGCAGGGATATCAGATCAACCTTTTGAGGGGGGGTGTTCCGGTTAGCTCAATTGGTTGCGTCGTCGGAATTGCAGTGCTAGGCGCTGTCGCCTTGCCTGTGCGGGTTCGCTCCCAAGTAGAGGCAATAACAGTTGTTTTTGTAAATATGGAATAAGGTGAATCAAACCTGATAGCCATCGGGAACATTTCCTTCCAGCAGATAGTTGAGTTCAGTGGCATCAATGCCTTGGTTCTCCTCTATACCTCTCGTGTCACATAACCGGAACTTCAGCGGCTGGGTCAGCGACGATCCACGCACACGATAAATGCGAAACTTAAATAAAAAAGATACATGTCATTCAATTTTTAACATGAGGATACATTTTAAAATAATTCAAGAATAGCACATTGCATTTCATAAATCAACTAAATATAAGACCTCTTTGACTAATACGAAATCGAATCCTGAATATTCCATAAACAGATGCCTAAAGTTTTTGTCTACCGAACTGCAGCAAGCAAACAAATTTGGGAGGTTTCAAGAAAAATCAATAAAGGATGATCACAATAAATCGCTTACAGAGTGAAATGCGGCAGTGGAATATCTGAAGGCGGTAAAATCACAGGGCCAAGCCATGATTTGATGATTGAGGGGTGGGGGCGCAATATGAGGACACAACTTAGAATGTACACAAAACACTTACAAGTTACAATCGATTAAACGAGTTCATGAACTTTTTATGTACGTACATGTATTATATTTATATTTTTTGCTATCTGACTTTGACAGTAAAAACAACAAATTGATGAAGGGAACTTTGAAAGCCACCGAACACGGCAAATATAAAAATATTGCTGGCTCGGTTTGATTGAGCCTGTTCATGGGTAGTAATGGAAATGCATATAACTTCAAAAGCGGCCTTATCCCGGGTTGAGCGCAGATCAATATTTATATCAATAAACAGTACAATTGCAATAATAATAATAATAATAATAATAATAATAATGATCTCTTTATTTTAAGAAGGTAACTCATTAAGACAAAATCTATGTCAACAAATACAAACAAATTCAACATTTGCGAGTATAAAAAAGTTAGTCAAATGAAAAAATTGCTTATTTTCAATGAGGCCTTCTAAAATGGATAAACGAAAAACATTACAACATATAAAACATCAATACTTAAAGACAGACATAATCGATCATATACATTATATGAAAGTCTCGATTTCGAATATGCATCATGTAAAATTGTGTGACATTAATAGTTTCACCTTGCAATAGTCCAAAGATACTCGGTGCATCCTATCGGTCGGTTCATGTTTAAGACTTCTGCCTCTAATATTATCACGTACATTTTATTTTATTTAAGTTTATTTGATTACAAATCAAGTCTTAAGAAGATAAGATGTCGATGTCTTCAGAGTTGTTATTATACAAGCCCATCAAAAAGCGAAATACATTGAGTAAATGAAGTGCTGATCGGAATTTAGAGTGATATTGTTTGTTTAACAATACATTCAGTTCAGGGCGAAACATTAGTGAGTAAGGACGACTGACGGGATATTAGCTGCAGTAGAAAAATTAAAAAGACGACTGCAGAAACATTATCGGTTTAGGAGTACTGTTTGACAAGTGTGTGTGTTAGGCCGACTGTCGGAACACTGATGGGAAAGGGTGACTGCCTAAACATAATAGTGAATTACTTTTCACCAACCTTCGATGTGATGCTTTGTTCAGCGCTGCCACAAACGGCCTGTCCAGTCACGTGACCTCGAAACACAGAGGCGATGGTATTAAAAAAGCTTGACTTGCCAGCCCCTACTGCACCGAGGAAAAGGACTCTAGAAGACTTAACGTCAATGCCATGAGGTGGACAATAGCTCTCTAGCTCACTCTTCAATTCTTGCAAATGCTTAAAAAGTTCAATAATACGAAATTGGCAAAACAAATTTAAAATGAGAGTTTGTGATAAAAATTAGCTTACACAATAAATGTCTTTGTTGTTCTACTGGAAAGTGAAGTTTCTTCTAATTAAAAATCAAGCCTGAAAAATATGTGCTTACATGCATTTAGTGATCAACAAGCTCGCGGTATAACTATTACATTTTAATATAAAACATTACCTCTAAATCCCATTCCCCTATCTCTCTCCAAGGTCTTTCAACGACAATATCTGTAAATGTTTGTTAAAGAACAGTTGATAAACTTATTTATACTGGCAGTCAATATTACGTTACCATTACATTAAAGCTTTGCAGTTTTATTATGTCTTGACAATATTAAATTATCTTTCCTCAGACATCATTTATCGATTTTGTAACGTAAAAAAAAAATACACAATCCAAGAAGTTCACAACTCAAACTCATATTCAATTATAGAAGACTGGTGGAGGGGTTATCCGTCAAAAATCGGATAAATTGCAATTTTACTAGAGACAATTCATGCTGCTGGAAATCTGTGCCTTGATTTTGGAATTCGGTCTTTTGATCTGATGTTTTGGGGACATTTAGTCAGCTCAATTTTAGTTTTGTATTATTTAAAAACATACTAAACAATCTTCTAAAATAAAATATATATTTAAGTAAGTACACATCCACAGTCCTATATAAAACAGAAATCGAATTTGGTGCACATATGAGACAGCATTTATTTCTGCACTTTGGAAAAAGTAATTATGCATCTGATCTGATTTGCGCGACAAATTTAAATGAACAAAACGTAGAGAATAATAACACCAGTAACATACATGCACATGTATGCACGTGTACCAACGGAATCAAAAGTAGCAAAAAGTCCCTTTCGTTATAATCAAAATACAATTAGCAGATAATTCTTTTCTTTTATTAAACATGTTTTGCTCAAATTAAATCTTCTAAACAAGCGTAATCAGAAGACATAGATCATAAAGTGAATATCCAATTCGCGTTCATTTTATCTTGTGTTCACTTATTGCAGTACCCATCATCTTTTTATTAAAAGGAAATCAACACACTTAAAACAAAAAAAAACATGTTAAACCTACAAACTATTTTTGCAATTTGGAAAACAGAAATTTTGTCTCAAAAAATATGAATTCATTGTTTACATCATCTGGGATATTGCTACAAAATCAAGATAGTATATTAAAAGAAACAGAGAATTATTTTAAAAAATTATACTCATATAAAGAAACAGACAATACAAATCTTAACTTAATTTTAAATAATTTGGAAATTAAAAAACTCTCAGAACAGGACAAAACCTCCCTGGAAGGAAAACTAACTTACGATGAAATGTTATACAGCCTTAAGAAAATGTCTAATTACTATGTGCAGAAATACTGTCTCGGTTGTTAAAAAAGACAATCTTATTAGGGGAATACAAATGAACAATATTAAATTTTTAGTTTCTCAGTATGCAGACGACACAACATAATTATTAGATGGTATCGAACAGTCATTGTTAAATACTATGAAAGTCTTAAAATTTTATGCTTCCATATCTGGTCTAAATGTTAATGTGGAAAAAACCAAAGCAGTTTGGATAGGCTCAATGAAAAATAGAAGAGATACATTATGTCCAGACCTAGGTTTAACCTGGCTAAATGATAATTTTAGACTTTTGGGTATCATATTTTCTACTGACCTTAAACAAATGACAAGGATTAACTATGAAATAAAATTTAGAGAAATTCAGAATTTGTTTACAATTTGGTCAAAAGGATAATAACCCCTTTAGGTAAAAACGTGGTGATTAAAACATTGGCTTTACCTAAATTAAATCATTTAATATTAACTTTACCAAACCCTCAAAATGAAACAATAAAATTAATCCAAAATTTGTTTTTCAAGTTTTTATGGAATGGCACTCCAGCCAAAATAAAAAGGAATGTTCTTACACTAGACTATGAAAATGGGGGGGATAAGAATGGTTAATATAGATAATTTCATTAGCGCACTAAAGCTTACATGGATAAGGAGACTGCTTACAAAAGAAACAAAATACTTTTATCTAGTTAAAGAAATATGCCCATTCATAGATGTTTTTAGTAAACATGGAGCAGAATTTATTAAAGAAAAAAATAAATTCTATTAAAAATCCTTTTTGGCATGATGTCTGGAATAGCTACATTACTTTAGAAAAGAACAAAAAACCATCAACTTGGCAAGACTTTCTTTCAATGCCAATTTGGAACAATCCAAATTTAAAAATTGGTGAAAAACCTATCTTTTTTCAAAAACTATTTGGAAAAGGGAATTATTGTTATGAATGACCTAATGGGGAACAATGGTAGATTCCTAGAATTTATAGATTTTGAAGAAAAATACTCGATACAGACAAATTTCTTGCAATATCAAAATCTGGTACATTCATTGAGATCTTTTTTAGCAACATTGAGTTTTTCTCATAAAGCAAATGAAATGGAAAACCCAATACAGCCATTTATTATTAGAGTAATTACAAAAAATATTAAAGGATGTAGAAACACATACGACTCACTTTCAAATAATAAAGTTTCACCAAGTTCAAGAAGAAAATGGGAATCGGAGTTAAACTTGATGAATAATTTTAATTGGAAATTTGTATACAGTCTCCCCTTTAAAATTACAACGGACCCCAAATTACAATGGTTACAAGTAAGAATAAATCATAGAATATTAGGTACAAACTATCTAAGGGCAAAAATGGGTTTGAGAAATGATAATTTATGTACTTTTTGTCTAGGAGCTCCAGAAACAATTAAACACTTGTTTTGGGATTGTGATATTGTCCAACAATTCTGGAACAGTATAAGAATATGGATTCTCTCTAAGATACCCTCATTTACAATAGATTTAACAGAAAGCAATATTTTGTTCGGGGTAAAAGAGAAACATAGCACAGCTTTGAATTCAATTTTGTTAACAGCCAAGTATCATATATATCAATGTAAAATGAAATCGTCTGCACCTGTGATTGAAGTTTTTAAAAAACAAATATCATCATTAATAAAAGTTGAGAAGTTCAATGCACAAAAAACATTTAAAATGAATTACTTCGATACAGTATGGCAACGGTACACAGCTCTTCTATAGAGGCCTTACAGGCGTGGTGTCCCCCTTCCCAAAGTTTTGCTCAGGTTAGTCTAAGGATTTTTGTTGTTTGTTTTTCTTTTGGTTTTGTTTTGGCTGTGTGTGTGAGTGTGTGTTTGTTGTAGTTGAAAGGTTCCAAACATTTTCTTAAATTATTAGTTCAAATATGGTTAAAAAACTCCAGGAAATCGGTTCACATAAAAACATCCACCAGGTGTCCTTGTTCCTGATCATATATTTTTTCTCTCCTTTTTTTCTCCAAGCTTACCAACATAAAGTTAGTCATAAACATTCAATTCAAATTAGCCACAGTCAAAAATGCAATTTAAAGCAACCAAAACTATAATATTTTGTTATAAAACTTCAAGTTGCACTGCATTACTTGTAATAAATAATCTATCTTTTTAAATAAATTTGCTCTCCGACATTTGCATGTAATGATTTATAAGTCAGTCTGTTTATGCATTACATTTGACAATGATGCAGTGGCTTTATATGTATTTATATTTATTTATATTAATGTTGACTTGTTTTTCCCTAAAGTTGGTATATTTAGTAAAAGTCAATTCAATTTAAGTAATTATGTTTGACTAATGTATTATGATTTTTATGTTTGTGGTATGTTGTGTATGTGCATATATATATATGTATGTTGGAAATAGAAATAAAAGTTTTTAAAAAAACATGTTAAGAAAACAATACATTAATTTGCAAATAGAGTGATCAGTATCAAGTAGAAAATGAGCATTTTTGCTACATGTAATATTCATCGATTTGACTCGGAATGACAACACAACATTACAAATTTTAATATTACTTAAAAAGATGTAATAATTTAAAAGTATTCAAACAAAAAGAAAATATTCGGTATAACTTTTTTCCACAGTTTGTTTATTTTCTCCAATAAGTAATCTGCAAAAACTACCTGCTACTTCGTAGACTTCCAGATCTGTCACAGTCTTCACATTTCCGTTGATCTGGTCGATTGTTACTCCACCCATATCATAACTGTGGCCGAAATCGAAACCTCCATTCAGCGTAAAGACATTGTTTTGCGCTGTTATGGATCCGCTAAACGAGTGAATATCATACCCGTCACCAAAAATTGGTCCATTGCCAGAAGCGCAATATATTGCGTACTCTGGCTTTTTCACGGGAAATTTGGAGACAGCCTCGTTCTTCTTGAACCTGAGACGAAACAAGAATGCTCGTCTGTCAATGCTGTATGCCCCAGCACCTGTTCAAAACAGATTTTAATTTTAAGTTGACACATTATTATACAATAGCTTTTATGTAATAACAATAAAAACAGACGCCTAACTAGTGTAAGAAATTTGTTTGAAATCAAAATCTAGTCATTAAGTCATAGTATATCATAAGTTAAAGTTTCAAATCATTAAAAATGCAGTCAAATTTATATAGTGTGTGAAACCATCAAAACAGTAATTAGTGCGGAATACATTTTGATCACTGTCACATACATGCCAAGTCTCACGCCGTGAGGTAAAAACTCACGGAATTTCACCCACCCTCACGGTCTAACGGATAAAAACAAAAAACTCACGTATTTTTGTTAATTTCTTTTAAAAAAAAATGTCATCTGCAGTGCACATTTCAATGTCTCCAAAAAGTCCGAGGATCGCCGAAATGAAAGCGCTTGATTGACAGTGATTATTGGAAATTATGACACTTTGTTTATTTCCTCTGCTGCAATTACCCTGGGGCAATGGATTAACATCCTATGTTAGATAAGGTGTTATTCAGTTATCTTTTCTTATTAATTGATATGTTTACTCAAACATCTTTATGTCTCAGATGGGGTTAGTCTCAATCATTCAGACGCTCTGATTTCGCAATGGCGATCAGTACGTCTGAAGACATTGCTCGTTAAAAAGTCAGACACTCCAAATCGAGGCTTGTAATTAGGGCATTAGTATGGATCGGCGTTGTTGTCTTGTGAAAATTATTTTTTAGACTGTCGCCCTGTCAGCTGGAAATCGATAAAACATTATTATCCTACGGGGGCACGCATTTTTAACTGCATTATTGCGCCCAAAGGCGCGTTCAAGTAAACTGAGGAAGGCATTCAATTTGATGTTAAGTGTTGCTTTGTTTTTGTGTTTGGCTGTAGAATGTTGGAATAATTTTCAGGTCAAACTATTTTTTACTGTTCTAACTTTTCTAAACGTATAAATAATAAACATACATAATTAGATTTATTTATGCAAAGTTTGACTGAACTGCATTTTTCCGTAAGAGAGATTTTGGTATTCTTCACTTTTTATCAATAACCGTACAATGACAACTGCCATACCATTATTCATAGGAGCACACCTCTTCACCAGAGGATAAGGATTTTTGTATATGTACACTTTCTTTTACCTGCATTATAGGAGATCGCTGTATTCAGCGTATGTTACCCTTACCATCATATTCATGATATCAACAAGTATATATCAACACCACCACTGAGTATTTACACACATATATCTATATATAGATATAAATCTGACAGGTGCAGATAACTATAGAGAGATAGCTTTTACATACAGATACAGGGAATCCGGGTAGGCAACCACAGCTCTTTTCGAAGAGACCCTCTGATTCTTTAACGTGCCTGGTTTATAATACCGATACACGCACTGAAATTCTTCTTCCTGGAAGTGATCCAGTACTAAGTTGGATGGGAAACACTAGACGTATATTACATAAATTTCAAGCGCCGTGTTCGGGATTCGAACTCACGACCTCCGGATTTGTAGACCAACGCGTTACCACTGGACCACCCGTCCACCTATACAACGTGACAGTCTAATACCATAATCACGAATAGGCAGCAACGGCGAGTCATATATTTGTATTCATTTATGTAAAATCGGGTAGGCAACTACTTAAACGTCATTTGTTTATAAACCATATACCAGATTTTGTAGCTCGATATCTTATTACCTTAATTTCACTTTGCCCAGTGTGGGAGAAATACGGTTGAAGCACTGTTAACAAATTTCATTAGAAATCGCGATTGATTTTGGATTTGTTTACCATACAAAAGCGCCACCTGTCGGTCAGACTTTTTATATAGCGATGTCTCTAGACGTTCGTCAGAGCAGTGTGACACTGATCAATGACAGAACGTCTAGATGATCTAGACTAAGATGGGGTACAATTTCAATGCAAGTGTTACAGTTTTTGGCTACGAATGGGTAAACGTCTAAGGGCATTACTTTGAAGGTGTTAATTGTGAAGAGTTTTGGTTTTATTTGGCATGTTGAAGCATTAATCTAAGGTGAACAAAAACAAGATTTGTCAAATTTTTGGGCCCCTCTTTCCCCTTTATGTAAAGCTAAAAGAATAATTTTTATGCAACTCTACACTTTCTTCATAAATGCCAAGTCAGTATTTAGTGGATAACTAATGGCTTGAATAGTTTGAACTTTCAGTGGACATTTTTAAAATAAATGTGGCATAAAGATTTTAGTCACAAATGTTTTATTTGATTTAAAAAAATGTGTTTAATTGTCTTGTTACTTCATTAAAGTAATGTAAGTTCTAGGGATGGGCACGAGTATCCGAGTACTCGGGTACTCGGTTAATGTTCGAGTACCCGAGTAGTTCAACAAGTAATCGGGTACTCGATACGAAATTTTAAAAAAATCAACAAAATTTTATGCAAGTCGAGTCGTCTATATTTAATTTTAAAAATCGCCGACTGACAGTTGATTGTAAACACCTGGCACCTGGTATCCAATAAACAAGATGACAGTTAGGGGTACAAACATCCGCTAATTGGCGCCTAATTGACGCGTTTGTTTGATGCCGCATAAGTGAATTCATCTTTATAACATTGATGTTAAATATTATAGTAAACATGCGCTATTTTCATGATGTGCAAATGTTACGGTGATGTTCTAGTTTGTGACACGTGCTTATTAATGATTGTTTGTATTGTTAAATGTTTGGATTCCTGAATGTTTACAAATAGTTGATGCTCGAAATGAATTGAATAATTGTCATTAAAGTGTGATTGTTTCATGTGAATGTGTTGTTTACCGTCTTAAATAATCAATTATAACAGGCTGTCTGGCATGATCATACCCGGTACGGTCTTAAGAAGCTGATATTTCCAACCCCGTTAGAGGAAGGTTTCGAGTACCCGAGTACTCGATCGGAACACGATCCGAGTACCCGAGTAACGATTTTGCTACTCGTTCCCATTCCTAAATGTAACTGATTGTTGACTTCACTTTTTATAAAAAAAGGTAAAGGTACATAATTACATTTAAAATATACCATGTTTCGACACGCTTTAGAAAATCTCACTTATTTTTGCTCAAATCTCACTTAAAAATGACACCAGTCTCACTTAATTTTTTTTCGATACCTGGCATGTATGCTGTCAGGTATTATTACTTATTAAGTTTTTGAAATAAAACATAATAATTATACATGTTACCGTTCAATTTTGAAACAAAACTTCAAACAAAGACAAAACAGTGTTGGAATTCGTATCCAGCAAACTATTATAATAATTATGTAAATGAATGTATTGATTGATGTTGTTAGCGCCGTTATACACCCCAAGAGCAAAGCAAAACAAATTGCAATACTATGTACTGAAATGGTTAGTTTACCTGTCCAGAACTGATCTGTGTAGCCTCCATACACAGAGCCCTCAGTATCATAGATGACGGTCAGTGTTGGACCCTTATTGTTACATTTAGTGTGGAATGTTGTTGCATTTGCTCCGTCTCTACAAAAACTGTACAACAACTTGAATTCCTTGGATCCGGATTTAAGGAAATGTTCAATGGTCCGCTTGTCAGAATCCGATAGCTTTCCTGCCATAATTCTTATTTGCCTGAAAGATACCAAGACTAGTCTAATTAATAATTTGCGCATGCGTGATGGCAAGCTTAATAAAACCGAGCATGCAGTATATTTATATGTATTGTCTAAGATTGTTTTTGTTTAAGTTTTATTAAATGTGTCTATTTTTATCTAAAATAATAACTATGCAGTGGTAGTGATATGTGAGTAGGAATTAGCTAGTGCACATTTTAAAGTCTATCACATGATATGTGAGCCTAAAATGTTCTTTATTTCTTGCCAATTAGTTCCCTATGTTCTGGAATGAATGCCATTAAGCACGGTCCCTGTAGATGTACGACATTAAAGTTTTCACAATTTATGTTGTGAGTTCACTTTTGGCTTAAATGAAATAATTATTCCAAAATTTAGGCGAAATCCTCTTTTGTTGAATGACATAATATATAGGGAAAACAACATTCACATTCGATTTAAAAAAATGAAGAATAGGTTTATTGTTTATAAGCGCTTAAATCTATTTACGCTGAGACGAAGATAGTGAGTTAGTAAAAATTACTAAAAATGCAAGGGAATAAAGCTCATCGGCATAATGTTCAAATTCACCCATTGTTTATTGTATTGTTTTCGGCAAACTTGATGAGTTAACGTATATTCATAACCAACAGATTTTCAGTGATATGCATAAACCGGCTTTCGAAAATACGTAAATAAAAAGTATCATTAAAAATAAATATATGGGCTATGATATATAAATATATAAAAAAAAAATGTTAAAAACTATGTTTTGCTAATATGAGTGGGAATTAGGTAGAATGATAAGAGAAAAAAACTATGTTCAAATCGTGTCACGGCCGGGCATCACTTCTGGTATTTTTCAACGAATTTTAAGCACGCCGTTATCTATTAAATACAAAATATTGTGTGACAATCACGACTGATTACAACAAAATAACAAGCCCACTAAAGATAAGTTTACATCCGATATCGGGTAATATATGCTGGTTTCAGAAAAACTGTTGGTCTTTTTCGAAAAAGACCGAGATCCGGAACTACCATACATTGGTTTAGCTGGTCACTATTGCCAGTGATTATGTCCTCAAGTTCAACTCTGCTTTTATATACTAGAATTAACAATGATTCAATATATTCGTTCTCGTTCAGCTCAGTTCAACAAAATTAAATACGTTCCAAGCATAATTTATATATGGTGTGATGACATACAGATTTTGAAAAACTACTTTCACTTTCGATTTTGAAAGTGAAATGTAAGTTTATCGTTTATTAGCACGTATATTAGCAGGGCACTAGACAACTTTCGGGGACAGGTACCCATACCCACAGGAAGGGGAATTTTACGTCATTTTAAGACAAAAAGGGGAATTTTAAGTAATATACACGTTTTGAATTTAAAGGGTCACACACACTCGTAACACTGTTACATTTAAATCATGTATTTATATTAGGATTGCCTTTCTTGTTTATGAAATGGTTTCATGTTAATGTAAAGTGTTGAGTGTTTAATGTTAAATGTTTAGTGGGCTTGTTATTTATTAAACGTTTAAATGTTTATGAAAATGTAAATAAGAGAAAATCGACAGTTTCTATAAAGAAAACGTTATCGTACAATCGTTTCAAACTTTAACCAAGGATCATAAAACTGTCGACAATTTTAAAAGAATTTGACATTTTACATTACAGCAGACAACATATTAGGTTTTCTAAGAATACATGTTAAAGCGAAATCGTTAGGAAATGACACCTTCAGGGAGGAGATCGGATTTGACGTTTATCATTTCTTCGTTAGTTGACCTTTTTTATGAACTGTTGGGCGCTTTGTTGTCTGATTTTCCTTTGCTTAGGCTCTACATGAATATCCGTTCCTTTTGTATGTTCTTACTTCGATTGTTTAATGAAATAAGCAAGGTAGGGTAATTTGCCCTTGAGTCGAACAGGTTAGTTGTTCAAAGTTATCCTATGGTGGTCATTATAACTCTAGCACCGTTTATAATATGCGGAATGATAGGGCATTTACCTAAGTTTATAGTATGATATGTTTTACCACAATATCTCGGACGAAATGTATCAAAGTACTGAAAGTATTCACTTACCATGTTTTTGCCCTTAAGTCAAACACATTCGCCCTTGAGTCGATCATGCATGTTTTGCAATAAAATTGGCTTTTTCATATCAAATTAGTCAAACAAAACCCTTGATTTGTTAAGTTGAATCATATAACATCACAGGGTGCCAGTTTAATTAGTTCTGAGTATTTGCTTGCGTCTCTAAATGCTCTCTAAAGTAACACCTGTAACACCAAGAGAAGTATATGGTTTCAAGAACTTTAACAAGTATCCTTTGTAATTTAATAAAGAGATTTACGGTTGTGTGTTTTTCATCTAAGTTTTGTTAAAAAGAAGAAGGATGACCTTATTGTGAGTTTTTAAAGAGTTTAATAAAAGTTATTTTATCTAACTGTTCTAACTTTGACTTCCTTAAATGTATAATAAGATATAGCAAATAACATAAAAATCTTATTTACAAGCATGACTCAAGGGCGAATTTTGTTTGAGTCATGGGCAAACACACCTTTTGGCAAAATTATTTCTTTCTTGCACTTTTTCATGTGTTTTTGGCACTTACAAGTACCAGGTCATATAAAAACATAATAATTTATACAAAACATTGATTAGAAATAAGTGAAAAATGGTTTATATATTTACATTTGTAGTCTCAGATGATTGTATTATTGAAAAATTCACATTTCCCGCCACGAAAACTTAAGTGTACTGTGTATACAACAGCCTCCAGAGAGACAGATAAAAACGTAGTAAGTTTTTTACAAAAGGGTGTGGCAAAAAGGAGAAAGGATGAAAAAGACACCACAATCGCATTGGGGTCGACAGAAACGAGAGAAATAGATAAAAAACGGCGTCAAAAATGTCTGACTCAAGGGCCAAATTGACTCAAGGGCAAGTTACCCTACATGTATTTTTGCAGATTTATTGTAGATTGTATATTGTCAAATTAATAAGTCAGACTTGTAATCGCTTTGCAATTCGATTATAAGATCAACTGAGCCTACATGTACCTTCAGATATGTTTTGAACAAAATTTTTCTAGCGATTAAAATTTATCAACATGATAGAGGGCAACAATGTACTTATTATGTTCTTTTCATAATAATACGGATGATATCTTGGAACACCAAGGATGTCTGACACTTTGTCGACAATGTTACGGATAGCCTCGTTTCTAAACATGGCGGTTAAAGCTTCTGCAAACCCTGTCAACTTTGGTCAACAGAATTATATGAGATACTCCTAAAATATAACCCAAAATGTCAGTAGACTTACTACAATCTATAATACGTGTACACAACTTCAGACCGTTTGATATTTGCTTCTTAAAACAAATCACAGGCCACTGTTTTGGTAACCAAATAATTCAAATCCTTTAGAATATTCATTTTAGTCTTCAATCATGTCAAGAAAATCCATCCAGAAATCTTCACTCGCATTTAAAATTTGTCTTACTGGGGTCAAAGCCGAAATACTGACATCAGTTTTGACCTCAATTTTATTCTCGTAATTCTTCACCGGAAGCACGTAATATCTTGGAACGCCAATTTGAAAGATGTCAGAAACTTCATCGACAAGGTTTCGGATAGCCTCGTTTCTAAATTTGGCGGTTAAATCTGATTGAGCTTCATAGCAAACCTTGTCGGCTTTGGTAAACAGAATAAGCTGAGGTACACCTAAATGGTAACCGAAATATATTCGATGACCTAGTTTAATTCAATCCAGATACTGGTGTCTTAATATAAGCCACTAACAAAATACTTGTTATAAAAATGATTGATAGTGTGTAATCATTAGATACAAGTTGGTGTTGGTAAAACTAACAAAACTGAAATACAAGTTGGCGTTAGTAAAACAAGCAAAACCGAAATAAAAGTTGGCGTTAGAAAAACTAACAAAAACGAAATAGCGTCTACACCTATTGGTTTAAAATTAATTCATATTATTATGAAAATAGGAGGAAAAGGACATTGGTGGCGAATTCACAGCGCATCAACCATGTACGATGCAAACTTTAAATACCCGAGCATACTGGAGAAGAAAAATTAGCTGCTGCCGATGAATGCTATGGATAACACGGACACGAAGTTAAACATGGAGCTTTTCGTGCCGAAAAGCGTCAAATAGTTCCTAGCACAATAATTCTTAATGATAGATAGAGTAATACTCGTAGAGGTAGTTTGTGTTTAATTATTGCGTAACTATCAATAACGCATAATTGTAATGTTGTTGTTGTTTTTAATTCAGTGTTGAAAACTGTAAACTAAGTGGGTCTTTTTGAAGCACAAGCCAATATACAGTATCTGTAAATCTCATTTATTTATATATGTAACTGCATTGCTTATGAAGCTCAAGACACGCTCGAAAAAGATCTTGAAAGATTGCATTGTCTGCCTCCAGTGAAATTGTTAATTAATGAAGATTGTATAATTAACAACAATAAAACACATCCTAAGGTCAATTAACAAAGGTGAAGTCCGAACTCTACTGCATTTGGTTATAACAAAAAGGCGAGAGATAGTCATGTCTGAGTAAAACAGTAATATACTTTCATTAAGTTAAGTTCACGGATATTAAATATAATCTGCAGGTATTTCAATAGATCAAAGCATGCAAAATATTACATATAAATTATTTCTTTTAGCATGCGTAAATAATCCTGCATCGTCTCACCCCCGACAAATATTCAATTAATTAATCAAAGCTAAAATTACATTTTTTTTAATTTGATCAATGAGATTGCAGTATTTTATATTATTTTTTGGCTAACCTTTATTTCTCAAAAGTGTCTGAATTAATTTTTATAGGGCGATTTATAACTTTTTTGGGTCTAACATTTAATGGTGAGGACATAAAGTTCGTTTCCTTCGTTAAATGTTAATTGAAGATTTAAGCTTAACAGTTTTGTTTTATCCGAGCATTGACTGTAAAAAGGGTTTTCCTCTACAGACATGTTAACGCCTTTGGGAATCAACATGATCAATATGATTTTCTTATTTCCTAAAAGAAAAACATGTGTGCGGAAGGCGCGCTAATGAAAGTTTTCAATCAGTACTTTTTATTGCTGAGAATGGTGTGTTAAGGTCCTTAAAGTCAAAATATGAGGGTTGTCCCAATAAATCGTAGACTATTTGAATAAAAAGAAAACTAAGGAACATATCTTTAAGCAAAGTTCACAGTTAGTTAAGATATCATTTCGTAAAAAGTATGCTGAATTTCAAAGAAAAATCTTCTAAAATAAAGAAATTACATACACTTTATTAAACCGTGATAGCGATCGGCGGCGCACGTCAAAAAGCGCCGTGATTTGAATTCAATAATTTACTTTAAACAGTCAATACATTACACAGTGCCATTTTAGCCGCACATTGTTATTGTTGCCTTAATTGGTATTCATGATTCTGAAATCAATCCGCAAAGTTTCAAAAAGTTCCCGCAATTTATATAAGGGTAGTGCTTGTTTCATGCTAATGGGTAAACATTAACTTCTTATGAAAATCGCGGCGTTTGAAGAAGCCGAGGCACTCATTGCGATCATCCAACATTGTGATAAAAGCGAATTGACACTAAAAGACACGCTTGAGGAATAAAAGCAAGGTAAGAAGCATCCTCATATCTAGAGCGTTGGTGTACAAAGTGGCACAGAAAGTTTTCGCATGGTGAAACGGAAATAATAATCGGAATCAGGCATTCCCCGTACTCGCCGGACCTAGCTCCGCTAGACGTTGTGTACATAGGTCGCAAATTTGAAATCTGCGACGATATCAGAAAGCCTGGCCTTCATCAAAAGTCTTCCAAAAGAGTGTTACATTAATTTATTTAATAGTCGGGTAAACAGAAACCGTGAGTGTATCGAACATGCTGAAAAGAACTTTGGGAAGGAGTAACGGCTTGCTGTGTGAGGATTATAATGACGTTGCGACGTGCGCCGCTAGTCGACAGGTCGCCTTGTTAAAATGTTTGCAATTTCTTTATGATAATCTATTTTTCTTTAATATTTCGTTTACAAATTACCAAATGATCGTTTAACTAAGTATGAAATTTGCATAAACATGTGTTCAGTAGTTTTCTTTTTATTCAGATAGTCTACGATTTATTGGGACAACCCTCGTACAGTGTTTTTGTGCGGACAAATTTTACAAGACTAAGTACAATTCACGAATAACCCTCATTTTGCTTCTTCTTTGCTTAAAAGTGAGCCGTCAGATATTGCAAAACAAATTTTAACAAATTTATACTTTCCTAAAGTGTTATTGCTGGCATTTTAGCACAAATTTCGACAAAGCTTTCAGCATTCCGCGATGCACCCGGTTTTGAGACAATATAAAAATGTCTTGAAGTTGGACTTTTGATTTTTGAAAAAGAAAACAACTTTAAGTTTGACTGTTTCCAATCTTATGTTATTTATTTATTTCCACTTATTTTATCATTTTTCTGTAAAAGGCCGGTTATATTATAATTTTCTTTATACTGTTGATTATTTTATTATTGTTTGTATTCTGCCGATTATTTTATTATGTTTACAATGCTATCGATTTTTTTAAACATTTTATGTTTGTTGTCGGTTATTATTTTTAAATGCTGATTCCGGTTTTTTATTATTGTTGTTGGTTTTCATTTTCTGTATGCTACCGATTATTTTAAAATTTTCTATCAAGTGTCGATTTTTTCATCATTTTCTGTATTAAAGCTGTCGATTATTTCACATGTATGATTTTTCATTATGCTGCCGATAATATTTCTCTATGCTACATGTATCGATTTTAATCATATTTTGTATGCTGCTAATTATTAAATCATTTGCGTTTGCTGCATATCATTATCATCATTTTCTTTATAGTGCAGATTGTTAAATACATGTATATTTATTAATATGCTGACGATAGTTTTATTACTTACTGTCGATTGTTTAATGCTTTCTGCCAATTATTGTTAAAGTATTTTTATGTTGGTTGTTGGGGGCTCAGGAAAACTGGAAGAATAAAAGAAGAGTTTTGTCCAAAATCTAATGCGTTTATTTCTTAGTTCGTCAAGTT
This sequence comes from Corbicula japonica, assembly GCA_038501625.1. Taxonomy (NCBI): domain Eukaryota; kingdom Metazoa; phylum Mollusca; class Bivalvia; order Venerida; family Cyrenidae; genus Corbicula; species Corbicula japonica. Next base: position 564,871 of record JAZAYU010000131.1, read on the forward strand.
GTAATTGATCATAATATAAACTGTTATTTCTTAGAAGTACCAAAAAGAATACAAAGTTATATAAAATAGAGTACACCGAAACATAAACAATACCATTTGTCTGAAATGTTGTTAGTTAACAAAATATCTATATAGAATATGTCATTGTAAGAAACATTTTTCCTTTTATTTTAATAACTTGAATAATGAAATGCAAGCTACATGCGATCAGGGGAATTACGCTTAGCTTAACAAGAGAGGTATGAAAACGCCAACATGTAAATCTAAATTAACGATATTATTGTAATTTCTCAAATAAACGCCTGATACACGAAGAGTGTGCGGCCTGTCATTTGTAATTTAAATAACAATATTAGGAAGAGTTTTTACCAAGTACTATGAAACTTCTTAACATGATTTTTCACTGCAAAAACACTATTAATTGAAAGTTATTAAATAGTTTTATCAAATAGATTCTAAATCTAACTTCCGTGACACACATGAACTGAACATTTAAATTGGTATATAAAATCTACAACTTATAGCGTGAATATAAAATAATCGAACATATTCAATTGATACAACAACAACAACAAAACTGTACGAGCAATAAAACACGAATAAATTGAAAGAAATTAATTGAAAGAATTGAACACAAACAAAATGAAGGAATTGAAACTCAAATAAATCGTAAGAAATTAGACACAATTTTCTTATGTACGTATATAACAACTAGGAAAAATATTTGTGATAAGAAAATTAACATATAGAAATAATGCACATACCTGGAAGAATAAAAGAAGAGTTTTGTCCAAAATCTAATGCGTTTATTTCTTAGTTCGTCAAGTTGTTATTGATAACTTGACGGGAAAAACTTCTTCTTCTATGCATAAACTGGAGTAAATCCTTTCCAGGTGTTGCTACAAACAATTACTAAATCTTCGACACCTTTTCTAATGTTCAAACAAACATTAGGTACTCAGATAATCAATTTATAAAAGAGTAATTTCCTGAGAGGATATCTGGTCGTCATAAGTTTGCAAAGGTGTGGAAAACGTGGCCCTGAAATCCGATCATGGGGCGAGTTTGTCCACACTTGTACAAACTTCGTAATCTTATTTGCGAAGTTTAATTATGTTTTACTATCAACTAATTTGTCTTCAAAGAAAAATGTATTTGATAATTTCAATAATCAAAAACATGTTATAAAGTTTTAAGCCACTTGAATGATATAACAAAATTTTATAATTGTGACAGGTTAAGTCATGAAATGTCGAAAAAAACATGAAAAAATGCTACCCGCATTTTTACTTCATTACAGTATAACCTTGTTTGAATGGTGTCGCTTTTTATAACATAGTTGATTCATAAAATTTTATTTACTTTCTGAATACACTAATTTTGTTTTTTTAATAAATAAAGTACTAATTTCGCATGTTTCTTATAAATTAAATACGTTATTGAATCGAGCATGCATTTGAAAACGGTAGAATTTAATTTAAACCTTAGTCTTATTCACATGGTTTCATACAATATACCAGTGAAAGTATGTTCAACTTATTTCTTAAGAATGCACCATAGTAATGCATTTGGTAGCAAGTAAGTGTTTTCATTGACAATAGTTGGAACACGAAATGCCTGTGCATGTTGTTATCGATAAAGGGATCATTGGAAGCACTTGCCATTCAGATGTTAAAAATAAGAAGTATGAATATCGTTACGGTTGTTGGACAGCGACGTAAAATTCCTTTATTGGAGTTCGGTATGTGTCGGAAAATTACGACAACATAGAACACAGGAAGATGCACAAATACACAATCGGAAAACCACACTGTGCGATACTGATTTATTAGTCTGATTCGAAGTCAGTCTTGCGTATACACCCTGTACTATGCAATAATCATTCATGGGTATACAAAATGTGTAAAGGCATCTGGCAGAAGCTTAAGTTTAACACAGTCTGCTACGAAAATTCGTTTGGATTCCAGCGACTAACAACTAAAATTTGTGACACAGGCGCTTCCGTTGGTCTTAAATCAATGCGATGTTGGTATTGGTAACTAATAATGCACTCCATGTATCCATTCATTGCCATGGTAACAAGACTAACAAAATAAGTTTCACTAAATTTATACAGTAGCGTCTTAACAGGAGTTGTGTTCTCTCAATTTTTGTTTTACAATGAAGTTGCCATAACAGAAATACCACTTATTAAGACCACCCCGAAATTGAGACCACCCCGGTTATATAGACCACTATTCCAATATCACTTTTACTATAAAAGATAAATACAATGGGGCAAGTCAGGGGAAATGTATCCTTGGACAGTTGACGTCAATCCTTAATATGAAGCCAAATGTATGATTTTCCTAGTAAAATTAACTTTACATTATTGTCAAAATATGTTAATATTAGTGTCAAGAAAATACCGGTTATCACAGAATACAATTATTCCTGTAATTTGTCCCAAATGATAAATGCTGCACTAATGTGATTTATAATGAACGATGCACGGACAATTACCTCCATGATGACAATTTTTTCCAGCTTAACAAGCAAAGATGTTGAAATCGCTTCTGGTGCTAGTTGCCTCCAGTGTATCGTGCGTGGTCACCTCAGACATCAAAGAAAATGCGCCGACATATGTCCCGAGACGTAAGTAATTTTACATCACAATATATTTTAAAGGGATGATTCATAAACAGTTTATTACGGAAGCCTGTTTGCGCCAACTGAAGTTAAATTAGACAAGCAGCCTTTTTATGTAAATCCCCGCTAACTTTTGTCTAGGATTTTAATTTTAATACTAATCCAGAAGTACCGAATTATAGGTTCTTACAACCAAGTGAAAACTTTAAGTGGAATTAATAGTCTTAAACACGTGATATAAAGTGTCATTTCGCAATTTTAAATTTGGGCATGTTGGCTTCCGAGAATTACTTAAAAGTATAAAAAGTTCTTGGTACTGGAATTTGACATAAGTGGCTGTATAAAGCTAAAGAAAAGAAGACGAATATGAGAAAAAAATTGATCCCGAGTAGCCATGTCTTTTGGCTCTCAAAATATCAATATCGATATATTGGAACCTGTATTTTTTCAACAGAAAACATCCAGATATCATATATACGATATTTCCCCTGATATGCCTATGGACACCAGAAATGCATTCACTCGGTGTCCATGTCTCCCAACCACTCCCTTCTTCCATATTAACTTAGACCGCACCCTTTTTACCCCACCCCCAATCTCATCTTCTTAGCACCTATTCCTCCCCATCCGTTCAAAAGGATCTTGACGCAATGGGTGCGTGTATAATGTAATGTGCAGAATACAATTTATGGTATACCATACCAATTATTCTGCTCACATTAGTCTTTTAAAACATATGGTGGTGTATTTGTGTTTAGCCAGATTGCTTTGATTCTAACTATACTTTTACTGTCACTACTCTAAACTTAATTCCAGGTTGCTTTTTAGACAAGGCACAGGGGCAATGCCGCGACTACACGCGCAACTTTTTCTTCAATGTAAACGCCGGTCATTGTCAGGAATTTGTTTACGGTGGTTGCGGTGGCAACTGGAACAGATTCAATACTTTTGCCGAGTGTCACAAAACCTGCACATGCGCAACGCCACCGGAAACTGGTCCATGTAGAGGTCACATCCGCCGATGGTTTTACAGTCCAGAAGACGGCTGCTGTCGGCCATTTATGTACGGCGGCTGTGGCGGAAATAGCAACAACTATGCAACTTGGACCGAGTGCAGCAACCATTGCGGATACCCGACGGCTGACAGTAACTGGTGGACATGGGGTGCCGAGTGGGGTAACTGGTCTAGGGAGCATGACGAGGGTTCTAAAACTTCCAACGCGACTTACTCCAGGGCAGATTTCATGCGTGACTGGATGCTATGGATGTTGTTAGCGGGTGGTGAGGGGTTCGAAATGGAAGATTTGGCATTAATGATCGGAGAAGCCCATATTCTCAATATGGTAAAATCGTCTGCTAGTTCTATGTTTGGATCTGGCTCTTCGGGTCAAGGGTCGACTTCGGCCGCGGGGTATTATGGCAACGATGCGCAAGCTACTTCCGGAATGGCTAATTGGGGGCCTACATATCGCACAAAACCTGGGTCGTTCACTCCGTTGGGACATGTCGGCTCCATAGAAAATGTGATCGGCACTGACGTACATGGTAGCAGAATAAATGGATTAGGAGTGTGGGATCAACTTGCTGCATCCGGTTTCGGTGATGGTAGTAGCGGCTGGGGTATCAATGGAGAAGCAAACATGGGTTTTGATGGTAATGGACATTGGTTGAATGCCGGAATGACAGGGCAGGATTTCGGTCTGCGTGATGGGGCGGGTTTAGGCTGGTTTGGACACGGGCAAGGAGTGTCCAGTCAAGGCCAAAGGTCCTTGGGATCATCTCAAAATCACGGTCAAGGTCATCGAGGTGGGTCACAAGGTGATTGGAATAAAGAATCAGGTAATCTAGGATTCGAGTCCGTTATGGAAATGTTGTACCTGATAAGCAAACTAGGTCGAGGTATGATGGGACGAACGGACTTACTGAATCTTGGGAGGAGATTCGATGCTCTGAGTAACAATGGAGAGGTTGATATAAATTTGCTGGCAACGAGAATGGTCTCATCTTTACAAGGTCCAAAGGCAGCAAGCAATCTTGCTAGACTTAAGGGCATAGCACACAATGTAGGCGCCCTAGATCACAATGACAACATCAATATTCACCTGTTTGTGAAAGGGATAGCGGATAAATTTACAGGTGAAGGGTTTGATACTTCGTTAGGCGGAGGAGGTTTACCGTCCCTTGACGAGTTCCAATGGCTTGGAGCTGAGAAGAGCGGCGTAACCGTAGAACGGGTACCAGGAACGTCGGCTGGATCAGGAACCAGGGGCTCCACAGGAGGCAGTGCTTCGATCGGGCATAGTTCGTCTTTAGTGACAAGCGAGGGGCCACTGATTGGGAGCGGATCTTCCGGAATCCTTTCAGGTAAGCTTTGATATAATATCGGTTTTTAGTTTATAATAATTGGACTCTGACCTTACTAGAGGATAAGTTCCTTTCTCTTAAATCTTCAAAACGATGGTTGCAGGCAACGCAAGACTTTTTGTGTACGGGTGTGAATTGTTAAAAGAATGTGGGAAGGTTTAGTTGTTGTTGGTTTTTTTTTTGGAAAAGTGAGTTTCTATCCAGTGAACTCTGGATATTGCGATTAACAAGTCTTTCACGTTGTTCAAGAAGTTTAAAGATATATAATTTATAAATTATTAATTTTGTTTAATAATATGCTAGAGTTATGGTACTTTTAAAAAGGCAACTCGTGAAAAAGATATAGTAACTGTATATGTATTTACTCGTCGTTTTCAGTGATAGGTAGACCAGTTTCGTCTGGCCTCACTGGCCCTGGGGATTTTAGCGGTACTGGTGGAGTGAGCGGACTTCTAGAGGCGCTCAGAGGCAGTGGAGGCGGAGCTACTGACAGATTACTTGGGACGGTTGGTGCCGGACAGTTTGCCAGTGGGAGCGGAGGCGTCGGTGCTGGTAGGCTTGGTGGAGTTGGTAGCGCAGGCGGGCTAGGTGGAACGGGTGGTACCGGCGGGCTCGGTGGATTGAGTTTTCTAGGAGCGGGTAGCAGGGGTGGGGTAGGTGGAACGGGCGGTACTGGCGGACACGGTGAAGGGAGTTTATTAGGAGGGCTCGGTGGAGTGGGTAGCGGAGGCGCGCTTGGTGGAGCGAGTGATGCAGGCGGGCATGGCGGAGCAGGCGGTGGAGGTCCGCTTCGTGGAACACTCGGTGCGGGCGGTATTCGGGGATCGGGTGCAGGTCAGTTTGTTCACACTATAGATGCGTCTGGTGTTGCCGCTGGAGGTGGTTCGAAGAGGATGGGATCATACGGCAAGAAATAAGACAAGTCTTAGAGACTCCTGATTATTGATTTCATGTAACACTATCTAGTATGTTTTAAGGTGCTTACATGTGAACATGATCATTGGGCGAGTGTAATATTATTGTTGTTGCATATATTGTTCATGTGTTGTAAATATTACTTTTGCTAATACGATCTGCAGTTACTGTATTTAGCATTTACCTGAAAAAAAAATCACTTGAGATAATCTTGATAGCATTGGGCTATTTTCGATAATTTTATATGCAACAAATTATTTAGAATATTATTTCTTATGAAAGGGTCTAATATTTGTTCTGAAAATAACACCGCTTCTTCAGAAAAAATCCTTCAAATTTGTGCATTACCCCACCCAAGTACATGAAGCATGTTTGCGTTTACTTAAAGCCACATATGATGTTGAAGTGCGTAACTGCACATGGCAGTAAATGAGGAATACAATGTATATATTTCCACATGTATCCCCTCGGCTTGTTTCCTGCTTATATTCTTAGTTATCATCATCCGTTATCTGTTTTGACAAGAAACAGCAAAGACAAGACAATCTGACCACATAATTTATTTGCTTTTTCTGTTAGTATTAAACTTTATTTCATTTCTAAGCAATAAAGTTATACATTCAATAACAATACAATACTAAAATAAATTAGAAAATACTTTAAAGTTAAAATGAATAGTCTGAGAAAAGACGATACATGTATTATTTGTTTTACAATTTTGCAAAAGTACTGGTACTCACATACTCTCTTAAAAAGACCAAACTGTTTTATAGTTTTATATTTGTGCGCACTTTAATCCATACACATGTGTACATATACGCATTTTAACGCATGTACGGCTAATAAAGATCCGGACAATCCGGCACTTACATGTACAATGTACATGCGATCTGATCTGGATCTGCACTGTTGGCATCTTGGTCAGAAATAACCTAACGAAATATAAAGGCAAACAGTGTAGATCCTGATCAGACGACACTGATGTGCCGGTGGTCCCGAACTACACTCTTCGCCCATGCAATAAAGGTTTAATTATGGAATAAAGAGCTATAATAAACCTATTTTATATGGAAATAATCATTTTATGAACAATATATTAAATAAACATAACAATAAATCATAGAGTGGTGTCAAAACTTTAACAACCGATTTTTTACACTCGAATATCACAGAGATAGAAATACTTATTTAAAATGATTGATTGAAACATGTTCAACCCGTTGCTTGTTAATAAATAAAATATTTCTATATTCAAGTGTTATTTATTTATGGAAGCCATTTGCAGTTGCTGATAAGTGTACAAGTTCAGGGTCCAAGATCATTACACTAAGATTGGAGACCAGTCTCAAATCTCAAGCATCTGATTAGCTGAAATGACCAGTCGCCATTTTAGTCAATCAGATGCTTGAGATTTTGAGACTGGTCTCCAGCTTTAGTTTTACGATTTTGCGCCCAGGCCAGGAATCGAACCAGCATCTTGTAGCAGCATTCTTATTCAGATTATCCGCGAAGTCGCAATAAAAAAATAACATGTATGGGGAACCTGGTTGGTTTTGAAGTTAATATTTTCCTGTAAAAAGCCATGAGAAATAACAACATTACGAGGATAAATAGTAGAGAAAAACAACAAAACCACGGTCAGTGTAATACATGTACTCTGTAAGGTGTTCTATACTTAAAGATATAAGAAACGCAGCATCTTTAAACAAGAAATATATTTTGTGTTTAAAGATGTTGCGTTTCTAATTTCTTTCCGTACTTTGAAGATCAGATGCATTCAAAGCAAAGAATCTAGATACACATAACGCTTTAAAGTTGCAAGTGCAACTAAAAAACTGTGTGGTAGTTGAATATGAAAAATAGTTCATATTTAATTGATAAGTAAACAGTCACATTGTACCTTGTTTATAGGAAAACAATGGCATTAGAGCAGATATTGGCAAGTTTAATATTTTCTCCAAAAACCAGTTTTCATAAAGGATACAATTACAATGTAAAAAAAACATTTCGCTTAGTTACCATATTAATATGTTTTGTCTGTCACGTGACTGTTCAGTTATTGATAACGTATAGTACATTGCTAAGTATTAGACTGACCTTGGATAAATGTAACAACAAGATCACAACCAGCTTACAAAACTTAACACACGATGTACAGTCAAACCTGTGAATAGACTCCGCCACAGCGAACGTCACCTAAGGTATTTCGCAGACTACTCTTTTCACTTTAGTAGCTGTTACAAATGTACAACATCTGATATCACACCCACGATAAATATCCTGCAAATTTGAGCATGGGCCCCGGAAGGTAAGTAAACAATCATGTTACTGATAACAGGTTCTCTATACGCTTTGTGTTGATCTGGGACCCAATGAACAATTTTTCAACTGATCTACAGTGCAATAACAATAACTAAGACAGTCACATGACAAGCATTATTCCAATATATTACATGTTCAAAATTATATTAATTTCATATTGTTATGTTTTGTTTAAGCAATAAAAAATTTACTTTATCTGCCATAGGATACATTGTATTTCTATAGATGTGATATCACGTGACTGTCTACTTATCCAAAATCAGTTATAAAAGGATGTTTTCAGCTATAGTGATAATAGTACTTATCTCCAACTCACTAAGTTCCGTGTCTTCTCTAGGCAGACACTATAGTAACCACAATAATACGGACGGCAAGATAAAAAGGTGTTTCGTATCGAGGCGATCTTATTATTAAGGCGGTCCTTAAAACAGGTTTGACTGAATAGATCTTAGGAAATATAAATGAACAACGCTTTGAAAAGGTATACACATGTAACATTTCAAATATTATATTGCATTTTATAATAATTTCTTATGGCAATTGTATATTCTGTTATGAGTGTATTTGTCACACATTCAAATATGTCACACTTGTGTGAAGGTTAGAACAGGTGTACATTTATGTCAGAGACGAAAATACAATTAATACATTATTATTAATAAGAAAAAATTATAAATGTACTATGCCCAACAAAAACAGAAACCGGATACTGCATATTGCATCTGTTGTCCGGGATTAAAATTGACAATCTATAATGATTGAGGTTGAAAATGAATATGAATGTGTTTTGAACTTATCGTTGCAGTTTGATATTTCTGGTGCACGAAAGTTATGATTTTAATAGGAGGATGCAAATATAAGTATCATGCATGAGTGTGAGGTGAAGATGGAAAAATCTGTCATCGAGGGTTAACTGTTTTGCGGGAACGAGGCTCTGCCGAGTTCCCGCCAAAACAGTTCACCCGAGGTGACAGATTTTTCTATCTTTGCCGAATGTCTCATGCAAGATACTTTTTCTTGCATACCTTTTATTATTTATAACATTTCTATGTATGTATGCAAACTTTTTTATTTTCCTTATGCTGAAATATTGATATTAACGCTAACCTTTTTTATAAATGACGTCAATAACTTGAATATATGACGTCATTCACGTGACTCATTCTACACGGGGGGATGTAGGATCGAAATTTCCTACACGGGTGAAATCACCGGATGACCTGATCTGGTATGCAAGAAGATATAGATTCTGTATATGTATCTTATAATTTCAATTAACAAAATAATAAAGTGTCAGGTTTATGTAATGCTGAGTATAAAACATAGAAAGGTTTAAAAAGTAACACTATACATGTACATGTACATGTAGAATGGTTTTAAAAGAAAGACTGCGCGGAATAAAATATGGAAGCAAAATATCATGTAGTTCGAAAAAATGGAATGAAATTTAATAGGATAGGATATTCCGTATTGTTTGAAGGGTAATACACACGCATCACATAACAGATTACGTATATTGAAACCAGGACCGGATGCAAGATTTTCCAAAAGGAAGGTTAGTTTGTGGCATTATTGATAATTTCCAACTTTCTGGCCAAAATCCCAGCGAAAATTAAATATTGCTACCAGAAAGGAGCTCGAGAAAACTTACTGAACCCCCTCCGAAACCTCCCATGATTTTCTGCCCCGAATCCCCATTAAAATTAAATATTGCTGCCCGAACAGGGTTGAGCAAATCTATTGAACTCCCTCTTGATTCGCCCCTGACGTAAATATATCTCTTTAAATATCATAAAACCCGATTGATTGAATCCATAAATGCTGAAACATCTTCCCTATTTTGACTCCTACAATATTGAAATAAGATTGAAATAATTATTGATATTATATTACATATAAAGTTCACTTCATGAAGAACCAGGAAGCAGTTTTTCTTGATTAGCGTTATTATAAAAGCATCTGATTTGTCAAGGATCAGGAAGTAGCCTAACGAAAACATGGAGGAATTAAAACGGACGCCGGTGTTCTAAATTCAGAATCTCTGTCTGCCACTGAGCTCTGAATAATAATTATGATATCTGCTGAAGGCAATTAGCAGTCAATTTTCTAGAAACAATACAGATAAATAGGAAAATAACACAATACATCCTATTTTGTTCTATTATTAGAATGTTAAATATGTTAATTTTATGTATTAGTATAACCCGGACTGTTTTCACTGCTTTTGTTGCACTAGACCGTCGCCGGTGGCCTGGTACGATGCCTGTGGACGTGGAAAGCTTGGGATTCCTTCGTATTCCGCCGCAGCCGCCGGCTCCTCGTCTATCTGTTTTGTGTACTTCTGTCCGGATCCGGTCGCCGACGCCTGCAGGCGCATCCTTTCGTTCTCGTCGGTGTCGCTTTTAAGGTAGAAGTGGAAGCCGATGTTGAGTTCCGGGATCTCGTACAATACCGCGAGAATAAGCATCATCATCATGAGACCAATGAAAAGATAAACTGAAAATATACGATAATGTATGGCTTATAGTACGTTAGAGATAACAAGACAGTCACGTGACCGTCAAGTACATTTAAATATCATAATAAATTATGAGCAAAGTTTTACAAATTTGATATCGACATGTTCTCTTGATGAGGTTTTCTGGTTTCGTGATTATAAAACTTTTGTATGCTCAGCTCAATTTTAGCGTGCACATTTGATGGTTTCATTTCTTTTTAATATTGCAATAACACAATTACTACTGAAAATATGACATAATTGTAACTGATAAAAACAACTGTATATTAGACAGTTATTATTTTTTAATATATGAATGTTGTTTATGTTTAAGACATTTTAAGTTTGAGCACAAAATTGATTTAAGCATGAATAAAGTTTTATAATCACGTGGCCTGGTTATACAAACAGAGAATCACGTGACAGTCTACTTAACGATAAACAATAAAACAAATCAACGGACATATTAAAGCATCGTCAAATATTTGACGCGGTAATTCGCTAGGTGGCTACCAGGACAAAATGTGCTGTCCAGCTAGCTGACGGAAGTCGATGGTTCTACCTATAGCTGCCTGTCCGGGCTTGAAAAAATGCCCGGAGAAGCACCTTAGGTTATTCTCACTTAAAAAAGCTAACACCCAGATACATGTATGCACTTCTTGACTCAGCTTGTAATACAATTGTATTATTTGTCATTTTCTGCTCGTGGTTAATATCTGCAGGGAAAGAGCCATTTCCTTTCATTCTAAGAACTTGTGGTTCAACCTTTTTGCTGTTTGTTTCTTAATTATATGTATCCGTCAGCTTCTATCAATGAAGAACATGCAAACATATTAATTTACTAATTTAAAACTATGTTCTCAATGGAAGGCGAAATACTTAAACTAGTCAAATCAACAAGAGAATTGTCTTTTCTGAAACAGCACATTTCTCCGACTTGTACTTTTCAACTTCACGGTTAACGTCTCCGTGAAATGAAATGTGCATAATTTCATTTCAGTCGGCTTATTATCCTTTCATTTTCCATTTAGAAGAATGTTTCTTGAAAACTTTCAGACCTAACTTAATCGGCCGCTGTTCACTGAAGCAACATTTCTGTATAATCTAATGTTGGCGGTGTTCAATCAAATTGGGATTAGAATGTCTGAGGAGATTGCACTGATGGATCTTTTCTGGGAAATGTTTTTGCTGAAAGATGCCTGGATATAACTGATTTATTTAACTGTAGAGTGGCTGACTGGATGATTCTGCGTAATTTGTACTTAGATTAAACTGTCAGTTCTACACAAACGAGACTGCCAATCGCGACCGACTATGTAACCATTAGATTATAAAAGCAGAGATACAAACAATGCAAAATAAATAGTAATAACAGTGCTGTCGAAATGTGAATGATGGAACGCGAAACATTTTCTCTTAAAGATAAAATTATAAATAATGGACAAAAATGAAATAAATAAAAAATAACAATGATAGAGACGCTCTAACTAATTCCAACAGTTTGCATTTCAAAAGGCTCCAGCATGCGATGTTTTCTGCTTATGTTCGTGGTCTATAACTTTAGAATCGCGCTGTAATCTCTTTTGCCACTTACTTTGGTATCATTATATTACGCTAGGTAAGAGCGCAGATCTTCACCCTTGCAAAATGTTAGCCTGAAATAACTTATCAGAATAATAAATCTGCGCGCATTTGTATATTGCAATCTTTGTTAAAACCCTATGCGCGAAAATACGGCCCCGTGAAATTAAATGATACCATTATTATGCTGAACAAAAATAAATCTATGTACTCACATGTTGTAGCTACTTTATACAAAGGACGCAGTGGTTGGTCGGGTGCATCCCCGGGAATATAATCTCCAAGTCCAACGGTTGTCAGGGAAATAAAGCAGTAGTAAAAAGCGTCCAAATAATTCCAGTTTGGTTCTATAGACACATAGATTGCCGCAGGAATCAAGTAGAAAAACACTACGACTAGAGTTATTATAATAAATAAATGTATAAGCTGTATATGGAAAACTTTGTATAAATGACCTAATTTTCTAAACATGAATTGCAAGAACCACATGACCGGAATCATTAGACGCTCGACGATAGCTGTAAACATAATAAGCGTCAAAGGTATCCCGATGATGGCGTAGAGAATACAGAATCCTTTTCCGGCTTCGGAGAGAGGCGTGACCCGACCATAACCTGCAAGTAAGTGAAATGTGTCATCATTATTATAGTAAAAACGAGTCTTCTTGATTTTTCAATAAAGAAGTAAATCAAGTAAATTGAAGAAGAAGAAGATGTCACAAAGAATCGAAACCAAGTTTTCTTCTTAAATTTTAAGTAATAAAGGGGATAAACTATATTAAAAAATACAATCAAGAGTAACGATAATTGTCAAGATAATTACTCAAAGCTCTACCTTGAACAGATACTTAAAAAGGTGGACTTTAAGAAATAATTAAACCAAATGTTGACGCCTGCACCCATCCACGCCCGCCAAACGGCATACCCCAATATTATAACTACTGTTTTCCAAAGAAACATATTCCACGTGTTTGTATCCAGCGAAACAACAAAACCGCACAAGAAACTGACTTCAATACACTGAAAATATTTCACATCATACATGTACAATGTATTACAGCTTAATACGGAATCTTTGATGGCTTTTGACGGTTTTAAAACCTAAAGAGGTGCTAAAGACGTTAAAAGAGGTGCTACAAGCCAGATCTTGCGGCCTGTTTTCCGTCCGGGGATGCAATCGGTGGGTACATTTACTCCTGTAATAAGAAGGCCGCGATCGATGCATTCTTTGAATCAAGCATCGAATGTATACGGAGCGCTGCCATGTTGGAAACGTGGAGGTGGCCATAAAATTCCAATATGCGGACAGCATGTAGCTGGATCGCCCCTTTAGAGCATATTTAATGAACGTTATATATTATCCTTCAAATTGTATATAGGATATATCACTCTCTTACACTATCGGCTCATTATATTCACCTCTGTTATTGGCTGGGACTACTTTCAACTACTTTTACTTTAACTAAAAAATTAACCAATTACATTTCAAATTGCTTGGGTTTCTTTGGTTTGCATGAAATATAGCGAAGGTATCTGTCATTTGTTTAACGAAAGCTTTCATATTCATAATTATGACTTTATAAAATAAGGCTGTCGAGTTATGTCAAAAATCTTGACATTGAGCCCTTCGCAGAGATGTTAAGTGAGTGTAAGGAACGACAACTTGAGGATATATATAGATTTTCATCAGAGAGGTGGAAATATTCATACGCGCACTATTTTTTCAAGTATGTGTTTGAGTCCCGAAATACTGTGAAGATTGGTCGTAGTGTAGCGGTGACAGCCGAAGATGACCGAGTGAGGAAGATAAGAAAGAGATAAAACAACACAACGGAATTGCTACCAACATTCCAATGTTGCTTTCAGCACACATAGAATTAACATACCTATGGTAGTTATGACGGTACCAGCGAAGAACAGTGACTGTCCGAAGCTCCAGTTGGGGTTCGAACTGGTGACATTTCCCACGGCAGATATACCCCTGTTTGTTGCCTGTACAATCTTTACAATGAATGCTTCAAGCTCAGCATCTGAAACACCCAAGCAAACTATGTTTTTTACATTTAGGTTATTTAGGCATTTCCCTTGATAAAACAGATCAGACTTTTACGATTCACAGAGTTTTCGGCAATTACTCCGTATGTTGAAATGTAACGAGAAAACGATGAATGTTTCATTACAGGCAAGTTTTGTTCAATCATTGTTTAAGTATAATTAAGCAAATGTTAAATGGGAATATTTCAGCTCAGTGTTAACATAAATAAGACATAAATTTCCGTAGAAAGAATTCAAACATTTCCATTAGAAAGGCTTTGCTTTGTCTAAAAGTAATTTTCGTTTCTCCAAGACGCAAATATCTTCGTTTTAATCAAAACACTCATTATTTGTATAGCTGTAATGAAAATACCAGTTCATAAAGACATGAGTTATAAAATGTCTTCGAAAGAATTCATGCTGTTTTCTAAAAATAACAAAAAAACATGAAACGCATTGGAACAATTGAACGAAATGATTTTGTAGTTGTTGGTTTTGTCTTTAGAGGCCAAGACTGGACATTAAAAATGAACAACTAGTCTAAATAACATTTAAGCGGGTACTACTACTAAGTACGGAATGAAGTCCATTTCGCAAAATGGACTTTCATTCTGCGAATAATGAACTTAAAATTTCTTTATTTCCTGTTTGCTGTTGGAACGCTATGCATAAAAAGTGTTCGACTTCCAACTTACCAAACTTCGATATTTCGTAAAATGCATGCAATTGCCATGACAAATAATAAACTGTAGTATTAACAAACAGTTAACAATTATTTTATTATAGTTATTTTATGTTTCTAACACAATACCAAAGTCGAATTATCTTGACATTAACATTCAAGTTTCGTTCAGCAGAGCACATTAAAGTCTGTCTGAGAACTGAGAAGGTCTCTAGAAACAAATCAATCAAAGCATCTCGCTAAAACGTCTACGGGCAATTCAGCTGGGAGGCAAGGTTCGACGTCTGTATAGTGTAGCACGATAGACTAATCACAAAACTCGCCAGAATAATGTAGCGCTTTGAGTAATTTCTGTCTACAATTATGTCACAGAGCATACTAATATAAGAGCAAACTGCCTTGAAGTGAAGTACAAATCGATACAAGAGAAACGTGTTGTATAAGAGAATATCACTGATTGGGAAAGTTGCACATGTAAAGCGGATTTAGACGATGGCGAAATTGTCTTATTTAAACGTATCTTTTAATGTCAATGGCACACTAATATGCAGCCAGACCGGGACTCGAATCCGGGACGCCTCGGTTATAGGCGAGTTCTCCCACGACTGAGCTATCCGGGCCGCTAACATCTTCTCCCTAGAGTGTGACTAGTTCCGTACCATGACAAACACCCCATTAAAATTTGGACAATCGTCCTCGAATTTCAGAGAGGTGCATGTACGCGTATTTAATTTTCTGTAACAGGCGAGTGGCCGAACCTGCTAGCTATCATGTCCCACTGGGCGCAAAATGGCACAGGGTGGAAAAGAATATCCAGCCCGATCCCTACTCAAACCCGGGACCCCTCGCTATGCTACTGAGCTATCCGGGCCGCTTACCCATCTTCTTCCCAAAATGGTGACTAGATTCGTACCGCGACATATTTCTCCCATAAATTGGAAAATCGTCCTCGAATTCCAGCAGGTACATTGTACTTTAAATTAAGTGCACGTTTCTTAGACTAACCATGAAATGTTGTCACGGACCCACGTTGGGCGACAAATGTCACAGGGTGAGGAAAATGTGCAGCCAGACCAGGGCTAGAACCCGGGACCCCTCGCTTATAGGGCGAGTGCTCTCCCGACTGAGCTATCCGGGACGCTTATACATCTTCCCAAATAGTGACTAGATTCGCAACATCAGAATAGAAATATGATTACAATAAACAAGAATGTATTATAGTGGGAAACATTCGATGCCGGTGCTGAATTCAGCACTGACATTGACCTATTAAAATGGAAAATATCAATATAAGCATGTTAACCTAATGCTTCAAAGTTGATGAGTTTAGTGTAGGGTAGTGTAGGGATAAAACAGGGTCCGTATGCAACGCATATGTGGTTAAATTATGTTTGTGTAAGTAGAATCTTAGCCACTAATAAATGTTTATTATCAATGAAGTTTCTCTTTTTATGTAGTGCATATCACTTTTACCCATTTCACACACATAAACAGGAAGTCAACGAGACAGTCACGTGACAGAAAAGTAATATTAAAATAACAGTTTTACAAGTGTGATATCGTAATATCCTGTCACATAAGAATAACTCATATTTATTTTTAATAGAAAAATACTCTTCTCGTCCATATAAGCTTCAAGATCCTGAACCGACGTATAAACAGAGTATCACGTGACTGTCTACTTATCCGTATTCAGTTTTACTTCAAATGATTTCAATCTTAATCGATAAAGAATTTAATCGATATGTAACCGGATTTATCCAGTGTGTTCGTCCTGTTATCTTAGGGTATTCACATGCTCTCACTCACATGTAAAATCTTCTGAATTATATATCTTTAATTCAATACATACAATACTGTTAAATGTACGTTGCATGTCCTAAATAAAGACAGCGATTTCTGAATTTAGAATCAGCCACAAAGACCAGTTTTCCAATGAAGCATACAACCAACAATCTTTATAAATACTATATTTTGTACATGTCATCGATAAGTTCAGCATTACCTTCAATGGTAACACAGAACAGAACAGAACAGAACAGAACAGAACACATGAATTACACTACCTGTCACACATGTAGCATTAGTGAGAAAAGCTTTCCTTGCGTTCAGGAGATCGCTTTTTATATCCTTTTCAATCGGTGTCTCAATTAACGAGAACACTATAGCACCAAAACATAAATACAGCAAATATCCAAACACCAGTACCACGAATCGTTTCAATTTTATATCTCTGTTTTTCCATCTATCAGTATTCTCATAGATAGTCATTTTACATAAATCCCTTACTTAAACTTTGACGAGTAAACTCAAATTAACATAAACACGTATTTAAATCCAATGGTGTGAAACACCTTAATATTAAAATACTTTATACACTAAATATAAATAAACGAAGCGATAAAATTGAAGATATCTCTTTACGCGTCTATTTCGGTACATGTATTCTTATATCATTTTACACTTTATGTACCTAAATGTTAACTTTACCGGATTAAACTTAAAAAATCCTGCACAAATTGACAAAATCTGTTTGAAACCAAACTAATTACAAAAAATGTTGCAGGCTTATTATTAGACTCTCATAAATTATTCAAAATTCTATAGAAAGCAAATATTTGCATTTTAAACGATGAATCTTTTTTCCACAGAATCCAATTAAGTCTGAAAAGCTATTGGCACTTTACAATCACTATAGATTGAAACATGAATACATAATTGGATATTGTACTGGTAACTTCCACCTACGATTGAAACAATATTAAACATTGTAAGGGTCCCCTGAGTACGTACACATTCGATTTACTGGGAAATTAAAGCTACCACATGTATGCTGATTATGAAGCTAGCAAATAATGTGTATTGCTTAGTAATCTATTGTTGTATTTAACCAGAAAGCTCAACAAAACGGCCAGTGACTTCTATGGGCATTTAGATTCAAACCAGTCTTAGCAACCACCTGGATTCAGCAACAAACTGTCTTCAACAGCCAGTTTGAAAATGTTATAAACTGACATTTTCTTCTCTTTACCTGTCTTAAATCACCCTGGCTAACCTGGCACGCCGCGATGACGGCATGTGCAACGCTTTCAACCGGCATAACCGGTGCCGTTCGCGAAGCCTACCAGGTTAGCCAGGGTGTAAATAGCGACATGTGTCAAGCAGCCACTTTTTGTGACTCCATTGATTGGCTGCTAAAAAGATTTGACTGTATTTATCGTCGCTACTGGAAAACTATTATGAGCGACGCCTCCAGAAGAGTGTTAGTCATTTGAGGTTATGGAGGATAGTGCAAGTAACAGAGGACTCTCCAACACCGGAATCTTTCCTAGTTCTTTTAACGAGTGTATAGCAGCACTACACTGGACCTCGGTTTAGCGTTAGTAAATTGTTGTTGGAAAAGAGGAGGATCGAACAACCGATCGAAGTACTCAGAGGAAGACGCGCTGAGAACTGAGCTATTAATCCGCTAAAACGTTGGTTTTTAAAGGGCCAAAATGCTATTCCACACGGACAGCTAATAATAGAAATACATTTTTCAAAAACACAGACAACAACAACATAAACATGTCTGCGACAGTAGAAATCTTGCAAAATGTAACAAATTTTGTCAATTTACATCAAAACGCCAATCTATTAACGAATTTTCGTACGATTTCTAAACTTCTGTAAAGTTCGGTCTATATGGTGCAATCTACTCACGAACGCCAGGGGCAGATCCAGCGGGGATTATTGGTTGCTCGAACCCCCATTACGACAGCAATATTCAAACTATCAGCAAAACTAGAGTCCGATTTCGTCCCGTTTGAACAGTCTACTGTCATGTTCCTAAATAAGACCAAAGATCATAGAACTTAGATTGGAGACCAATATCAAGCATCTGATTGGCTTATATGGTAAATTTAAGACTTGTCTCCATTTCAGTTTTACGATCTTGAGCTTGGTTTGTAAATCATAGCGTAACCTAACCATTGTGGGTTAGAATGAATACATAAACTTCTCTTTATGTAAAATGGTCGTAAATTTGGACTAAACCATTTCCTTGATCGTTTAACTTAACTGTCGAACACGAATATTTACCTGCTTACCATAAGAAGCTAATGTTTGATACGCTTGAGGGCATTTTGAGATGTGTTTCAGTGCCTATTTTTTATTCTATTCAAATTCACTTGTAATGAAAGAATGTGGTTGTTTTAAGACCACAGCCGAATACATGTTTGTTAATACCACAAGCTTTTAAGTGCAAACAATAATTGACACATGTTACAGTAACGTTTTTTTCATTGCCTAGTTCTGCAATTCTAAATGGGTTGCAATTATTGAATGCTTTTTATTAAATATCATGAATGGTGCTGGCTAACCATATTCCAATTTGATGCAGGGGTCTGTTTCCAATCAGATCCAGAAAGGGTGTTCAGCGGGGTTGCTCGACCCCCTTTTGGACTAACGATATTTTAATTTTCATGCCTTTGGAGAGTTTAGCCAGAAAGTTTGGACCTATCGTGTAACTGCCCTCAAACGGCCTCAAAACGGCCCCAAAACCTTTCCTGGTAGGGCGCGTGTTCAAGCACCAGTGACATAGTCCTCTGTCGATGTTCACAAGATAGAGTTCCATCTAACCAGAATAAGGCCAAAATATGTTCTTCCACGAAACGTTGTATGACGTTTGACGTGGCCGAATCCGTTGGAAGCATGATAGGGAAAATTCTTCTAATTAGGATCGTATACTTTAACTTTCAAACAATAGGCAGAGATCACCTACATAACTCAGTGAATGAAATATACCTGTAATGCAGGAAGCTTTATCTTTAAACAGACGTCTCGCATTTAAAATATCTGCCCGCATTTTGTCCTCGAGTTTCGCTTCTGTCAACCAAAATCCAAGAGCCCCTAGCAGTAAATATCCAATGAATATAACACAGAATATTACGAACCGCCATGTTTTCATTCGCTGATACTTCCATGCATGAATTTGATTTCTGTCAAACTGTTCACATGTATACTTTAGATTTATCATTTTGCCATTCGCTTTAAGTTTAAATTACTGTATTACATGTAACATTTCTGACGTAATTTTACAAAGTTTTTATGTCCTCTGCATTATTATGTGATTGTGTATATAATTATATCTTTACAGTTTTACACGTATTATTACTAATGCGTGCAAAATTATATCCTTGCGAAGTCAAGTCCACAATTTTAAGTACGGTAATTTTCCCCGAGGTTACACATGAGCGGCTCGAACAGCTGGTGTACCGCAATGTTGGCAGTGAAGTTTAACAGTTATAGTAAAACCAGAATTTATTGATCCCAAAACGAGATAAGATTTTACTTATTTTAACATTTCAATCGTGTATTAAACCTTATTATTTACGTATAGTCTGTTTATTGATAACATGACAGTCATGTGACAAACAAGATAAGGGTTTTTGACAGTCATCATTTTAGCTTCATCAATTTAAAAGAAAAATTATCAAAATGTCACTAACGGCAAAATGCAGTTATATACAACCTTGACACAAATAATTGTAACTTATGTATTTTTATTTTGTACTAGATAAGAACTGTTAGAAGAGTAAGGAAAAACAGCTAGACTTAAACTAGTCATAAAATTCTGTTGACATTCAATCACAAAAACTGAATAACAAAAATCATATTAAATGCCCGCAGGTAAAACAACAATTTTGATACTGACAACAATATGTTGCATAAAAAAGGATATCACGTGGACGAATACATATCCAGTCATCGTGTTTCACAAGACCTGGTATATTTAAACCTGATTTTGTGATTCGGGATCCGGGATCCTGATCCATGGTCGATCGATCTGGGCGGATTATCGACGATTCTGTGAAATGGACTATTACAGAACTTTGGTATTTGTGGTAGGAGTACCGAAGTTTATGTATCAAAGATGAATCCGGATGCCCTGTATATCTAGCATCTGTATCATAGACGATTCCAGATCTCCCGGAGTACCGACGCATCAGTCTCAAAGACAGCTTCAGATGCCCTGTCTATATAAACAGAGCGTGTATATCCTAGACGATTCCAGATCCCCTGGAGAACCAACGCTTCAGTATCAAGGACGGCTTCAGATGCCCTGTAAATCTTAACAGAGCGTGTGCATCTTGGACGATCCCAGGACGATTCCAGATACCCCGAAGTACAGATGCTTGTGTATCAAGGATGGCTTCATATGCCCGATAGATTTGGAACGGAGCATCCGTATCCCAAGAAGATGCGATGGAACATCGACGCATCTACATCACGTATGGATCCCTATACGTGGTAGATCTGGAAGGAACATTGCCAGAACTGTATCCTTTGCGATATGGACGGAGCGTCGTATCCATAAACAAGGATCGATCTAGATAGTCGCTCCTATTTTCACGATTTTCACGGACGGATATGATCACCGGTAGGTTTGGATGGAGTGTTCACGCTCTGATAGTCTAGATCCCTTGTAGGTTTAATCATCGATGCTTACTGTACCTCAGGAAGAACATTTATTATACACGTAGATACATGATTCTGAAAGTTAAAGAATATTTGGGGCTTTCATAACTTCAGATAGACGGACCTGTAGTTCATTCGGGATCAATGAATTCCGGGACTTTGAGATGAATGAAACCTTGACACCATGTGTATTAAACATTCAATCAACTGCCCCACTAACAAGGGTATCAAGGACACCGGATACGATCATGCGTGGAAGTTAAAAGCCTCTTATGATTCGCAGGCGAACCGGAAAAGCGCGACTCAGAGAATCGAATCGCTATATACCCATTTTATCGCACGTGTCGCGATTCGTCTCGTGGAAATGTTTTTTGTTTTTTTTTTAAACTGTCTAAATCCCAACCTGTATATGCGCCCAGACATTACTAATTATGTTTAAACTCCGTTTTAACGGAACGCATCTTGATAACTTAGAGATTCAGATTGGTTTCATATTCACTCATTTTAATAAGCAGTAATCGTATCCCAGGAAGCCTCGAGATACACAACGAACACGTTGTCAGCTAACCTTTGTGATTTCCGCTGCAAATGCCACGCTCGGTCATTTAAATATATATGTTATTATACTTACTTTAAATGGCCCAAGCATTAAAATACTACAGCTGTTTAGTTAACAGTTTATCTATTATTTACTTAAACCAGAAGCACGCCATAAAGACATATTTGCAATTTAATTGGCACATGATAAAATAAGGAAGATTAAATTATATTTTCTCAAGCATTTAAATTTTGATCCAGAAACCAACCTAACTTTGTAAAAATAAATGTGAGCATGAATATTTGATAAAGAAAGCGTAATTCAAACATTTATTTTTTGCAACCTAATCAAACCAGGAAAGGATCCGTAATATCTCTGTATTTCCGTAATTCCCATTAAAATTTAAAGGATTGCACTCACAAATCACATGTCGCTGCGTGTAGACATCAAATAGAAGACCTAGAACGATTGTAGAATCTCCCGAGGGAGTCATTATGATAAGTACTTAGGTTTTTCTTAAAAAGGATTCATATAATTAAATGTACACAGAACTAAAATGTGTTGAAGATACCTGGTCGCGTATCAGAACGAAAATATGCAGTGTTTTTCCAAAATAAAATGTATACATGCAACAGAAATGGCAAAACACATGTAAACAAAGAAAATGTAAGGTAATATTCCTGCACATTCGACGAATTACTGAATATTCTAAAAGCCAACTTTATTATTTATCACAATAGATCCTAATAATTAATGTAATGATTTATTCCTAATTTCGGCGAAATTTTCTCCTTTCAAGTCGTATATCATGTATATAGGCATTATATAGTGGTACAATGAATGTTAACCACAACTAAAAAATTGAAGTTCATATATCCACACTAAATTGTGAAAGGTAGCTTTAAGGTCTTAGACCCATCATTAGCATATTAAAACCAAAAGGTAACCATAATTATGTAAGTTATTTAGTTATTAAATGTCTTTAAAAAAGACAATAGGCAAGTAACAGATAATAACAGTTGAGCGATAATGAATGTGATTATCTGCCCTTGTTGACATGGTTGTCTTGAGTTATCTCCCTTGGAAACACACAAATGTTAATTTCTCCATTTTTCTACGGTAAATATCTGATTTCTTATTAAAATAGTACACAAACTCTGTTTGTTAAGTTTTCTACCAAGAGACTTTCTTGAAAAAATAAATATTTTTAAAGTAATAGCAAAAAATCGATATTTTCCATAGGCTTTAATGTAAATGTTAACACCTATTATCTCCCGTTAAATAAAAATGTCTTGAAAAAATTTCTCGGTGAATCATCTTATATTTTGTATGTCTTTAACACTTTAAAGTTACATTGATTTCCTACCATCCAGTGTCAAGATATGAAATATGTCAATGATGGTCCTAAATCCTTAAAGTTTATTCTCGGGGAAGTTAAGACAGTAAAGCGGCATGAGAACACACGGTGCGTTAAGTCAATAAAATTGCAAATTATGTATAATTTTTTAGATGGCTTCGCATGAATTCGAGGGACAAAATCGGCCATAACATTTTCGGATGCTAATCGTAGGCGGTTTCCTGCTCTTTCTCGTTTCAAGTGCCTTTGATGTATGGCTAAGATCATACACATTTATTATTAAAAAGCAATTCATCGCCTCCTTGCTGCCTCATTGCAAGCATACACCTTAGAATCGGCTTTATTGCATTATTAACAAAATAAATCGTAGCGGAAAATATAATTGCTTGTATCCATTTAAATCAATAAGCAACAAATACACACTTTATTGTGGTTTATTGATTCCAGTTTGAAATTATCTAAATGCTGGAAAATCAGTGATAGCATCAGACCAGTGACAGCAAGAAGAGACACTTGTAGGTGGTAATGTTCACTATAAATGCCACAGGGACACTGACGAAGAGTAATCTCAGGGCTTTATTACTGGTAGAGTGATGTTCATGCTAATTGCGGCAGGAGTAAATTCATGGCTTGTTGCTGCAGTTAATTTGGTATTTAATAATATTTAGGTTACTTGTAATTGATCCCGGGGCACTAGCTGTATATTGTCCAGCCTAAGGCCAATTGGTGCGGGAACAAGAGTAGAGATTCGTGTCCAGGTTCCTTACTGCAGGGAAATTGGCAAAAAGTAATGTCATGGCTTATTGCTACAGTAACACTTGTACATTTAATGTTCAGGCTTTAGGGTTGAATCTAGTTCTTGAGAACAAACTTCTGACCTTGTATGCAAATTACTATTTAAGGTGAGAAAAAACACTTTAACATTGGTTGGGACGTTGGGCGCTATAAAAGCATTGGACGTTAAATCGTACGTTGAATGAACGCTGTATGGAACATAATCTTGACTTGGTGGAATGTAGGATTGTAGGATTCGGACATACTGAATGAAACTTTCAATGGATCTTACGACTTGGGTTCGGTCGTGCTTAAAAGAACGTTACCGATGGATTCTAGGACTTTGATTAGAAACGTTCTAAAAGCAACGTTTTACAGAACGTAGGACATTGGTAGGAACGTCGGACATTGTATAGAGCATGTAATATGTAACTAATTCAGGAATGTGTTGGAACGTACTTGACAGACCATAGTAAATTGGATGGACTGCCTCTGTTGCTTTAATTAACACTGTACGTTGGATTTATTGCTCTGTTGTAGATGAAATTGTAGGACATGGAATGTATGACATACATGTATCAACAGATGGTGTATTTAGACCTAGATGTTTGTACGAGATAAAGGCCGTATATCAGACCTGTGATTCACGAATTGATCGAATATTCGCCATTCCGGGAATAAAGGTTGCATGATAGCAGGGATGAAAGCATGTGGAGAAAGAGGAAAAAATAAATTACTATCGTAAACTTCAAATTTTGAAAACAAATGCAGAATATATTCCTAGTTTAAGGCTTTTGGACCATCAATAGATCGTCAAACTTCGCTTAATTTCGGTACATTTCGTAGAAGTTACGGAGTTAAAGTATACCTGTAATGCAGGAAGCCTTATCCTTAAACCGGAGTCTCGTATTTAAAAGGTCTGCCCTGATCTCGTCCTCAAGCTTCGCTTCTGTTAACGCAAATCCGAGTGCCCCTAGCAGTAAATATCCAACGAATATCAAACAGAAAATCACAAACCGACCCGTTTTCATTCTCTTGTATGTCCATGCATGAATTTGATTTCTATCAAACTGTTTAGATGAATTTGTATCGTTTTGATTTGTCATTTTGCCGTTTGCTTTAAGCTTAATACGAGTATATGAACATTTATGTCGCAATTTTAGAAATTGTTACCACTTTTAATGGCTTCTTTCCACTACATACAATTTTCCGTGTGACCGTGTATGCAATTACATTAACACTAAATGCTTGCGGGTTTGTTGTCCGCGAAGTATATAATTTTGAGTTGTATTTTCCTGAGCATGTACAGCTGTCGCAGTGACTTTTGTTATAATATTGATCCCAATAAGGGACACTTTACATTTCAAACATAAATTACACCTATATGTGAGTGAGTGTATTAATGCATAAACTCGTTGTGGTCCGCAGGCGTTGCGTATCGTGTAGATCTACTCAGCAACCGGGGTGATGTCGCGGGAGAACGAAGTATCAAGATATGTATCCTAAGACCAAAGATTATAAAACTGAGATTGTAGTCCAGGTTCAAATCTCAAGCACCTGATTGGTTGAAACTGAAAAATATATCCATTTCAGTCAAAAAGATGCTTAAGAATTGGGACAGGTCTAAGTAAGGCAAGTATATCCAAGACCTTTAGAGTTGACAGAAACATTAACTCACCTGTATCACAATGGGGATACGGGACCAGGCATTTGAAAGAAACATGTTTGAAAGTTTGCAGATTACACAAAAATACATTTATAGTTTCCGCTATTTATATACTATTGCTTTAACTTTATACATCCGCAGTCTGACCAAGTTTTGAAAGGCATACTGAAGTAGTTTTATTAATTATTTAACCTTTATTAATACAATTTATACATGCACATGTCTTATTTAGCTGAAATATTTCCCTAAACATTTGTTGCAATTTTTTGTTGAGCAATTTATTTCTTATCCAGCCAGAAATTTTTTCGACATCTCTTTGCACGAATGTGCATTCTGAAGTAGCCGGTTATCACGCTAACTTAAAGTTGGTGAAACCCGTAGACTTAATTAACAGAAGAAGATATTTATGTGTTAATTCAAAAATATATACTAGTGTTAATTAATCCAATGTAAATACAGTGCATGTGATCTGACCTAGCACTATATCTCCGACATTTCCATTAAAGTTTAATGCATCGCACTTATTAATCAAATTTGTTTGCGTGTAGACATCAAATAGACAGCGATGGCTTTTAATAAAAGACTTTGAAAGACTCCTGATTTTCCTCAGGCATACATATGTACACATGTCAGTTACTTGCTGTTAATGGTGTATGACCATCTGATGTTCTTAAAGGCGACTGTGGAATATTGTTTCCAAAATTGTGTGGACTATGGCAAATCATACATGGGAAATGATAATAAATTTCATGATTGTTTACGGTCAGACAATATTTGCCCGATGTATTTATCAATCTGTTACAGTAACGTCTGGCTTCTGCTTTCTGTCAAATAACTCGTAAATACACCAATGGATGCTCCTACTCGAGGTGGAGAGACAACGGCTGACACTAAATAGTGTCCATGTTTAACTTTTTTCGGGTGTGGGGCGGGGTTGTAGATGGATTGTATGGCCTGAATTCGAAAGGAACATGTTTAGTAAAAGACAATTTATGTTTGGATATGCAATAAAAGATAATTGGTATAATATTGCATATGTGAAACATTTTCGAAGTTCACATTGAAATGGAAAAAAAACAGTGCACCGGTATCAAGGTGTAAGATATCTGTTAATATTGATGGCCTATACATTTCTAGCTGGAAACATACTAGTTACAATCAAGTAATCCAATGGTATCAGGCTATCAGCTATGATTGCCGACCTTTTGTAAAAATGTCATGTATATTATAGTTTATATAGGGTTGACTATTCATAGGTCTTAATTACACCCATAAATAAAGCAAATCGGCGCTTCCCGCCTGCCTCGGAGTCATAAATAGTAGAATCAGCATTATTCCATTATCAACAAAATACAACAACCGGAAAATGTAATTGCTTGCATCCATTGTAATCAATAAGCAACGGACATAGCGTATATTGATTGCTGGCTTGAAAAGAACGGTGGAAGCATCAGGCCAGTGACAGAAAGACGAGATTCTCGTGGAGTAATGTCCAGTCTAATTCTCGTGGAGTAATGTCCAGTCTAATTGTTCCAGGGACATTGTCTTTTCACCTAGCGCTTGCAATTATTTTTGCGACGTCAACATATGTGATAAAAAGAAGCATTCAGGCTTTTATACAATTTGGATGAGTGGATCATAACCAACTATTTTAGATACAAAAAAAATGTAAACAGAAATAAAACAAAACGTTCGATGTTTGAATAAAAACTGTTCAATAATGTTATATTTTTTTCTAAATTTACCTAACAATTAAAAATGACAGCTGGATTATTAGTGTGGACATGTCGTAAAGCAAGAAGATGTTTATGTCTAAAAAAAGATGTCATGGCTTTCACTTTCTTTTTAAATGATGATGAGATGCGATACTGCGTTAAAAATATGGTCTGGTCGTTTGAAACCTATATAATTATCTGTTACAAGTAAGTTAACACCCAAATTCCTGTTTGTTTTTTAATGTTAATAAGCCCACACTGGGAATCGAACCCATACGGCGACAGCGCCTAGCATCATACTACAAATTTCAATTACAGTTAGATTTTGGCTTGCAGCCAAAACATCAAACACTATGCGTGGCGACTGATATTTTCGTTGAGGAGTAGCGCGGGAAGTACGTATAACTGACAGAACGTTGTTCATTGTTCATCACGCCTTCAGGTTGCTTAACCTTAAGCTATGTTGGTGATTGTTTGAACAAGCAGTATGATCCTACAGCGACAAAAATTTGATTGACAGCAATCTCAATTTGGAAGTAAAATACAGCGTCTTTTGATCGGAGGGGCAGTTCTATCAGTCGTTGCAAGACAAAAACTTGGTCAGCGTCTTGTGAAGTGCTGCAGTGCAAAGGGTTTTTACGGAGGATGCTCGCTGGGTCAATATCTAATTGAAATCGAAATGTGTAGTTAAAGAAGAAACATATGTATTTTCGTCAATATCGTGTTTGCTAGAAATTAGGATGAAATCATGTTAAGTGGCATCAAAGATTGACAATTTAAAATTCAGCCCCATATGTAATTGGATTTAAACAAAGTACGGATTAAGTTAAGTTATCCAAAGTGTCATTTTTATTCTGGAAATAATATCAGTCTATCTGTTTACAATCCATCAATTATCAATACACTTAATTGCGGATTACAGCGCGCATTCATTTAATGTCGCAGCAGATGACTGATTGTCCGATCGATGACGTGGGAATTCAATGTTGTCCGATATGACAATTTCCATCGGCTTCTGTCCTTAAGATAAAACTTGAAACTCCAGGAAAACGGTTGGAACTTTTGTTAATCAATACAACAAATTTATGAAAGGACAATCTGCCTAATACCATTGTTAGGTTAATTTCCACGTTTGAAATATACCTCTGGACGTAAGTTTTGCATCGTTTAGTAAATGATTACAGATGGATCTAAAATGTGCATGTATTTTTATTTTAGATCTTACATAGAGTGCATAGAGTGCATTTTGGGGGGCGATAAGAATCTCCAAAATTTCATATAAAATCCGCTGGTTTCAAAAATTTACTCTTAATAAACCTTATCGTGACAGGCCAGGTGTAATAGGAAATATTTATTCTAAACTCTGTAGAGGACTATTCTGCGACTCTCTACAGATAAATATCACTAATTACTTCAATTCACTGTAGACTAATGTTCAGATAATTGACGTGTAACCTGCTAAAAGTACGCTTTACCTTTAACCCCTGACACACTGGGCTGCGAATGAAGCTAGACACGAACTTGCAAACGGCTTAGTTTCTTCGCAGGAGTTGCATGTACTTCGTTTACTTGTCGCTTGAATTTCAAACATGTTGAAAAAAATCGTGCGGAAAGTTTTTCTAAAATTTATTCATTAATTCGTCATCGTAGATCGCAAACCCAGCTCAAACTGAACTAAGACAAGCGAGAAATTTGAGAAGCTTTGTGAATTGTTTGCGACTTACTAAACAATTTACTCGACAAGAAAGAAATGTATCCAAAGCCCTCAATGTATTCACCTGCGACTCGTGCGAAGAAATTGCGAGCGTTCGATACATTTTTGAAACTATATATCTCGCGAATGAAGTCCGCCTGTGTTTTGCTTACATCCATGACAGAGATTTCCGGACATGACACCCAGATCGATCTATGTCACTAAAATTCGCAAATTGTAACCTATATTTTTGTCTCGCGACAGGTGCCGCAGTTCAGTATGGTGCTACCTTTACAAGTTTACAGTCATACGTTTTCAAATGCAAGATCAGCTGTGACTGCAATTTAATGTATTGAAGTGGCAAGTTGCCTCCTAAGGATTAGACGTTAGTCATAATACTTCCAACCAACGATCCTGGGGGATTCTGAGATGCGAGAAGTAATCTGATATCTTGTCTGGAGAATTTTAAAAATGCTGTAGATCTTCAATATATTGGTATACTAGTCTCTAGAGACCATATTTATCGACTCCGTAGATAATATAGCAGCACCATTGGTAGCTTAAAACTATCACTAAGTCGGATGCAAGACTTCCTGCGCTGAAGGTTATAAAACTGAGATTGGAAACCAGTCTCAAATCCCAAGCATCTGATTGGCTGAAATGGCGACTGGTCGCCATTTCAGCCAATCAGATGCTTGAGATTCGAGACAGGTTTCCATGCTCAGCTTTATAACATTGGCACCTGAAAGGTTGTTCGTTTGGGGCAGTCTTAGGGTATTTACATGTAAATTTCAATCTTTCTGACCAAATTCCAATGAAAATTAAACACTGCTGTCTAAAAAAGGAGGTTCGAGCGACCCCACCGGACCCCCTCTCGATCGACCCCACTATCTTAATATATAGATATCAGTCTTAATATACTCTAAACTGTTCAGCGCAGAATCGTGTCAGGTATACCTAGATATTTCATCATCTAGTAATATTCTGTTCGATATGTGCAACAAATGCTGATCTGTTAAAGCCTCAGCCCTAAACTTAAGTCAGAATATACTATTGAAAAATCATATTTGTCCATAGATTCCAACATATAAACTCTCGAACAGAACACAAAATGTCCGATCGAATTCTTTCTTATAGACGGGACTTTCAATGATATTGTTAAATTATCGTTAACGAACTTTTAAGAAGCTAAATATAATGGAGCTATATTTAGCACCGACGAAGAGACCAATTCATGCGCGATCTCGATTTCAGTGACGTTTCGGAAATCCTACTTTCGCTTTAAGTCGCACGGACCAAATTTATTTTGGTAAATTAAAACTGATTAGCCCGAACTAATGCTGCAAATTTGTGCATATAGTTCCAAATACATGTAATATTTCATACAAGAGCGGGATAAATTGAATAATGCCGCTTTAATAGTTCTGAGTACTTTCGCAGCCCGGACATTGCGGAAAAATATAATTAAACCCGCTTTGTGTGTCGCAAAAAAGGACAATATACCATGCAGTCCGCCCTGACATGCGCTGATCAGCCCTTATACTATTTTTTATCGCATTTACACCCCCGCGTAAGGTGGTACAATATCCTAGTTTGTAAGAAATTTGTTTTGCATGTTCGCATATGGTTATGTAGAAGTCTGGGTCGCATACAAGATTTCCCGAAAGGTGATAGGTTTGTGGGCATTCTTATGGTAGTTATCTAACACTTCTAACTTTCTGATCAAAATGCAGATGGAAATTAAATATTGCTGTCCAAAAATAACGTTCGAACAAACCCACTGAGCCCCCTCTAGAACGGCTCCTGGTTATAATAATGAACACCTACCTGACATGCATCTTTTGTGGTCTATCAGGAACTGCTGCCTTTCTTGCTGGACTCTCTTCAACATCACTTTCTCCTCCGGGCCTTCAATGGCTGAGAATATGCACGAGCCAATCACCAAGTACAGAAGATAAAATAATCCAAATACGAATAAACGAATGTTGCTTTTACGAAAAGGCATTTTCAAATAGTCGAACTTCTTTAGAAATCACACACTTTTTTAATATAACTTCCAGAATTTGGTTAAGACATACAAGGTGCGTAAAAACGCGAAATAAAGAGAAAGAAATCCAGATATAACACGTAAACTCAGTAAATTTGGATTTCTTTTAGGAATGTCACCAGGCACAAAATCATTACCAGCGTTTGAATTCCTCTGCCAAGCTACAAATTCTATGGAATAAATCGATAGATTGCCATATTCGCGTCTGCTATGAATGGAACCATCAATTCATCAAGTCATGCATTAAATTTAGATTATTAACTGAACTTCTTTCTAGTTGATTCTTTCAGAACACTACATATTATTTAAATAATAACTTTTGGAAGAAATACTTAGGAAAAAATAAAACGCCAATAACCGCAATGACGAGAGCAAAATTTCTTTTCCATGATTTCTTATCGTTGGGTCAATAAAAAGGCAAACCGGTGACCCCGGAAGTGAAACAGATTTTCGCGGAATTTTTAAAGTAAGTGAACATTATTTACAATTTATTCACCATCGATTTGACATGTAGTTCATTTAAGTTTTTAAATGGTTTGTTAATTTCATTTTCTTTGCGATTTGACCACGTGTTTTCCGGTTAACCTTAAAGTTTAGTCAAGAAGATGAACTGTTGTTTAGGATTAGCCAGATTACTGAATTAGGTCTTTAGTCACAGACACTTGTTTAAGGGTCCTTTGCTGGCCCTGTATGCCTATAGAGCTATATAGGTCTCTAGATTCAAGTGGGCAATTTCAGGAAATAAACAGATGATCTACAGCATGAGATACAACTACAATCACTTAGAACACAAAATATCCCAGTTTGAAAAAAATACCCAACTAAACAGTCTTCATGGTATCTGTTCTTTTCCGAAACTATGCAAATTACATCATTTCCGGAAACGGCCATAGTTTCAAAAAATGAGTAAATTAAAAAAAATGAAGAAATTATTTGACAATCGTTTGAAACAAACCTTGAAAATAACAAGCAATCTAGGTAAGTGTCTGTTGTTTTGATGGTCAACATTCTATTTACTTGATTTTTATTTAAATTACACATTGTACGTACAGGAAACATACCGACGTTTTGAGGACGTTCAGAATTTTCCACCAAATTTAACGTTTTTTTTAACCCGCCTCTAATGCGCAGACAAATCGTTTTTCAAGTAAAACGGAAACAATCGGAAAAGAACAGATACCGTGAAGACGAATGTGAAAAGTTCTGGGGGGGGGGCTGTGATAAAAAAATTGGATTTTCTTCCGTTAATATGAGGATTTATGTTTAATTTCTGGTGTCATCGGAGAGATAAAGGAATAATCTATCAACGGCAATCAATACTTGTTCGGTAAGTTACGATTTTGTCTTTGAAATCGATGTAGTCTTTTGAATGTACTTTTTATCTTGAAATGGTAAGATTGGGATCTTTCCATGGTTATGTTATGTATGAACTGTTATTTTTTGAAAACTGGGATATTTTGTGTTCTAAGTGATTGTAGTTGTATTTCATGCTGTAGATCATCCGTTTATTTCCTGAAATTGCCCACTTTTGGATCTAGTGACCTGTAAGCCTATATATAGGCCTATATAGCTCTATAGGCATATATGGCAAGCAAAGGACCCCTAAACAAGTGTCTGTGGTCTTAGTTTGATACAGCCATTAGGCATTACAGGTAAAAGAAACATTTTTCATCTGTCTCATTTCCAATGGAATGCAATTTTTTGTGGTAGAGTTTGTTTTCCAGGTGTATTACATAGAATGCTGGCATTATTAGCTGGAGGTTCAAGGTTTTAAATGCTGCTCCCTTCTCAGCAGGGCTGCTGTTTCATTTGGTGACCAGCATCAAACAATTTACCAATGCAGCTCTACTGGGCAAAGCATTGGCTGGGGTAGTCGATCCATATTTTTCTTAATTTCTAAAATAATTTCCCTGATTAAGAAACCCTAAGCTTACGAAAAGAATTAGGGGGTAAATGCTATTTACCCTTAAAAATTATCTGGAGCTCGGTTATTACTAAAATTATGCTTTACATGTTCTACATTTATAAACCTTTTGAATATCAAACATTGAAGAACCAGATCAGCTGGCACAACCTAGCTTTCTGATTAGGTTCTGCACGGTGCTTATTAAGTTTCTTCTGAATAGGAAACAACAGTGTAGATTCTGATGAGACAGTACCGAAGTGCTGGCAGATCTGAATCTACACTGTCTGTCAAAGCAATATAAGTTTATCTATGGAATAAAGGCTTAAATGACATATGGAAGCCAACCATCTTCCAGACTTATAATGAATTTTAATATGCTTATAATATTAGTTGGTTTGTTTATTTTTTAAAGAATCGAAATGCGTCTTACATGTGACATAAACTGTGTGAATAGAGCTTTGGCACCCCACAACTTGAAGAAGGCGGGCAAGTCATGTCGTGCACAGTTGTCTATCGGGAGAAAACCAGGCAATGGACCGCTGAAAGAACAAGCCGTCTACCTGATGATCTGCACAGCCAAAGACAAAAACGGCAATAAGTATCCAGTAAACAACTTACTTTTTTAAATATTTAACCAGGGCTTTTTCAGGGGTTGTTGGGAAAAATGACCCTGCTCAAATTCGATTTTTTTTTTCCCTGTATACACCTATATTTACACAGGTTGCATACGTACAGGTAAATTCAAGGAGTGTAGGTTTCACAGATCACTGATCAAAAATAAACAAACTAATGATGTCATTTGAAATGTTCCTTGGTTATATGAATTCTTTTTTTGTTTCTATTTTGGCAAAATAATTATTTCTGTTGAAATGGGTTTTTTTTCTTGAAATTGGGAAAAATGGTCCCTATTTGGCATTGGGATTGGGGCCATTATCGGCCCAGGAGTCTAGTAAGGTGAAAAAGCTCTGTAAACACTTTACTTTTTTTTGGACTAAATTTAGAATTCATGAGACATGTTGACAAAGCGAGTTAAAACTTTGTTTTTATGATTAACTACAGTGATATTATACCTGTTTGGGTTTAATTTTCATGTATTTGGCACTAGAAAACATGTGCAAAATCAAAACCCAGTAGCTTATCCTCTTAGAATAATAAACATGCATAGATATATGTAAAATCTGCAGAAACCTCTTTGAAAATATTTATTTATTCAATGTTTTCAGATCAAAGACAATATAATGCAAGTGTTTACTAAGTTCATCAACGAAGGTAAAGCTACAATCCGACTGAAGGAACCAGAACAGGATATATGCATCAGTAAAGTAAGATTTCTCCTTTTGTTTTACAGACATCTGAAAAGTTGCCAGACAGAAGGACCTGTCTGGTAAAATTTGGGCCAGTCAGACTGAATGTCCGACAAAAACAGGGGTTTTTCAGCACTGTCTGCGTCTCCGGAAAACGGAGGTGTTCCTAAAACAAATGGCCCTGTTCCAAATCATATCCAGCTAAAAATCAGGGGTTTTCCTTGCCATTTGGGGAAAAGGACCCTGGCCAGAATAGGGAAAATTTAGTGCTTGAAACGTCTCATTTTGGGAATTTTTATCGACAAAAATACAAGTTTTGTGAATTTTGAAATCATTGTTTTATGCATTTTCCCCCCTTTTTTTAAAAACATTTACAAGGAAGGATCAGTTTACTTTTTATTCACTCAGTGTGGTTTAGAGTTTAAAACTTATATACAGGCTTTTTTTCATAAAAAATCCCAAGATATGGAATAATTTTAATTTGTTGAAGTCAACAAATGACAATAACAGAATTTTTCTTTGTTTTCTACTGCTTTCAGACATGCAAACACTTACACCCTAGTGTTGCTCTGTTTGTCCAGATTCCATTTGACCTTGTGATGTTTCTTGTTCAGTGTTTTTTTATTGCCATTTCCTGCAAAGGTCAACTATTGATGAAACAGCCTTTTGAATCCCGTTTACGATTTTTTGTGTGTGTAGTATTTGCTATGATGAAAGACCATACTTGGTAACGTATTAGTGTTAATATCATGAAAACGAATGATTTGTTGTACTCCAAATCGCCTTTTAACTCCAATAAATTTTATTCGGTTAAAGCTTCTTTGAATGGAATGGAATGTCCATTTTTTCGGCATGGACCGGTATCTCAATGAACTGTTCTCCATACAGACACATAATTATACTGTTTGAACCGAATTTTACACCGGGTTGTGACGTCACATGCATAGTGCTAGATAAAGCAGTCAGTTGTTGTTTACAACGTAAAGCGAAAGTTAACACTGTTTCTTATGTTTTGAAAATTGTCTGTGGATTCAATTGGGAAAAAAGGAAGAAATTTCTGATTGGGAAAGGGTCGTTTGCTTTGGGAAAGGGTCTGTCTTCTGGACCCTCAGAAAGGCTAGGAAAACCCCTGAAAAGTTACCAGTTTTGTATTGTTTGTTTGAATAAAGATCTACTGATGTACGCTGAAAAATTTCCCCAAATGGACTATTTTATGGATGTAAAAATTCCCAAAATGGGCATTTTTGTCGATAAAAATTTCCCAAAATGTCCAGACTCCTTTTCCCAAAATAGTCAGAAACTGAGTATTTCTACTGAAACTGCTGGATAGATTTTAACCAAATTTGAACTGAATTATCCTGGTATTGACCTCTTCTAAAATTGTTCAAATTGTGACACTGGGGTCATGTCGGTCAATAGCTATGCATAGCTAATGTTAACCTTTATATAAAATACCGACTATAAATAACAGTTTGTATCTTGTATCTAAAGTTTGTCAAGTAAACTCCAGCTACAGCGACAGACTTTAAGTAAAAATTCTTTAAACAGCCATCATGATATTTTACAGTTGAAACTGTTGAACAAAGTTTGGAAAGCTCTTTAGCTGCATCATTTTGTGATAAAACATGTCCTCCGAAGGTATTGATTGTTGACCCTATATTTCCCTAGATGTCTGGGGAAAAACTGCAAAATTTCCTGTTCACAGAAACCACTACCTAGATTTCAAAACAAATTTCATAGGAACATTCATTGGAAAACCCTCTACAAATCTTGTTCAAGCTATGACTTTTCGTTAAAAATGGCCACTTGATTTCAACAGATGCAGAATCTTGTATTTTATATTACAAGTCAGGAAAGTGCACTGTAAATGGTGGGGTGTGTATACTGTTTATGGTCTTGAGAGGTGCACTGTACAGTACAGGGTCAGATTGGTGTACAGCACATGGAGGGGGAAGTGTACCTTTTATGGTCTTGAGAGGTGTTCAGTACAGGTTCAGGATGGGTACAGTACTACACAGTGGGGGATAGTGTGCTGTTTATGGTCTGATTGGTGTACAGTACAGGGTGAGGATGGTGTAGAGGGGGATAGTGTGCTGTTTATAGCCATTCACAGTACAGGGTGAGAGGTGTTCAGTACAGGTTCAGGATGGTGTACAGTACACAGTGGGGACTGTGTGCAGTTTATGGTCTGAGCGGTGTGCAGTACAGATTTAGGGTGTTTTACAGTACACACACTTGTGGGTGGTTGTACTGTATATGTCTTAAGAGGTTCAGGGACTGGATTGTGTACAGAAACACCTGGGGTTGTGTAATGTACCGGTAAGTGGTGTGAGAGATGTACAGAACAGGGTCAGGATGGTGTACAGTACACATTTGGGGTTGTTTACTGTATATTGTTTGAAAGGTTTACAGTACAGGGTCATTGTGTTGTACTGTACAAAGTTGGGGTTGTGTACTGTATATGTTGTGAGTACAGTTAAAGGTCAGTATGGTTTACAGTACACATTGGGGGGTGTTGTACTGTTACGTGTATGTGGTTTGTGGGGTTGTGTACTTACTTATTTGTCTTTTTTTTTTGCTTAAAATTTTGCATTGTCTTGTATATAAACCATGGTTTTCTGTAGCAAAAGCTTTCAGATAATAGTTGGATGAGACATATTCTGTCACGTATTCTTAAATATCACTTTTAGAAGCCATGAAGATTATTTAACTTACTGGGAAACCATAATATACCCGACAGATGCTGTTAGGCTTTATAAAGAATCTGTCATTATATTCTATTTTAAAAATTGATGATCTAAATGAGGTTTCTATTTTCCTATTAATAAGCTGCCTCTGGTGCTAAACAGACAGACTTTAACATTTTCATCAGGGATGGGTTAGGTCTGTCTCTTAAATTTCTAAATTCATACGTGCTGTCTGATCAGGATCTGCACTGGTTGAATTTTGGTAAGAAATAACCTATAAATAATGAATAAAAAAGCGAACAGATGTGCTGGCTGATCTGGATCTAAACTGTTCACCCACACAATAAAGGTGTATCTATGGAAGAAAGGGTTAAAAGACTTTTTATCACAGATTCTTGTTCTGTTTCAAGTGTCAGTTTCTAACATACTTACCAGAACATTTCATTAATCCCTATTAATACTTGAACATGAAAACCTGGATTTGTTGCACTGCAGCGTTTTTGGTATTTTATTCTTATTCTAATTTTACTCAAAAAAGAAAATGGGAATTAGGCAATAGAAAATTAATTCCTAGATTCTCATCCAAATTTTTGGAAAAAAATGAGGCGGGTGGGTGGGTTTTAGTTTTTTTTTTTATAAATCATTCTCACAGTTTCTAACAAGGCTTGTGTAGTGCAAAGATAAGTAAGCATGTAGCCAAGTATGAATTGGCGATTTGAACTTAAATGTTTCATATTGCAGGGGTTTTACTAGCCATTTTGGGAAAAGGACCCTGGCCAGAATTGGGAAATTTTAGCCCGTGAAATGTCTCATTTTGGGAATTTTGAAATCATTGTTTTATGCATTTTTCCCTTTTTTAAAACTTCTACAAGGTAGATTCAGTTTACTTTTTATTCACTAAGGGTGGTTTAGTGTTTAAAACCGACATACAGGCTTAACTTGACAAGTTAACGCTGTTTCTTATGTTTTGAAAATTATCTGTGGATTCAATTGGGAAAAATGGAAGTAATTTCCGATTGGGAAAGGGTCCGTTTGCTTTCGGAAAGGGTTCGTTTTCCGGACCCGCAGAAAGGCTAGGAAAAGCCCTATATTGCATTTTTGTACTCTACCAATTCGTACTTGTAATGTAAATTTTGATGTACAAATTTTTTTCAAAATAAGAAAAGTTTTGGCGGAGTGATTTTCGAGGAGCGGCGGTGATGAAAATCTTGGAATTAATTTTCTATTGCCTTAGGGTAAAAAGTGTATACATTTTGACAGTTGGGAATGGGTTCCTATTTTGGCCCCAAATTGGCCTGAAATAGAAACACTGGCAGAAGTCATTATTTCATTACAAGAATACGGTTTGATGCAAGATTTCCAGAAAGGGGTTTTGTTTAGGGCAGTCTAAGAATGTTACAAAATAATTTCCGAGTTTCTTGCCGTAATCATCATGAAAATGAAATATTTCTGCTCAAAAAGGGGTTTAAGCCTATATGAGCGTTAGAAATAGCAAAATTATCTACTTGGCTACAGTTCTGAATTTTTATAAAAAGGTCTAGTTGGCTCCTGAAATATAGACGATGTGCTTAGTATTCATGTCTGTTAATTAATGAGTTTGATATTTGTACCTAAAGAGTCTATATTGCATACTTTGCCAATTTGGCTACAACTTAAACGCTGTTATCTCTAATCTAGGTTAAGCAACAGACTGAACGCCTCTGGATCTGCCCCTTAACCCTTTCCTCCATACAGGTATATACATGTATGCCTTTTTACGCATGTACAACCAGTGTTGATCCAGATCAGTCTGCACATCCATGCCATCTGATCAGGATCTGTACTGGTTGCATTTTGGCCAGGGATAACCTAACAAATCAAAAAGCAAACAGTTGAGATCCTGATCAGACAACACAGATGTGCTGGCTGATCTAGATCTAAACTGTTTGCCCTCACAATTAAGGTGTATATATGGAGGAAAGGGTTAAGATTACAAACCTTATGCAGACTGTTCTCACTTCAGGCAGACATCATTCAGCTGAAGAGTTTTCTGAATGTACTGAAGCAAGCTGTCCTGGGTAAGGAGCTGGATAACATCACGCTATCCAGCCTCGCACCTGCTGCCAGTAAACACGTGGAGAAACCCCAGTCAAACATGGTCATCACAAACAAGAAAGACTACCCTCTCACCAAAAACTTTCCAATGTCTCTCGAAGCTTTACAGGTAGGTGATACACAGTGGAGAAGAAACCGTGGTCTAGGGATAGTAGGGCGTCAGACCCCAGATCTAGAGATTGCAGGTTTAAATCCCAACAAGGGAAGAGATTCTAATAATGCAAAATCTTAAACTCATTACTTGTTCATGTGGGTTTATTGCATGCAAAATCAATGTGAATCCAGTTAAGCTGGCCCATACTTGCTGTCTGATCTAAATCTACATTGGTCTCTTCTGGGTAAAAAAAATGAAATCAATAGCAAACAGTACAGATCGTAATCAAAAGGCACTGTTTGCCCATGGAGAAAAGGGGCAAATACTGGTTTCAACCCAGGAAGCTGTCATTGAGCTTGATTAATATAAGTTGGAAGAATTGTTTCACAATTGGTGTAAAAAATAAGTTGAATGTAAGGTACAAGCTCCAGAATGTATTTCACATAAAGACAATATTTTGTTGGTGATTTATTTTCAAACCATAATTGTATGGTCCAATGGTGAGCTGCCTGTCAGTTGGATTTCCTAGATGTAATGTTTTAATCTAACAAAATCAGCAAGCAGCATAGTTAACCCTTTATTCCATGATAGATATGGCCTCGAGGTTATAAACCTGAGCTTGGAAACCAGTCTCAAATCTCAAGCATCTGATTGGCTGAAATGGCGACCAGTCGCCATTTCAGCCAATCAGATGCTTGAGATTTGAGACTGGTTTCCATGCTCAGCTTTATAACCTTGGGCAATGGTTGTTATCCCATTGACAGAGAATGTAGATCCAGATCTGCAGGCAAATCTGTGCCATCTGATCCATGTTAGATTGTTTTTGTCTGATCAAGAAGAGACCAGTGTACATCCAGATCAGATAACATGGATGTGCAGGCTGATCTGGATCTACATTGATCGCACACATGATTAAACATGATATGTATGGAGTAAAGGGTTGATTTTGTTGAAATCTTGACATAGAAAATCTTCCAGTGGTCCTCTCTCAAAAAGTTCAAATTTTGTGATTTCCCAGTGCTTTATCAGAATAATACAAATCTTAAAAGAAATAAAACATATCCATAATTGGATGATGTTTTGCATTTAAAATAGGTATGTGGTTTAGTATTGAGTTTGTTCAATTAGGTTCCTTCCTTCCATTGATAAGTCATATCTTCTGAAAACCCAAAAACCAGATTTCAAAAATATTTTACAGCAGCATTCTTTTGAAGATCCTCAAAGTTGTAAAGGGCAAGTTGCTTTATATTACAAGATGGGGAAGGTGCTGTCATCACTATTAGGACCACTTGTATCCAGTCCCAGAGGGGTCTTAACCCTTTCTTCCTATATACACCTTTACTGCATGGGCAAAATGTAGATCCAGATCAGCTGGCACATCCGTGCACTGTTTGCTTTTTGATTTATAAGGACAGTTATTTCTGACCAAAATGCAGATCCTGATCAGACGGCACAGCGTGAAAATGCGTATTTATTGATGAAAGTGTTAATAGCGGGATTTCAAGTAAAAATGTGTGTGACTTCTGTTAATTGCAGATTCTCTTTTTCCTTTTTTGTGTGAATAAATTAGCCTATTCTGTGCCAGCAGTGTGCCTTCATATTTAAGGCCAATCAGTTGTGTTTGTTTTATTTAAGGTATCAGAATGCCGTATGAAAAGGATAGACTCTAGAATCTTCAGTCTCCGCAACCTGATACGTCTAGATCTCAGCCACAACTGTATTGAACTCATCCCTGACGAGATCTCCAAGTTACAGTGTCTCTCTGAATTAAAACTTGCTCATAATAATTTAACATTGCTGTCACCCAGTGTGTGCCAAAAACAATCGTTACAGAAGTCCCTAAACCTCTTGGATCTAAGTCATAACAAGATACAACGCCTACCTCTACAGATCTGTGAACTTGTAAATCTGGTCAACTTAAAAGTGGATTGTAATGAGATGGTTGAACTGCCTCCGACTTTAGGCCGGCTACAGAAGCTCAAGTTTATGTCGGCGTGTAATAATAAAATAAAAGTGCTACCCGCAAACTTTCTGAAGTTGCAACTTGACTCTGTGGATTTATTTGGGAACAGTTTTGATACAGTGCAGGATGTTCAGGTGTCGGGGACAACAGTTGATGTACCAAGTTTGGTCGAGTGTGCTGCAAGATCCATAAGAAAAAATAGGTATGCAGTATTTTACTTTCTTATTGTTTTCATAATAATATTTTTCTTATGACTATATGAGTAGTGGCCAGACAGAAATGTCTGTTTGAACATTATCTTTAGAAACTATAAATTATGTTGAATTGTTGTTACTGTGGCATGATTCATTTTCATGGGAACAAATTTTCACAACACTGGTTGATTGAGAATAAATGGCACCCACAATATTATGCACAGGCTAGTCAAAGTCTACA
This sequence comes from Corbicula japonica, assembly GCA_038501625.1. NCBI lineage: Eukaryota > Metazoa > Mollusca > Bivalvia > Venerida > Cyrenidae > Corbicula > Corbicula japonica. The sequence continues at coordinate 606,625 of JAZAYU010000131.1, forward strand.
CAAGACAGATTATAAGATGATAGCTTTCTATTGTTTCAAGATAATACATTTTTAAGCTTAAGGCATTTTTAAAATTAACCATTTAAAGCACTGTGTTAAATACAGTCAAACCTCTCTTTAGCAGCCACCCAAGGGAGTGACTAAAAAGTGGCTGTTCTATACAGGTGGCTGTTAAAGACAGGTTAAAATGAGAACAAAATGTCAGTTTAGGACATATTTAAACAGGCTGTTTAAGACAGGTGTTAGCTATTCGCAGTTGGCTGCTAAGGCAGGTTTCACTGTAAATCACAAGTAGAGGTCAAAACTTTAACATTTTATTACATGGATGTTTCTTCCATAATGTTTTCTTCAGGATTGTTTGTCATAAACAGCTATATGGTCTGGATCTGTAGTGAAGAGCACTGGACTACAAACATTTAAATTGGAGCATCCCAGTAGTCTAGAGCTTATCTTCATATTCATGACAGATTATGTTGAACATTTCAGGATTCCATACTCTGAAGAGGATCTTCACCTACACCTTTGTCGTTACTTAGAGTCAGCCCGACAGTGCTGGTGTGGTAACTACTGTTTTCAGTGCAGTGTGCGGTACACCAGTAAAATGGATCTGAGGCGTATTGCGAGCACAGTGACTGCTGTTGATGTTTTAGGGGGCACTGGGGTCCCAGTCGAGGGGTTTCTCTGCTCCCCACAGTGCCTGAACAAGTTCCGAAATAATCCAAATGCTTACTGGAGATAAAAGTCTTGTGCGTATTCAAGAAATGTTGTTCAGTATTTCCAGGTTACAGTTCTTGGAAGAATTACCAATAGCAGCTTATATACAGGCGATAAATAGTGTTGACATGTTGTTATGTGAGGTACAGAGTAAAAAAAGTTGTGATTTTATCGAGAATAATTATATGGAATTCTGGGATCCCCACAGCTCTTTAAAAATTCCTTAACCATACATGCTTGCTGAAAAAAAAAACAGCATGATCTGTGAAAATCTTAACTCCTTAACCCACTACTGCATTTGATTTATTTCATCGTTGAACAGTGTAGATCTGATCAGCCTGCACGGTGCCATCACTGCTGTCTGATCAGAATCTAAAACACTCAGCTTTTTATCAAGTCATTATGTCACATCCGACCAAGAAGCAATCATTGAGGAAACCAGATGTGTCAACAGATCTGGATCTACACTGGTCACCAGTATGATAAAAGGCTTATCTATGGAAAAAAGAGTTAAAATCTATTGCTGATATATATGTAGCTGAAGCTGATGGCATACTGGGTTAGAACATAATGCTTCGAGTCATTGAAATGATGTTTGGAAATACTTCGACTATGATTGATCTGTGTGTAATTGTATATAGTACTGACTCTCTTCTCTCTCTCTCTCTCTCTCTCTCTCTCTCTCTCTCTCTCTCTCTCTCTCTCTCTCTCTGGCTTTAATGTCTAGAGTTAACTTATAGAATCTTGAAGAATGGAAAAATTGCTATTTGCTTCAATCAGTGTTTGAAAAAATTCCACAGAACATGCCAAGTTTATAGATGTGACATATGATCTGGACCTACACTGGTTGCCTACATCATGATATCCACATATCCGTAAAGGAATAAAGAGGAAGTCCAGAAAATATAGATTCCTGCATTTTCATTGCAAAGACAATATGAAACTAAGGACAGAACTGAAAAAAATATATTGAATCGGTCAACTAGTTGCTGAGATATTTTCAAAACAACATTAATTTTGTTTTATTGGCTGGTGGCCATTTTGTATTAACAGTGACATCATCAATAATATGCACACTATTCATTAATAATTCTTATTATAGAATTAATTTCTAATAGAAATTCACGGGAAATACTTACAATCACATTTGTTTATGAATTTCAACCTTTCTCCTCAATAGACACACCTTTATTGCATGGGGTTACAGTGTAGATCCAGGTCAGCCAGCACATCTGGATCTACTATGGTTGCACATGCATAAAAATGTGTATATATGGAGGAAAGGTTAAATGAAAAAGTTAATATTGTATTAAAGGTTTTTCTTATATTTGTATATATCTAATTTAATTTATTTGCTTGTGACAAAAAATGCTGGCTAATAATTAAATTGAAAGTACTTTAAATGTGTGTATTGCTTGACATTAAATATTAAACCAACTTACCGGTAATGCCCATTGCATGCAGATAATTAGAATTTAACTATCAAATTTGGAAGGGTGACTTCTTGTATTTGTGAGCTATTAACTTTCAGATTTCTATAAAAAAAATTCAGGAAGCAGGTTCATGTTGGGCAATCTTTGGGAAGTTACATATTTTATTATTGCCTTGCCAACTTGCTGGCCAATCAGAAAAAAAATGCTGCGCCGAAAGCCCCCCCCCCCTCCCCCCCTGTTGGATGGTATGTATGGTACCACATTATCTGTCTTGCTCTGGCAGGAAAATTGACCAGTTGATGTAAAGTTTGCCAAACAATGACATAGAGGATATTTGTTTTTACCAGTGTAAGATAGAAATATATTTCACCGAGTGAGCTTCGGAATTCGTATTTTCACGAGTGGCGAAGCCACGAGTGAAAATACGTAATTCCGGAGTTCACGAGTGAAATATATTTCTATCTTTCACTGGTATAAACAAATTTTCTTTTTATTTTATGCTTTTAGAGCAAAATTTGCGTGCATTTGACAGAAAAGTTGCAAGAATTGGCGCCAAAACCGCTTGTATATGACGTGACGTCATGACGTCAAATATACAAATTTGAGCCCGTTTTCTAAACGTTCTCATTTGGTATGTTATGTGCGGTTGGGTACCAAAGTGTAAAAATCAGTGAAAATAAAAATGATATTCCACTGTTTGAAAACAGTGAAATACCACTTTTATTTCACCGGGAAAATTCTATATTTCACCGTAAAGCATAAAATAAATGTATATTCTTCACTCCATATACATGTATACTGGTTTTATGGTGTATGCAACATCCACATCAAAGCTGTCTGAATGATACAGACTTGATCGTAGGCCTATATAACAAGACTTCAATTAAACATCATTAATAGGTAAAAAAATATCCATATCAGGGTTTTCAGTAACAGAAACCACGGTTATTTGAGAGTTTTAAAGGGGTCATAATCAGATTATCACGAGTCATTCGTTGTTGAACTTAACTACTTACAAAATTCTTTAACTTCATTTGAAAAAAAAATGGTTGGCCCTAGATGGAACATTGAACTGGATATTGTAATTAATTATTTTGAATTTACTTTAGTGGAAAGTGCTTTATTTTGACGCCCGTATAAGACAACATAGCAGATTCCACATTTTATTACTTATCTAACAAAATGCATTTTTTTCAACACTTGTCTCCTGAAATTATCAATATCACTCTGTTTATAACAATATAATTACTGTATTTTTGGAAATAATTAAAAAAATGATCATTTTATTTTTACACCTCATCACTTTCATAGCTCTATGGTGTGCAATTCAGAACGACCTTAACAAATCTGAAGTCATCTAACAGTAAAGTATGTTATCGATAACTAGACAGTCATGTGACAAAAACATTTAAAAATGGTTTATCAGACAAGAAATTACAAATTTGATATCTCCATGTTCTATTGATGAGTATTAATTTTGCCACAATTTGCCGTAAGATTATTGTAAGTTTAATAAACATAGTAGGATTATTACATGTATATAAACATTCTATCATCAGTGGCTGTCTACATATCCGTATCAGTTACATTCGTTATTTTCTATTTGCATAATATCAAGTAAATGTCTTATCAATATCGTACTAAACCAAAATTTAATAGTCCGTCACGTGACTGTCAAGTTATTGATATCGTAGTCACGTGACAGGCAATTAAATGTTTGGTTATTTACAAATCTTAATGAGGTCCGTACTGTACTTTCACCTTTCATACATGTAGCCTAACAGTGCGATAACCGATCGATAAAGTTAGTAAACAGAAAATAACATGGCGTCGGATGGAGATAAACATACCGAAGCAGACGACAAACATTATCCTGGATATACGGAAGATGCCCACCCGGAGTTGTTTGATACCAGGGCCATGTTGCCGCAACCTCGGGACTTAAAGCCAGGCCAGCTGCCAGAAGATCAGATCAAGAAATACTTCGAGGACGTAAGTTGTTTGTAATTTTACTACATGTGCGTAGCCATACAGGTGGCCTCTGATATTTTGGGGCGACAGTAAGTTGAGGAGGATATATTCACACATCGCTGTGGAGTTAATATCCATATCGTTATGCATTAATCTGCCGGGTCTTCCGTTATTGGGGCATATACTAAGAGCTGGAATGGTGTCTTGGAATGAAAGTGGAACTATTGGTACAAAAGCACCTAGCCTACTAACGGTGCAATACAAATATTTATACTAATGTTTCTAGGATTTTTACTTGCCAAGTGTTCCCTTAAAGACGGGCTGACAAACTTCCTTAAACTACTACAGGACGTCGTGAAAGCACCAAACCAAGACTCCACTCCGGTTTTTTATATGCCGAGTAGACCCGACACCGTGATATAAGTGCACACGTGTGCGGTTACATGACAACCAAATCAGGATGTGGTTTGAGACCTAGGTTGAGTTGAAATCCCGCATGGTTGTGGGGTACAGGTGTTAGAGCAAAGATTACATCTGACTTGTGTGTTCAGTTAAGATTCAGTGACTGAAACAATGTTTACTTGCAGGGTTATTTGATTGTTGAGGAATTCTTCACGGAAGAGGAACTTCAACCAGTGAGAGACGCTATTGACGAAATCGTCGACAACCTAGCAAACAAACTTTACAAAGCTGGCAAAATAACACGTGAGTTTTTTTTTTTTACTTTCGTACTCAGTAACTGACAACTATATTGTAGAAAGATCATACATTACGATTGGAGACCAGTCTCAAATCCAAAGCATTTGATTGGCTGAAATGGAGACTGGTCGCCATTTCAGCCATTTAGATGCTTGAGATTTGAGACTGGTCTTCAGACTTAGGTCAAGTAGTGATGTTTAGTGACAAGCTTCCAAATCGGTATTAAGTCTGACTAGGGTCTACAGTAAATTTATGCAACACCCTGGGCTGTGGAATCAAAATTGACAAGCGAGGGCTTATCACAATTTGTTTAATGCAATTTTATCAGTGACTGTTTCAGGGTCCGGTCGCTTTTAGATTCATTGCGTTATTTTTAACCAAGAAACGAATATAAAGGTCCTGATCAGACCCGGCACAGGTCGTAGGCCTACATGGGATGAGCCACAACACGTGGAGTGTAGGGTTAAGTGTTGCTAAGGATCACTTCTGTATTACATTTATGAAGTTATTGCATACATGTATAAAAGTAGGCCTACGAGCGAGTGACACCATAAATGCATTAAAAAATTTCTCATTAAAGCCCCCCCCCCCCCCCTCCCCCTAAACACGAGACCAACCCGATAATGACCACTATTTCAAAGTCACTGTTTACAGATTTGTACTATTTTCCATCCCCAATGTCAAGACCACCCCATCAACTTAAGTCCAGTCCAGGGGTATTCTTAATAGCGAAGTTTCACGGTTAAGTAGATGCGTGTTCGTGAAATTAAAGCACATACATTTATCTTCAAAAACATACCGTTTGAATGATTTTCAATCAGTGTAAAAACCGGCGGTCATCAAAAGATAATGGTGAAAAATCACAAACATGGCTGCTTAATGTATTTTCAGACTTGTATGATGAATACGGGTTCAAAGAACGGTTGACAAAAATAGAAGCTGAATTTCCTGGGGCTAACATTATATGTTCAAAGTTAGGGGCCGTGCCCAAAGTAAGTAACACTATGGTCATTTTGATTTCTTGCACTAGATACACACTGACTGTAGATCTACATAGACTCATCATAGTAATGTCAAAATGGACCTTGATATTTTATTTTAAGAAGTTGCCCTACATTTGTAGCGAATTAGAAACTATGAAAATTCAAATTTCTCAGCGATTTATTTCAATAGAACTCCTACTTCTAGCTGCGCATGTGCATGACTGCAAATGTAGGGCGACTTCTAAGTCGGATAGAGTCTATTACAAATGTAAGACGTTTTCAAAAGTATATTTTCTATGGAATCGTCTTAATAAAATCTATCCTATACATAGAATGCATTGAAGAATGCGGCTGAAGATATTTATTTTTTTAATTGAGTTGGTGAAAATACATTCGATTTGAAGGAGTAAGCAAAACGAACATTTTACACGATTTGACAAAAGCCAGACTTGTAGCAAGACACTAAAAGATGCATCTCTATGGCAAGTATACCGAATATTAAAAAATTTTCTTATGCGGACTCAAATGAATTCTTAGCCTGGATTACCCGCGCCTAAAACTACATATACAATTGAAAAGTACGCTGGGAACCATACTGGAAAAATTCTATCATAAACTTTAAATTTTGTTTGGATTTAAATAATTTTCGTTAAGTTCAATACGCAGATCCATTAAAAGTTACCGTCCCATACAACGAAATATAAAAAAAGCGCACATTTAAACATGAACTTAGAAAAGCACGAACTTTATTAAGAACCAAAGAAAATGTTGTTTTACTGAAGACGATGACAATTCATGCCTTGTAATATAAATTCTTTCGCAGTAATGCATTTTGATTTTACTTAGGCATTTAAAGACTTATGGTGCAACGAACGCCTGCTGAATGTAATAGAACAGCTGATCGGACCAGATATAGCGGGGAATCCCGCTTGGAACTTGAGGACCAAAGTACCCAGAAATATCGTAACCACAGTGCCCTGGCATCAAGGTATAATATGGACGAATCCAGAAATTTTCATGTTTTAAGAAACTACCATTTCAGTCACTTTCCGCCCTGTTAATATTTTTAAATTGCCAATGTTTAATTGAAGTGAGGGGCATAGAATACCAACTTATATTTAGATAAACTTTATTTACATTATGTCGAAGAAATTCCTTACATTACTGGCGTGATTTCCTAATCACCGATTACATTGTATATATTTTAGCGTCTGTTTTATATTGCGTCTTAGTTCGTTCTTCACGTCTGCAATTTTCTTTTGTAATTTCCTCAATGCCTGATTTTTTTTCCAGATGTATCTTACTTGGACAATGACACATACAAGGTGTTTATTCCCACCGCCTGGATTCCATTCCTAGATGCTAACGAAGAGAACGGATGCTTGGAGGTACAGTGAGTGTGGTATTCATTGTAAACAAACGTACGGTTTTAAAAAGGGAAAAAGGAACAACTCTAATTATTTGATGTTCAGATTTTTGTTCGTTCGCTAATATAGACAAATCGATCGATTTTTCTTGAATTTAACAATTGCCGGTAAAAACAGCTCGCGCTCTATCATGATTTGATCAGGTAATAAAACAGATAATTCGTGGACCAAAATGCAAAACGGTGGTCCCTTGTCTTGATTTCGGGGAATAACATTTCGATCATTTTGTTACCATTGGCTCGTTGTTTACATTCGGCCTATCGACCTCGGGCAACAGTTCAGAATGTCATCCCCTCCACCTCAGGACGACAGTTTTGACTGTTACCCAAATAACAATGAAATATAAATGCGTACTATTCAAAGAAGGTTGCTATTTAACATGCCTGGAAAGTTTCAATAAATACAAATCTCGATATGTATTTAATTGTTGAAATCATACGAGTTTTTTTCTTACTTCCATTTGAAAATCAGCTTTTTGGAATGATTTCAGGTTGCAGAACGCGGCCACAGGAGCGGTCGCGTAGCAACCCACCAATGTTGCTGGGGCGATACGTTCTACACTATTCTAGAAGAGAAAGAAATGGAACGGACGCTCGGTGCGACATAAATTTGCTATGCTTTAAGTTTATACAGTGAAAACCCGAAATTAAGACCACCCCGAAATTAAGACCACCCCGAAATTAAGACCACCCCGAAATTAAGACCACCCCGAAATTAAGACCACCCCGAAATTAAGACCACCCCGAAATTAAGACCACCTCGAAATTTAGACCACCCCGAAATTAAGACCACCCCGAAATTAAGACCACCCCGAAATAAAGACCACCCCGAAATTAAGACCAACCCCGAAATTAAGACCAACCCCGAAATAAAGGCCACCCCGAAATTAAGACCACCCCGAAATTAAGCCCATCCCCATAATAAGATCACTATTCTTCTGTCCCATTTTATATGTTGGCACTTTGTTCCACCCAAAAATAAAGACCAACCCATATTGTGACATTTTTTAATTTCTTATATCTAAAGGTGGTCTCAATATCGGGGTTTCTCTGTATTGAAAGTACTTGATGGTATTTCCAAACTAGTTTTACATTAAGTCTTATTACGGGATAATTTAATTGTTGTAAATCTTACAAAATGGCCCTCATCATAATGTTAAAATTGTTTTTTGCATAGTCCCCATTACCCCAGTTTTCGTCAACAATGTATGAATTTGTAGGTGTTTGATGTCTGTTTAAATGATAAAAATCAGGATTTTTTCTTAATGAAGAATTTGAAAATCTAATTCATAGCGTATTTAAGATGAAAATGTTAATGGGGTAAGAAATAATGTTTGCTTGTGTGTGGCGTTAGAGCCATTTTGAATGATATTAAAATAAAATGTCCACGTAGTGTTTTTCTCCACAACAAACAGATATTTGAAAAGTAGTTATTCGTTCAAAAGTTATTTAACAAACTAAATCACTAATTTGTATCCTATTTTATATTGTTTTACAGAATTCTTAGAGTTTAAATGTTTTTGTTGTTTTTTCCAGGAGTTGACATGAAAAAAGACATCCGAGCGTTGCCAGTAAAATGTGGTGGAATGGTTCTGTTCAACAATATGATTCCGCACCGGAGTTTGCCGAACTTTTCCGAAAATATCCGCTGGAGCCTCGATTTGAGGTGGCAGAAAGCAAGCGACCCGGCTGGGCTGTGGGGCCTTAAGAATGGAGTAGTAATGAGAAGCTCCAAAGATCCGAATTTTAAAGTGGATTGGACAGAGTTTGATGCGGTCAACAGACACATAGTTCAAACAGAGTATGTGAAAGGCGACAAAGCGGTATGTATGTTGGAGAATTGAGTTTTCTTGTTTACTTATTTATTCTTTTTTGTCTAAACATACTTAAAAACTTGAAGTGGAATTAGGTAGAACATATAGAAATACAATTCTTTTAAAATACGATGTAACCGAAATAGTATTTAGATTTAGAAACGCTCCTGTCTCCAGGATAAAACAATAAAGTGAGCTCTTTGGGTTCTTTGAGGTTGATGGTGGCCGTGTTGTCAGTTGGATCTCAGGCTTAGTCTATGATCTGTTTTATTATATGTAGCAGTAATCCATAAAAATTAATAAAAGCTCATGTTGGGATTACACAATACTTACATACCGTTCATACTGCCCGATTCTCAGCAGATCAAGATCTCTCCAAACGTTTAACTTACAGCCAAATCATTTAATTTGTCTGTCACTTGACACTCAAGTTTTTCAGACGAAGTACTACATTTCGCCTATTTCCTAGAAAATAATGGCACCTGAGAAAAATGATATAATATATTGTAAGGTTTCTATAACCAGACAGTCACGTGACAAAACGTTTAAATATGGTATATCAGCAAAAAGTTTTTTAACTTGATATCGCCATCTTCGTTTATAAGTTAATGAGTTTTGATGACAGGAAAAATTTTCACCATAAAATCATTCTGGATTATATAAACAGGATATAAGTGACTGTCAACCTATCCGTAATCCGTGATGTTGTGTTGTAGGACCTGCAGGAGGAGGAGTTTGATACAACGATTCAGGGACCATGGATGAAGAAATGGCAGATTGTCCATATGAACAAACATGTGGACAGATTCATGCAACAAGAGGAGGCCGCCAAGGGAAAATCTTGATTGCAATTCTATATATACATTATATATATCGTCACGTCACCTCTGTGCAAAAACAGTAAAAGTACCATTTAGTTAAGGAGTTATACCTTTTTGCACAGAGGTGACAATATCAATTCTTTATACGCCAGGGCTTGATGCAATAATAACAAGCCACAGTGATGCACAGTGATACTCATGTATAACTGGAACTTATTTAACTGGTATTTTTTAACCATTTTCTCCGTGGAATATGGCTGTAACCAGTGGGTTAACAGATAAGCCAGCATATTCGTGAACTATTGTTCGAATTTTGGTTCACAAGGTTATGTTTGACCATGATTTGACAAGTTTAGATCCAGATCAGATGGCATGTCTGTTCTTACTGATCTGGATCTTCACTGGTCGTACATATGATAAAACCCCTTTACATACTGTGAAGTGTTTGTGATCATAGAATTCGTCGAACATCAAAACTTTAACTTTAAAAAAAGAAATATTTTTAATAGTTGTTCCGTTTTGTTACCAATCAAAATGGTTTCATCATCTTTTAAAACATGTTATGAAATTGTTTGTGTAGCTATTAAAAAAAGGATGTAAAAACCTGACACTTTGTGAGAATGTATGTAAGCCACCCGTCTTGCAATATTAATTGCCTGTCAGTATTATTTTAATTGCTATAAAAACGCTAGATTAGGGTTTGCAAGCCTTTTGCTTATATTAACATTCCTATTGATTTCTTCGTTTAAAAAAATTCGGTTCATTTTGCATGAACCGCATGACCCGTAATGACGTCAGTAACGTCATGACTGTTACTATTGAAAACTCCCACGTTTTACTCCCCCTTTTCAATTAATACTAATTTTTGAAAGCGTTCGACTTAAGTTTATTTAAAGAAAAAAATGAATAAAATGTAAATATAAGTAATGATTCTTATTTTGGTGCGGTTCATGCAGATTGGACGTGCACGCGAGAGCTGGCAAATTTACCATAAAGCGCTAACGCGCTTTATGGATTTGCCAGCTCTCGCGTGCACGTCCAATCTGCATGAACCGCACCAAAATCAGAATCATTCCTTAAATAGTAAGGTCAAATCAACGAAATGCTTATTAAGTTTTAGTAAATTGTGGCTAAATATCTCGGTGTGTCCGTTTTGAAAAACCAATGATTAAATATCTAAACACTCAAGTAACTTGTTCAATGGTAGTGCTTTTTTCCGAACTAAGATACGGGAACACATTTTTAGAGATACGTACACATGGTTTTCCTATTTACATAATTGTTTGTATTTCATTGATAATAGCTGTTTTGTTGGAGAAGGGTGTCGTAGCCAACATGGCCTTTAAACAGCCGTTCAGATTTTAAAAAAAACTGAGGAATTAAGTGACGTTAATCGATCAGGTCACGTTTCCGTGTATTGCTTGCGTTGTGTTGAGGTTTCCGACTAATTGAACAGGTTTTGTCTGCATTAGCGTGTTACCAGATTTTCTTATAATTGGAATGGTTTTAATTTTTATTAAGGACACCATTAAGTTGAATTTTACTCTGATGAAGATATACATGTATTTATTTTGTAATATTTTAATCACTGGTCATTGAATAAATTTCAGATTAAAAAGATATCATAATTTTTGTTACATTTTATTCAAGTAATATCGACAATGAAAATATAGACACTGTTTATACATGAACCAGCCGCCGTCTCTTGCCCATGAACTGTGGGTTAAAGAAATTAGTATTGATCAGCTGCTGGTTTATAGCGTTAGGATCAAAACTGCCGAAGTTTCCGCCAGATCCTCCCATTCCCCCACCCATCATTGACATAGGATTCGTCATCTGACTTGGTGGACTGTTACTTCCGCTTCCGCTCGAACTACTTCCGCTTCCGCTGCTGCTTCCGCCGGCGGACATTGACTGAGACGAGCCACCTCCGCTGCTAGAACCACCTGAAGGGGACATGCTTTGGCCGGATGAGGAAGGTGACATGCTTTGGCCGGATGAGGAAGGTGACATGCTTTGGCCGGATGAGGAAGGTGACATGCTTTGACCGGATGAGGAAGGTGACATGCTTTGACCGGATGAAGAGGGTGACATGCTTTGACTGGCTCCGCCGCTACTGGATCCCCCACCACCACCGCTGCTGCTTCCTCCGCCACCGCTCATAAACTTACTGGGGTCGCCCATGTTGTTACTCACGGAGTTGATTGCGTTAGGATCGAAACTCCCTCCGCTGCTACCCCCACCACTGCTGCTTGAACTACTTCCGCCGCTAGATGGCGACATGCTTTGCCCAGAAGATGATGGCGACATACTTTGACCGGAAGAAGATGGGGACATGCTTTGGCCAGAAGATGACGGCGACATGCTTTGCCCAGAGGAAGATGGGGACATGCTTTGACTGGCTCCACCACTACTACTTGAAGAACTACCCCCACCAGTACCGCCCGCTGTCATACCTTGCTGAGATGCGCTTGCGCTGGAACCAGCATTGCTGAGGAATAAAGCTGGGTTACCCATGTTGCTGCTGACCGAGTTAATGGCGTTTGGATCAAAGCTTCCACCGCTGCTTCCCCCACCGCTGCTGCTGCCGCTGCTTGAACTCCCACCGCTGCCGGAACCAGACCCAGAGCTCATACTTCCACTTGGTGAGAATGGGCTTGAACCACCGCTACTGCTCGAGCCTCCGCTTGTACCTGACCCAGAACCAGATCCAGAACTCATGCTTCCGCTTGGCGAGAATGGGTTCGAACCTCCGCTACTGCTAGTACCTGACCCCGTACCAGATCCAGAACTCATGCTTCCGCTAGGCGAGAATGGGCTAGAACCACTGCTCGAGCCGCTCGAAGATCCACCGGTTCCAGAGGAGCTCCCCATTGAAGATGGCATTGATCCTCCTGAAGAACTTCCGCTTGATTGACTTCCGCTTCCGGCAGCTGAGGAACTCTGGGTAGGATTATCGCCCCCTGGTACCGGGCTCTGTGTTATAGCTTGGTTAACCGCGTTTGGGTCAAAGCTAGGCTGAGATCCAGAGCCTGCAAAATAACAGTATGTAAGGTTTATAAACGATAAATAGAATATTTACAGAATTCTGTAGGAATTACACATTTTTTCTTTTTTGTAAAATGTAACTGTCAGTGACGATTAAATAAAGAATGAAAACTTTTTACTAACAATGTAGGTTAAAGGTGGACACTGTAGTCTCTCAAGATATTCTTAAGATTGGCGTACTATGCTAGTGGTAAAGTTCAATTAACTACCAAACTTTAGGAACCAACCTGAGCCTCCAGTGGCTGACTGGGAGGCACTGTTTACGGCACTGGGATCGAACGTAGCGCCTCCTGAACTGCTGCCACTTGTTCCTGGAGGAGACTGAGCACCACCCCCTGAACCACCGGATCCGGACTGTGTGGCGGTGTTTACGGCATTAGGATCGAACGTCGCGCTCCCAGTCCCGCCGGCCCCTGGGGGTGACTGTGCACCGCCACCGCTGTTCATGTAGTTCTGGGCGGCCTGAGCTTGTTGGTTATACAAGGCATTGGCATCAAATGATTGTCGACGAATAACAAAACCTACAAAATAAAATGCTCATTTGTAGACAGAAACAAATAGGCCCCCTTGTTTATTTAGCCGCCATGATCTTAAATTTATTCAAGCTCGCGTACTCTTGTCAAAATCTTAAGCATTTGTTCTCAGATGGTCTTCCGCTATCATGTATCATATTGGTAAATCTGTTGGTGACGCCGTTTCGAATTTGACAGGCGGTTAAACTTAAAAGCAATTATTGAATGGTTTGCTAGAAAGCTACATTGATACATGTAGTATATTCATTAAGCTTTAAGAGGTAGGAAACATTGCAAATGGCGAAAACAGGCTAAAATTTCAAAAAATGAATTTTGGGGGAAATACTTATTGCCACCTAGATTTTAGTAAATAAATGTATTAAGCTATGGATGTAGTAAATGTTTGCTAGCTCAATTTAGTCTAATTCATGTTCTAATTACCAAGCACATACTAAAACAAAAGAAAAACCATTTGCATGAGAACTCTGAAATTCATGAACAATATACCGAAGCAACTCATACCTGAAATAAGTATATGCTGGTCTACAATGTTTAGTGCCAAATCATCAAAATCATGTTAGGGTTATCAAGAAATTCAGTGAAACTTACTTCCTACTTTCACTTTCTACTTTCACTTTGAACCAGGAAGTAAGATTGCCTTGAATTTCTTGAAAACCCTTACATTATTTTGACGAATTGGCACTAAACATTGTAGACCAGCATATACTTATTTCAGGTATGAGTTGCTTTGGTATATTGTTCATGAATTTCAGAGTTCTCATGCAAATGGTTTTTCTTTTGTTTTAGTATGTGCTTGGTAATTAGAACATGAATTAGACTAAATTGAGCTTGCAAACATTTACTACATCCATAGCTTAATACATTTAATAACTAAAATCTAGGTGGCAATAAGTATTTCCCCCAAAATTCATTTTTTGAAATTTTAGCTTGTTTTCGCCATTTGCAATGTTTGCGATACCTTAAAAGCATGTGTGGTACTACATATTATGTTTGCTATGATATCAGTGGATATAGGGGATTTATTTATAGGACAGACATTCGGATACTTTTAGAAACCGTATACATTGAAGATACTGTGCCTTTGTTTTTTTTCTATATACTGTATAATACCAATACTGTTATGTTTATAATGTAACTTTTCATTTATAAAGTCATGTGGAATTAGGACTGGTTTTATTTGGCTAAAAAATAAAAAATGAATGTTGTGTCACTGGCGGAGCGAGTCAAAGCTGGTTTTTGTCGGCCTTTCACTTTCGATAAGCAATTATTGTGTTCCTGGTCGTATAAGGCCATACGACATATTTAGATTACATGCACTAGTAAAAAGACACAGTATCTGTACATTTTGATAATTCCCCTTTTTGCAAAGCACTCTTTAATGGTCAGCAGACAAAGAATAGTCAAATTTTGTCTTGCAAATGTATGTAACATTTACTTTTTCAATGAAAGTTGCTACAAATTAATGAAGAAATGAAATCACTACAAATTAATTGAATTAAAAATGATATAAATTTATTGAAATAAAAATAAATACATTATTATTGAAACAAAAACTACAATTCATTAATTGAAATTAAAACTAATATTAATTAATTGAAATAAAATTTAATTTAAATTAATTCACATAAAAATCACCATTAATTGAAATAAAAAATAAACCACTGAAAAAATAATTCGATTGAAATACATGTAAAAAAGCTACTGTTAAACTAATTGACGTGAAATTACTACAAAATAACTGTAAGTAAATTGAAATAAAAATTACTACAAATTAATTGGAATGAAAATCACAACTCATTAATTGAAATAAAAAATACTATAAATTAATTAAAATAACAATTACTATAAATAAGTTGAAATTAATTTTTAATGACAATAAAGAAACGAACATCAGATTTTTTCTCCCAGTGTTAGCCGATCCCCAAATGCAATGTTTTTCCCAAGGTATATTTTTGTGATTAAAAATATTTTTTTGTAACTGATTTCTGCTCTGTAAATTCAAATACTAATGTATCTGTAAACTGATAGTTAAAAATATCACTACCTTACTATAATATAAAGAAAGTGAACTTTATCAGACAAAATAATGTGTACATACATTTAATATAAGACACTGATATATTTGTTAATTTTTATTGATCTGTCAATTTTTTTTGCATTGTAGTAAACCGCTATGGTGGTATATGTCCTGGCGCACATCAAATGTTGCAAAACGTAACGGCCCTGACTTGTATGTGCAGGTGATAAGTAGAAAGTCACGTGGTGATTTGTTCAAAGAAATAAATGCTTTGAAGCAGATATGTGTGAACTAAGCAATTTTCAAAAAGGACACATCCATGTAACGTTATAAAATTTATTAAAAATATTTAAAAACTTGTTCGTATCGTTACCGTCTACACAGTACTGTACACAGCAGAAATATACAATCAAATTATCTCACCATTTGCTATGCAAATTATTCCTACAACCGAAACCAACGTTTTTCGTAACATTTGTTGTGTCTTCCACTGCCCTCTGGTAGATGGTACTAATTAACACAAACGAGAGCTCGGAGAAAAAGGCTCGCACCGTGACCCCTTTGATTAGATGGCCTTAGTGTGACCTGATAATGCCAGTCGAAGATAAGGACACGCAGATGTCTGATACGTCCGAAGCAATACACGATACATGTGTATAACGATAATGAACTTAACTACCTCGAGTTATTATTATTGTTGTTGTTGTTATACGTCAGTGTTTATTTCCATTTTGTTCTATATACAACGGGTTTTTTTTATTTGCATGTCCGACGAACAAACACTTATATCACGTAGTTTTGTTAAAATCATGTCTGTTAGTTTGCTGTGCGATTTAGGCTTTAACTTTCTGGTGCTACAAAAGGTCTACCCTAAACTACTAGAAAATACTTACCACAACACTATGTAAACTGGTAATTACCTGTTTTACATTATTATTAAGTAAAGGGATGTCAAGTGAAGAACAAAAACAATACAGCTTTTCATTTTCATGTTCAAATTCAAAGTATTCTGGTTAGTCTTAAAAATGATAGGTAAGTTTGAGTGTAAATCTACATGTAGACACATGCTAAACAGTTTGCATAGTCTTTCTAATGGCCATTAAAACTCATGCTCTTGCATTCGGTAACGAATACCAAAAACTTTTTTTTATCAGACCCGACATTTCCCACACAATACACCAAGATCGTTTTTATAGAGCAATTTCATTTCTGAATCGTTCAAAATACAAAATATTCAAAGTGGAAGGATTTTAATACTCTCTTTTTATCCCTGAAGAAACATGCTGGGATCAAAGATATTGAAGTTTCCGGTTTTGTTTTGGCTTCCATTTCCGGCGGAAGGATTCATAAACATATTAGGCGCGAACATTCCGCCACCTGAACTTCCGCCTGAAGAACTACTTCCGTTTTGAGAGCTGGATCCCGGTTGCTGTCCAAAACTTGTAAATTTTGACGGATCAAGAAAAGATGGCATGAACTGCGAGCTTCCGGGATTAAATGTCATTGATGAAGTTGAGTTGCTGGGAGAACTGGAGCCGTGAGACTGGAAACTTGGGTCCTGAAACTGACTTGGTTGAAAGAACCCGCCTGCCGGCATGCTTCCTGATGGCGCAGTTTGTTGCCGTCTTGCCATATCTAGATTAATAATGTTCATGTAATTGTAGTCAAAATATGTAACAAATTACTATAATATTGTGTTATGTAAATAATGTATAATTGTAAGTTCTTTCCTAATATAGAAGCAACATTATTATGAGTGAAGAAACTTTTTCCGGTGATGTGCCCCTAATGTTAATATTTATTAAAAACTGCAATCATAAATTAATACTCTTGATCTCGAACTTAAAACTGACATGTTCAGCAATCATTGCACGAAATATTTCATTCATTTGAAATTTGAAATTACATATTTACATAGGGAAATAAGCATAACATGTAGGCGTTGTTATCAAGAAATAAACACGTATATATCAAACGAGACTAAAAATAGATTATGTTAGTACGTCACCTCTGTCAAGTACGTATCCAACACATGCAACAACCGCAGCAAATCCCACGATTATTTGCGATAATAAAGACATGTCTCTCATGTTTTGGTGCGTTCTATGGTATAACAATAACTGAAATCGCAAAACAACTAAGGCTTTTTGTTTTTCTCGCAAATCGTTTAAATTTTATCATGTACAGCAACTGGCATAGAATGCTATCGGGACAAGGGCGATAACTGTCACGGAGAGATTGTTGGCATCGCTCGCGTACAAACAATTGATACTAGAAAGCTTTTGATAATAGTTACGTTGGCTTATCAGGTTAACATCTAATAATATTTTGAAAAGTCATGATCAAAGCAGTTGAAAACCCCACTTAGGTACTTTGACACCTTGACCAAGAAAACGCAATAGATTGTCCGAGAACTGGTAAACAGTGGCACAGGTGAAATCGTGAATCACGTGATTGCCATCTCGCCGTTTAACAAAGACACCGGAAATAGGTACCACGCTTATAGAAACTTTCTCTTTTTCACCGGTATATGAACTAAGTAAATTGCATTTTTTTATAGAAATTATCTATTGCACATTGCGTAGAGTTAACGCGTGATCATCTTACATCCATAGGAAGCTTGTCGTTGCTCTCATGACCAGAAATATAGTAGTTGAAAGTAGAATTTAAAATAGTGTTTTAGGTCTGGATCCCTGAAACTGAAGGTGAATTCTTGTTAAAGTTCGTTTTTGTTCTTATTTCTTTTTTTCAGGAAAGAATGTTTGGAGGAGGGAAGGTAATACTTTTAATACATTTGTATCACTTAACTGAGTGTAAATTTATATATCATTGATAGCAAATGCTGATTTCATAGGTAAGCGAAGAGCCTCCAGTAAATTAGTGTGTACGGCGACTAGCAAAGTGATTAAACATTCTTCATTTAATCAATTACTCCGGACACTTGAAGATGAATTTTCGAAATATTATTTCTTGAAGATATTGCTAAGGAATACATACATCATTCTAGTTTATTTTTTGGAGCTTATTTCGCCCAAACTCAATATGCATCTATCCAAGGTGTGCACACAGCGCAAACTCCCTTAAGGTCGAATTAACCGGTTTCAATATTAATAGCGCTTGATAATGAAATATATTTATATGAAATTGCTTTCATAGGATGTGTAATCAAAATTCGAAGATAAGGATTCCTTTTGCACCTATTTCCGGTCTCGCTGATATACGACGCACCTGGTAACAGACAAGAATAGTACGACACTGATATGATATCGGCGTTGAGTCCTAACGAATATCTTTATGAAGGTAGTTATCTTCGTTAACAAAGTTATTTATTGTTGGAGAAATAACACTTCATTAATTTTAACATGTATTTAACAAAATTCGAATTTGTGGCTACATTTTTGCTAATATGTACAGGTAAGATTTTGTCGATGTTTTGATCAGTCCAACATTTTGGGTAATGTTTTTTATACACTGATGAATTAACAACTTTTTAAAAAAATTGACAATTCATAGGCATACTAACGAAACAAACACAATTCCATGTAAACCTGAAATATTGCGAGCGCATTAACTCTCAGAAATATGTATTAAATTGTTCAAATAAACTGATTTCTTGAAGAAACAACAAAATGCGTTGACTATTTCGAATTTGGTTTAAAGTTGTTCATGTTTTAAGCGTTCTATTTAATACCTCAACTGTCTCAGTTATGGTGAATATTAATTTTAAAGCTATATACGTAATGCCTATAAATGGCTGTAAAGTAGCGAATTGAGTTAGTAACGAGGTAGCAACTTTGTCTTTAAATATATTCAATCTAACGTTGACTGTGTATTACAGTATATTTACTTAGTTCACATGTATTTTACATTTTGTAATTTAAATTTTAATATTTGAAAAAAAAATACGTGACTAGGCACCTTTAATGGGAATTTTAACTAAAATATGGATTTTTACGGGGAATCAAACATTCGAAAGTACTGAGGGGTCGGCATATAGTAAGAACTTCTTTTCGGCGGTTCTTAGGCAAGCTGTTTGTTACTATTATTAGACCAGTTGAGACTGTCAAGAGTAAAAATAACCCCGATAACTCTGGGTCTGACGACCCAAAAACAAATGAAAAGATGGCTCCAAGCGCAGGGTAGAGGATCGGTATTTATAATTATGGCAAATATCGCTTTTAACAGTCTATTTTTGCAAAACAACCTTGCTAATTTGTTCCTTCTTATTTTTTTTATTTCGTTTGGTGACCACGTATTTAAAAATATCGTCTTTTCATATCTACGTGCATCCATTTGAAGTTTAAAATGTCAAAAATCATGATTTCTCTTTTTGGCACATTTCATCATTCTTTGAAAATGGTCCTTTGACTAGCTTTTAAAATTTTATATGTCTTGATTTTTTATTAAAAAACTTGTGAAAGGCATAATTATTTCGGCAAGCAAGGACGTTTGATGTTAATGTTCGTTATGGAAATTATTGATGAAAATGAAGTATTATTTATTTGAAACTTTGGCTTGTACGGAATCCGTCTGGCCACCAGACGTTTCAGCTACCTGACCCAGACGATTGAATTTGAAGCAATTTATAATTTTATATATCATGACTTCCAATTATTTCTTCTCTACAGTTTCAAGCGAAGCTTTCAATCCATTTCAAGACAGTGAGCTGGTAGATACAAACAGTCCACAAAAGACAGCGGAACCCCAGCAGACGAACTTCGTACCAGTTCAAGAAACTGTTTCAAGACAGCAACCGACACTCTATTCAAATAGCCAGCCATTTTCAGGTGCAACTGGATATGCGCCGTTTCCGGAAGTGGCAAGCGGGCCGTTGCCCATCGGATTTGTTCCTCCACAGTATCAACAACGCCCTCTGGTGAATCAAGAACAGCACTTTCTTACAAGACCAGTTTCTATTGTAAATACTGCTCACGGCCCTCACTATGTACCCCACTTGATCAATACTGGACCCGCCCAGTTCCAGGAAATTCATGACGATTTAAATGTGCAACAAGTACCCGATTTCCACAATCATTTCATGCCTGTCTTTGGGAAACCTGGAATAACAGTATTTGCAAACAATGTGTACATTGGCAACGACAAACCAGAGTATGCCGGTGAAATTGGTGGATTTGGTACCAAACCGTTGACTCCTTTAGGCATGCTACTTTTGGCACAAAAACTACCATTTCTATCTCATCTGCTGACAAGCCAAATTCCGAAAACGGTAACTTTAGAAAACAAGATGGAAATCAAGGAGGAGAACAACGGCATTGGTCCATTTCATCCCCAGCCATTAAATCAGGTCGGAATTTTTGAAAACGGGCTGGAAATAGTTAACCAGCCCTACCAACCAAGGCCATTTGGTATGTTCGAAACCCCAGTTTCGGGAGGTCCTTTTTCAGCTTGTCCTGGGTCCAACAGCTGCGGAGAGGTTGGTTATAATAATTCACCAACAGGCGTTGGAGAGGTTAGTGCCCAGCAAGTAATGCCAAATCTCTCCCAAGTGTTTCACCCACTCCTCGCTGCGGTTCCAGGTGGTTTTAGAAGTGTTCCAATCAATAGCGGAAACGAGGGATCAGTAAATGGTTTAGAAAATGGAAACACACAAAATGAAAATAATACGCCCAAAGCACAAACGAATAAATTTGGAAATGTCGTCAACAAAGAAGGAAACGCGACCTCGGGAAACGATCACAAAGTGGAAATGCTGGTTACTGGCTTGGGAAACATGGCAGTTGACGTAAAGAAACCAGCCGGAAATAAACTCGACTGAAAACTCCAGACAACTGGGCTAAAATATTTTAATTTAGAATATTTTTTTTACAAGATCTTAAATTAAAACTTTTGTCATCGTAATTGTTAGGCCTACAAGAAAAAAATATCGCTAAAATTTAACATGTTGTCTATACAGTACAGTTGAAAATTTATATTAAATTATTAAAATCTGAAAACTAAAATTTTTATCGTTGCTAAAGCTTGACTGACATATTATGTAGTCTAATCTTCCATAAAAAATTTCGGAATAAAGTTCTTATCTTTATACGCCTTCTTTAATAACACTTCCTGTCCTACAAAATAAAAAGAATGAACCACTGAAAAAAAGCATGAATAGCACATGCAAGAGCGGGTCTTGGAAACTTGGTCCCAAATTTAAAAAACTGAGAATGGAAACCAGTCTCAAATCTCAAGCATCTGATAGGCTGAAATTTCGACCAGTCGCCATTTCAGCCAATCAGATGCTTGAGGTTTGAGACTGGTTTCCATTCTCAGTTTTATAACCTTTATTCTTGGTCGCAATATTGGAACTAGCGGTATAACTGAAACCAGGTCCACTCTTGGAGAAAACGTGATATTTTTTTATTCTTCAGAAAAATTCTTCTGAAAAATGTTCACATGTTTTTGGTCGGATCAAGAAATGAACAAGTGGCATTTTCTATTTGATGCTTTTATTGACACATATTCTATTGTATGAATCCGTAATAGTGAAGTTCTTACAATATGGTCACTATCGTGAAAAATGCCGAGCATTAGGTACAAGTAAGTTGCAAGCCTTTCATGACGTAAAATAACAATTGGTTTAACAAACGCACTGTGGGGAATCACATGATCAAAATAATCTCTAAGCTATAGGGAAATTTTGAATTTTGTGAAGTTTTCATTTCTGAGTTGCACAAATAGAATTTATAAATGTACTATCATATGACCACAGACTATGTGTTTTATACTACAACTGCTAACAAGTGTTTTGTTTAGAATTTTACCAGATTACCTCTGCAGTGCCATGTTTTATAGTGCTTGGGTGTTCTGAATTATGAGGAAGAGGTCATGAGCGAAATATTGTCAGTATAATTATACCTTCCAGTAGGCATATGATAGGCTACATAATAAAGCTTCACACAAACCATGGACAAAATATACTTCATTTTTCATTGTTTTACATTTGTTTAAAGATTATTTTGATCATGTGATTCCCCATAGTGAAACATTATCCATGGCGCATACTATGTTTTTTGCACCAGCATTTGCTGCAATTTACAAAGCTCGAGCCTATTCATGATGTTGATCTATCTTTTCGTCGATCAAACATTTGTTCTAAATGTATTTTTTCCAATAACATAAATTCAAACTGTCCAAAACCCTATCTTAATATTTCAACACCAATAATATTATATTTCACGAGCATAAAGGTGAAAATTATAAATGCAGAATAATTCGCCTTATCTGTTGGCACATGTAGGTGAAAATGGATAGGAAAATTTCGAAATTCGGAAAACGGAAACTAAGGTGATTTGGTGAATTAACAAACGTTACGGGTATACTATAATTCACTAAGTTTGACGGCAAAATAGTGCCCTGTCAATACTGAATTTAAGTGATACAAATGAAACATACTTAGGACATCGCTTTATTCATTTTTTGTTACCTGTGATTTATAGAATGTTAAAGAATACTTTACAATCATGTAACAGACATGTTAATTTAGATATGTTGTATCACCGAAAGATTTTTAAAACATGATTTCACCATTAATTACAGACGCGTGTTGATCAATGGAAACTTATTTAATTCTCTAATATCTGCCATAAGATCATTCAACTTATCCATTACCAGTTATACACTGTACCAACATCAATGTAACCATGTAGTTTTATTACATTTCACATAAATGTGTATTAAGTAAACTTCTAGACATCTTAAAATTAAAGTATAATCATGGCAACGAATTCTATTTTTTTCTACCTGTCAAAATTAATTATCCGAAATTTTGTTCGATCCGAAAGTTAAAGTCCACGTCTCCAAGGCTGGTTTGCTGAAAATATCATAAAAGAGGGCGTGTAAATAAAAATATTAAAAATTAAACTCAATATAACAACGAAATTCCAATTTCGAATAAAATAATGTACTCTTTAAGCTCATTCTTTGATAAAACTTAAGTGCAAAATTGTCAGTTTTATATTTACATAAACACATTTCATTTTACTCTTTATGCTTATTTCTAGTTATCTATAGTGCATACTTTGTCCGATTAATATTTATACAAACAAACTTTAATGAAAGGCTTTGAGAAAAATGTGAATTAAATAAGGCGGAAACATACCCACGGGTGGTGGCGGAAGCCTTACTGAACCTAAAATGAAACAAAATACTTTATAGCAGCTGTTCCATATATATGGGATAATGTAAAAAAGTCGGTCCCGAAAAATCAATGAAAACGTCATTTTTTAGCATTACGCTTAAAAGCAAAATTCAGTAAAATTTATCATAGTTTACGAAATTCTTTATTTTCTTACACTACCGTTCAGAAAGCCGCTCACGCGAGTCATAAACAGCCTTGATGGTATCATATTACTTGACCTTTAGCTCAGTCAGTCATTGTCTATGCAATTTTAATATTTCTATAAAGCGCTGACCAGTAGTTTTATACAATTATTCATTGATGAAAACAACACGAATGTTGTTGTTGTTGTTGTTGTTGATGATGATGATGATGATATTGTTGTTGTTGCTGATAATAATGACGATGTTGCTGAAGACGACGCCGAAGATGATGTTGTTCTTTTCGTTGTTGTTAATGATTATGGTGATCTTCGTATTATAGGTGAATGAACTGCTTTAAAATGTGAAGTTGTCAAACTGTCGGATCAAAGCAAAGAAAGAGATCAGATGGTTACAACAAGATTATAATTACAGAAGAATTCTATTCATTTTAAGAAAAGAGGGTAAAAATACCGGAAAAATACAACAATGAAATAATTCATTGCTTTAATCACAGAATTCGTGTTTATAGCCTATTGGATTCACCTAGTAGGTAGTAGAACTATGGCCTTGTTATAAAAGAATAAGCATTTGACCAATTGTCAAAAAGCAAAGGTCATTCAAGTGTCAAAGTACTCAAAACGTACTCAAGGATAGTACGCCCCAAAATTGTTTTCGATTTTCTTTGGAAACTTTGAATATACATAAAACAGCTTATGAATTATTTGAAAATGTGTTTATTTTTAAGAATTCTTATTTCGAAACTACTGTAACATGACTTAAAAGTAAACCACTGACGACACTTTTGAGATGTCTGTTAATTCCTGTAATCTGCTGTTCATGCTGTATGATTTGTATGCGGAATTTCGTGAAAATTCGGAAAAAGGTGTGCTATACCTTATTAAGAACAATAATTGTAATACTGTGATCTCATTATATTTCGCGCAGGTTTAAGTTTCTAAAATAAATCGCCAGTTAAAACATCAGCGAAATCAATATCATGGTGTAACTATACGTATTAAGTAATAGAAAATACTATTGCGCGAATTTATGCCTGCGCGAATATATATTCTATAGCTTTTATGCAAAAAGTCGTCG
The DNA here is from genome assembly GCA_038501625.1 of Corbicula japonica. Classification (NCBI taxonomy): domain Eukaryota; kingdom Metazoa; phylum Mollusca; class Bivalvia; order Venerida; family Cyrenidae; genus Corbicula; species Corbicula japonica. The sequence continues at coordinate 631,441 of JAZAYU010000131.1, forward strand.
CCGCGAATTTAAAAGATACCACAGTCGCCGATATAAACTTTGAAGTTATTTGAGGTTATTTGCTCTGTATAAGGAATTCGGGATGAGGCCGGACCATCAAGCAATTAGTACAAAGACTACCTGGTACCGTAATCTAGTAGAAACAACAACATAATTATGCGATCTTCGTTAATATAATGTTATTAATCAAGTGAATTCATATTGGACTTGTTATTGGGCCAAGGGTAGTCATATTGGCCCGAGGCCGTAGGCAATTTCATTAATTAACAAAATATCCATGGTCCTAGACTTTAAAATTACTAATTTACCGGTCTGAAGAGATGAAGTGTCAACTCTGATTTAAATGTTCAATCTTCAATCTACGCTAGTGACCTGGCTGGTATAAGCTACCAAGGAGATGCAGATACGAAGGTTGTTTTGTTTTGAATACAAAAACAGCCTGAACATTACTTCACACTGTGGCAGCCAAGTCTCATGTTCATCCAGTCTGAATTTAGTTTTTATCCAGATATATCCAAAATAAGTTTACTTTCTGGCACATTCCATCCACGACTTCCACATGTAAATACTGAATTTAACATGTCTGTAAGCTATCCAAACTAAGTTTTGATCCTTTTTGCAAAGTTACGCTTAATAAACTTGCTCAAATGAAGAGTAATCCCATAAAATTCACTGTCTTTCTTAGTTTCAAGAAGTCTTGCTGCAGACATCCGCGTTGTTGTTGTACTAGCGAGTTAGATAAACTCGAAGATTTTATTACACAGAAAGAAATCACCAAAAGCAGCAACATAGACTTATCGTCTGTCGCTTTCCTTAAATGCACCTCGTGTCCAAAGTCACACTAACTATTATCATTTTTATCCATAAAAATCGACTTAGAAATTCCAAAATGACGGCATTTTTATTTTTAAAAGGAAGTGATTCAATTCATATTGGACCAGTTCATTATCCAATCAGAATCATGCAATCTCATATTGGCCCAGTAAAACCTGTATTGGCCCAGGTTATCTCGTATTGGCCCAGTTGAGATTTCAGATGAATTGAGTGTAACCCATATAAGGTGGACTGAATTGTACATATTGTGTCAGTATTATTTTAGTTAATTAATAATTGTTAATATTATGTTATTAATCAAGTGAATTCATATTGAACTTGTTATTGGGCCAAGGGTAGTCATATTGGCTCGAGGCCGAAGGCTGCCCGAGGTCCAATAACGAGGCCAATATGAATTCACTTGATTAAATGACAATTTTATTAATTAACACAATATTAATAGTTCTAGACTTTAAAATCTCGTATTGGTCCAGTTGAGATTTCATATGAATTGAGTGCAACCCGTATAAGGTCATATTGTGTCAATATTATTTTAGTTAATTAATAATGAATTGTACAAAAGTATAATTATGTGCAAAATTTAGATTCAGGCCAACCTGTGAGTGAAGTCTGTTCTTCGGAAATCGATTAAAGAAATGTTTTACATGTATGATCTTTGTACTGAAATAAGTTTTCCAAATAAAAGTATATAATTGTAACTTATGAATAAAACTAACTCCTTTAAGCATCAGAAAGATCAAAGATGTTAATGTTGACAGACGGTTATAAGTGAAGACAACAGGTGGTCTCTCAACTCAAGGTTGAGTTAATTTCCGAATGTTTTTTAACACAAGAATAACTATAATAATTATTACATTATCTTGAAATTACCGCAAATCAATATTTTATTACCTACCATACACTTAACAACTTTTCTAAGTATACACCTTCATACTGGGGTATTACTGGCTTGATAACTAACCTATTGCTCTAAAACTATAAATAAAAATGCAATAAATACTAACTGATTTATTAGAAAAATTGGTCGAAATTAACAGGCATATTGGAAAACTAAAAGATAGGAGACAACATTTTATGCATTCAAACTGATTTGCCCCAAAAGTGAGTTGGACTATAAACAGTTATAAAACATTAAAATTAGAATGAAATGAATTTATTTTATCAGAAATAGAAGAATAGCATATTTCTATGTTCCAAATGTTCATTTATATGTACGCATTATTCGTTTATGAAGTTGAACATCCGCTTTATTAACTGATTTTGTGAATTTGTTTTCTGTGGGTGTCGGTATTCTAAATGATTTTGAGAAATCAGTTGTCTGTCATTTTGAATGAAGTTTTACTAATAAATCAGTTAGTATCCATTGCATGGTTTAATAAAGTTTTAGGGCAACAACCCAGAAATCAAGCCAGTAATGCCCCAGTAAGAAGGTGTATAGTTAGAAAAGTTGTTAAGTGTACTTGATAACGGTGTATAGGAAATGAAGTATAACAGGGTCTATTAGAAAAACAAAATTCAAATACATCCCTGAATTTCTCAGTCGCTAACAATTGTTAGCTATGTTTATCATAAGTAATTCAGTTAAACTTATTAACTTTGTGCCGGGTGATAATTAACATGCATTATTACTCTCTAGGTTCCTGTGTTGAAACCAGTAATAGCGAATATAGTGGATTGTGTACATGGCAATAATAAAGAAATCCATCCCTAGTGGGGTTCGAACCCGAAGTCTCCGGATCACGATTACGACGCTCTCCACATAAATACCGAGCCTCTACGAACTTATATGAGGCGAAAACTGAAAAATAACAGACCTGGAACTGGTAAGTCGTTGCCAGGGTGAGCAGTAAAGGAGTCGACAGAATCATGCCTGTCTCTTTGAGGTCTCGGTCGCTTTGTGTATGTCTTATACCTCTTGAATCTGAAACGATGTTTCACCAATGTTAAGTTATTGTGAATACCCTTTCCAGATAAGGTGTTTGTGTTTAAGGCTATAATTACCACTTAGTTTATACATTTTCAGTTTCTAAAAAAGGCTGGTAAAATAAGTTAGTGGCTGTCGGAAAAAAAAACTGTCGAGATTACAATATTTAAGGTGGTAGGGGTCATTTTTTCATGGAAAAGCTGAAGTGTGACGAACAAGACGAATACGAGAATTGCTCTGCCAATATGAGATAGTTAATTCTCACTTACTAGACAGAAAAATCTCTATTTTTAGCCGTGTGAGATTTCCTTATCTCACATGGCCTTATCTAACACTCCGCGTGCTCGCGTACTTTCGTATTATTGCGCACCATATTAATTGAGCACTTTCATTATTGATTTAGACTACGTCATGATGCTTATTGCTACGTCATTTAAATTTGTAGTGACGTAATTAAACGAATGTTTACTTTCAAATAGAGCAATCTGTTGATTTTGTTTTATTAGGTTTTTTTTTCAAAAATCATTTGGAAAGGATACACTCGGAGGTTGCTAAATTCTTAACGGCGGAACTTGGAAGTGTTTATCGTGGTATGAGTCTGAAATTGCTACTTTTTAAAGTGTTTCATTCTTATACCGCTGTTGCGAGCTTCGTTAAACATCAGGAACTATGAAGAAAGTGAATGGAAAACAAAATAGGAAATATACTGCTGTTTAATCGGGATATTTCAACTGGTATGTAGCCAATTCAATTTTTTTTTGAATTTTGAATTGTGACGAAATCACTGATAACCTTATAAATCGCTGATCCGTTATTCGTTTTCAACGGATGAACCAGCTGTTTTCATGCAATGAAAAAAACGATTCTTTTCCTTTCTTTTATTTGTAACGATATTGTTGAAGGCCTTCATGTTAGGGGTGTTAAACTTTGACAGGACTGTGAATTCGTGGCTGATTTACTGTTCCTACTGCAAGTTACGCGAAAGAAATAGTTCTCTAAAATTCTTGCGTTTTTTTTTAATTTTAAAGAATTTTGTTTGAATCTTTAAGAAGTAAGTGAGAAAAATAATCAATCATTGGTATCCGGCGAAGATCGCGGTATCCCAACCCTCGGGCAATGCTTTCCAGACGGAAACTCGGCACAGCCTCGTTTCCGTCTGGAAAGAATTACCCTCGGGTTGAGATACCTCGATCTTCGCCGGATACCAATGATAGATTCTCTTTTTCTTGCATACCAGATCAGGTCATCCGGTGTTTTCACCCGTGTAAGAAATTTCGATCCTACACCCCCCATGTAGAATGAGTCACGTGAGTGACGTCACGTCTTCAAGTATCTGACGTAATATATTTAAGTTAGTGACGTCATTTAAAAAAAATGTTTGCGTTAACGTCTATATTTCAGCATAATGAAAATAAATAAGTTTGTATACTTACACAGAAATGTTATGAATAATAAAAGGTATGCAAGAAAAAGTATCTTGCATGAGACATTCGGTAAAGATAGAAAAATCTGTCACCTCGGGTGAACTGTTTTGGCGGGAACTCGGCAGAGCCTCGTTCCCGCAAAACAGTTAACCCTCGGTGACAGATTTTTCCATCTTCACCTCACACTCATGCATGATACTTATATTAATAATTTAGCATACAACGTTCTCTTGAACTGAGCGCAGCTGTTTTTGCCGTGGCAGGTCCACACGATGTAGATGATCAGACCGGTAGAGATCAGCAAAGCCACCGCGCTGCCACTGACCCAGAAAATGTTTCTGTTATCCTCTAGAAACGTCCTGTATCGATCAGTGGTAGTTGTTGTCACTATGGTGGTTGTATCTGATGGAAAATTAAAATAAAATTTCAAAATCAATTCGAAAAGAACATACAAATCATATCTCTTTCAATGGTCTACTTTTACAATTTATTATGCTACCCAATATTCCTTGTTGTAATCTGATATGTTCTTGTTTAATTGATTACAAATAAAATTTAAATACAAAAATGAAAATATAAAAATGAGGCGCGCCATGTAAAAATAATTCTTCGGAATGACGTCAAATTGATGCAATGAAATGTTGAAGTTTTGACCTCTACTTGTGATTTATCTAATTACATATGAGAAGTCGGCATCGCATATTATGCATTTAGCGGTTAACAATATAAATTGTTGAAATAAATACGCAACAAAATCATCTTAAAGTGTTTAAAACTACAGAGAATTAATAGTTCTTTCAAAAATTTGAACAACTGGAAATTTCAAAAATATAACTGTATACACATTATCCCATAGCTCGGCAGAAATTTAATTTGGAATTTCCAAAGGCAAAGTTTGCATCAAGTTAAGTCACTGACATAAACTGAAGCAAAACCAGCATTAAGTGCTAAGTCTTGATAAACTGAGCCAGAAAATTTTATTTATAATGAATGCATATTAATAGTAATAATTAAGAGTTTAATACCAGAAATAACAATGACAACCGTTGCCGTATCCGATTGTCCGCCAACGTCTGACGCTGTTGACGTTAACGTCGCTACTGTTGAATAACCAATCAGACTTTCAGAGGGCGATGATTTTATCGTGATCTCTCCATTACTGCTTATTGCAAAGTATTCAACTGACACCGAGCTCTGGTTAAGGCTGTAGGTGATTATGCCGTAACGCCCTCTGTCGGCGTCAGTTGCCGTCACCGTTCCGACGGTTGTTCCCGCTTGTGCGTAATAACTCACGTAAAAGTTGTAAAACGTCGGAGAAAATACTGGTGTGTTGTCGTTGACATCAGCTGGAAAATAAAATTTAAATGTAATGATAAATAATCTAAATGATATAATTTCTTTGGTTATTTTGTATTAAGGGTCAATGCATAAACAAGATACGTCCGGCTTAAATTCATTCAGGAACATTGGGCATAAGCGATAAAAGTATATATTGTTAACTTCTTACGGTTCTCTATCAATGGAGATACAGACTTATAAACAAGAAAACATTAGCATTTGTTTTGTTTTTTTATGTTAAATGCTAGTACATTTTAAGGCTTGCTCGATTCAGTGAGAACTCTAGACAAATCAACTTAATACATGTACATTGTACTGCGTTAATCATAAATATAATTTAAAAATAAACTTACATATATGAATAACCAAACCGGCGGTTGCTGTAAGACCCCCAGAGTCGGTCACTTTTACAGTACAATTAACCACTGTTGCTAAGTTACCAGTGTCAAGGTCATAGTTAGACTGGTAACTGACTTGACCTGTACTCGGGTTCATTATGAAATAGCCAGTTTCGGATCCGCAGTTCAAAGTTAGAGTCTTTGTATCCCCGGAATCAGGGTCTGTGACTCCAAATGACGGCGTACCAATTATGGTACCTGCCTAATGACAAAAAGTAAAATTAACAAAAATAGTTCATCAATCAAAATATTTAATTTTACTACTTCGTTAACCATTTTTTATTTGACATAAACTTTCTTCTATCAATATTAATACACTGTTTTGCCTTTTAGAAATTTTTCAATTTCTCTTATTGGAAACCTGTTCAAAGCAACAATTACAATTCACAATTACATTTATTTAATGGCGATTGCGGTAGTTCCCGATTTCACAACATTACGAATTTTACGTGAGCACCTTTTTTAATTCATAGTTTTGTTACTGCTGACATGTAATAAATTGGCAAGGGAGATACTTTCTCTCTTAAATAATACTTTATAAATCAGTTTATATTGACTTCAATGACTTGTGTTTTGAAAACTGTCAACACGTAAATTTTTTTAATGATGCAAAATCTGAAACAAACGCAATCGTCTTTAATCACTTATAAAAGTTTGTTCTTTATATTACGTACGTATATTTCTGTCGACATGACGGTGCGGGTTCGCTCCCAGCTAGAGTTACTATCATTTTAAAGAACATAGTTTTTTTTCGCTCACTATCGTTACATTAAGTTGTGTGTATGTTAAAATTCACGTGACTCTGTTACCGTTCCCTCGTTTGCAGATAATGTGTAGCTTGACTGGCTAAAAGTCGGAGCCTCGTTTTCGTTCGCGACCACGATGGTGAGACTTTTAATTGATGACGTCACAGTGTCAGTTACTGTTACGCTCAGAACATACGTTGTCGCCGGGATTGACTCAAAGTTGATCGAACTAGACACCTTTATTACACCCGCTGTAAAGTTAAAGTAAAAAAATAACTAAATGGAAAGACAAATCTGCATAGCATAATTAAAATTAGGCAATCTAATAAACTATTGTTATATGTATTTTGAGGTTTATTACAAATTTCTCAGATACACATCTAAAATCAAAGCCAAACATGGAAGGTTGGATACCAGTCGTATCCCAGCAAACATTTTCTTCGATTTAAGGATTTGTGTTATAAGAGACTGGTATCCAGTCTCAATTTTATAACTGACGTTAAGCACATAGTTATTATCATTTAAAGCTTCATTTCTTATTTAACTTTATATTGAGTAAGAAGCCAGCGTTACAGCGTGATGGTTAAATTACAACGAACTGTTTTTTTTGTTTTTGTTTGTTTGTTTGTTTTTTTTAAAATAAAACCAGTAACGCAATCGTATTTGTGAGTTGAATGACGCAACAAAACCATTGCGCCCTGTACAGCCGTTGCAGGTATATTTGCAAGGTCTTATGGCGACCAGGATCTTTCTTCAAGTCTGGACAATACCGGTGGGCCGCTTACTTTGAGATTGCTATGTACAGCGTAATTTTGAGTAACATGTAAAAATAATTAAATGTCCCGCCGATTTCCCGCCAAAACAAGTGAAATTATAAACTGTTCAAATAAGGCTGTTCCGGAAATTGAAAATGGGGGTGGGGTACCACCAACACATTTTTTCGCCCACAATAGTATTGGAAAATGTTAAAGACCCACCGCCACCGTATTATTATTTCCTTCTGCCTAGAAATTTGTGGTAAACTTTACGTCTGATTATGTTTTGTACACATGTACATTTTAACATTGAAAGATAAGTAAAATACATTTTAATTTTTATTAGTTAATTTGTTAACGAGTGCCAAAAGTGAAAAAAAATGCGCAAGTGAACTGACCGAAGAGTGTTACGTTCTCTCCATATCTGCATTGCAATAAAGTTTATCACGCTCGTGAAAAGATGCAAGCAAGCACACTTCTGGAACACTGAAATCCTTATCACAAACTAGACTGTGTCCACAGGACACTGATGCCCCCACTGCTGCAATAACATTTGTTACAAAATTTTGTACCAGGTATTAACAACATGTGGTGATCATGATTAGTAAATGAGGAGTAAGTGCCACAAAATTTAATAACTAACATAAACAAAAGGCCATAACTGTGGTGAAAATTGTTGCAAGACAATGTCCTTTACAACAATCTTCACATCATGTCTAATCATCTGTGCAAGTTTGAAAGAAATCAGCCAAATAGAAAATGTGAAGTTGATGCCACAAAATTTTGTAAGTGAAATAAACAAAGGGCCATAACTGTGGTAAAAATGGCAGCAGAAAAAAATTTCTCAGATACACATCTAAAATCAAAGCCAAACATGGAAGGTTGGATACCAGTCGTATCCCAGCAAACATTTTCTTCGATTTAAGGATTTGTGTTATAAGAGACTGGTATCCAGTCTCAATTTTATAACTGACGTTAAGCACATTGTTATTATCATTTAAAGCTTCATTTCTTAATATTTACACTTCAACTTCATCCTCTACGATAAAGTCTTATTCATCTAACGAATCATAATTTCTAATGGTAAACAGTGTGACGTAATAATTTGAAAGGCGTGGCTACAGTAGAGCCGTTCACAATTTATAGGACGTTGCACAATGTTTTGACGTGTGACGTCGCCTTGCACGCAAGTTTTGCCACGAGTTGCTGCGAAAAAAGCATGCCGTCATTCACTTTGTCGTCAACGTAGCTGTTCCAACAGCCATTCGAAAATGCCGTAATATTACGAATTCTTCTAGTTTTTTTTGAATTAATGAGATAATTAATGAGTGTAAATATAAGGATTGAATCCATAGTTGATGGTTTCCATTTGGGTAAGAAAAACAGTTGGATTGTTTAAAGTACGCGTGAAGCCCTTCGGGCTTCACATACTTTAAACAACCCAACTGTTTTCCATACCCAAATGGAAACCATCAACTATCGATTCAATCCTTAATTAAACCTTATATTGAGTAAGAAGTGTAGTTCTAAGTTTGGATGTGGATGATAGAAATCTTACAGGATGAGTTAATAGCAAAGTAGGTCATTCCACTTCCTGGTGATGACATCATCGAGAACGTGTGAGTCTGCGCCGTGTCAACATCGCTGTACGAAACTTGGTATAAAGAAGTTCCTACTGCTGTATTTTCAACAACGGAAATACTTGAGGGAAGGTTGGTTATGATAACAGGGTCGTTGATATCTGCAAACAACAATTTTAATTACACATACAATGTATGTAGGTAAATAAAACTTCGATCCCTTTTATCAATATTGTACTGTTGTCAAAGAAACAATTCCCACAGGCATGAAAGGTATTAATCGAGAACATAATTATTATTTAATATGCACAATTTTTCCTTTATAAAACTACCTTTTATACGAGACCTTTGTTTGAATTTTGAATATTTGACCCAAAGCGTTTTTGAAGGATTTTTTTTGCTGTAGAGACATTAAATTTCGCGGGGATCAAAAACGATTTATTTTATGCTTTCCAGTGAAATATAAAAATTTTTCCGGTGAAATAAAAGTGGTATTTCACTGTTTTCAAACAGTGAAATATCATTTTTATTTTCACTGTTTTTTTTGACGTTGCTAACCAAACGCACATAACATTCCGAATGAGAACGTTTAGAAATCGGGCTCAAGTTTGGTCATATGACGTCATGACGTCACGTCAAAGACAAACGTTTTTGGCGCCATTTCATGCAACGTTTCTGTCTAATTCGCACAAATGCACTAAAAGGATAAAATAAAAAGAAAATTTGTTTTTACCAGTGTAAGATAGAAATATATTTCACTCGTGAACTCCGGAATTATGTTTTTTCACTCGTGGATTCGCCACTCGTGAAAATACCAATTCCGGATCTCACTCGGTGAAATATATTTCTTTATTCTACATCTAATAAATTCATCCAATTAGCGTCCTTTAATTGTACCACGTGACCGTCCAATATTTTCCCGTATTGGATCCAAAAAAGTCCGTACAATATGGAATATATATGAAATAGTCTTTAAACGCTTGAAAAGTCATGTTTCATTTATTAGATGTAGAATAAAAAGGTTATTAGACGTTTTACTGTACAATACGGGATATATTTGGACTCGTACACGGTTGAAAAGTCATATTGGACTCGCCTTACGGCTCGTCCAGTATGACTTTTCAAGCTGTGTACTTGTCCAAATATATTCCCGTATTGTACAGTAAAACGTCAAATAACCTATAAATCTTACACTGGTAAAAACAAATATCCTCTATATACTTGTGAGAGTAATAGTGAGTGTTCTTGGTCCAACTCTGTTTCTTCCATCACTCACAGTGATGTCAAGGTCGTACCCAACAGTGTTGTATGAGGATAAATCTTCAGTGATCTGAATTGCACCGGCTGTAATTCAAATAAATACTGTAAATTCATTTATTTCCGCGGGTAAAGAATTTCGCGGTTTTCGGTAAAACGGCAATTTTGTGGGTTATTAAATTCGTGTTTTTTTATTTATCACAAGATATTTGCTCCGACATGTCTCGTAAACCAAAACATTAAAAAGACGACACTCCCCCTAATTGACGCCATGGAAAAATGTGTTTTTAAAAATTTTGACGTCATTCCTTGATATGACGTCACAACGATAAGCAGACATCATTGCATTAAAAATTATGCAATTCGTGGTAAATTAATATTCTCTAGACAAAATTTGGAAAAAAAACTTATTTTATTCTTAATTAAATATTGCCCGGATAACTCTAAAACATTTCCAAACACAGTAACAACTAAAATATTATTGAAGACACCACTCTCCGAAAACCGAAATAGTGTTTTAGTACTTTTACGCCTTTCCAATCATTCGATAAATATTTCGGTTACCTCCCCTGCTAAGACGCGTGATCCGATAAGGGACAAATAAAAGAAAAAACATATCATAGACTATACTCGCTTACAATCAAATATTCGAAACGGGCAGGTAGGTGGGTCACACGTCATCGTAAAGCTTAGTTGGTCAGTGTCACTCACAAGCACAGTGAACGCTCTGTCGCCGATCGAAGACATGGTGGAGACCGTGGTTGAATCTAAAATCAAACGCCAAACACTTTAAAAATAGCTCATTGATAGATATGTTAATATTAAGGGTTCAAATAATTTTTTTAAACGATAATTAACAGGAAGGAAAATGCATGTAAACATGAAAACAATAACAAGAATAAATTAATATCACATTAAATGTTCACTTAAATAATATTAAATAATACTGCCCGTACTTGGGAGCGAACGCGTACTGCTTACTGAGTGAGCTAGACGGGACAACCCACAAAATGGCAATCGGAAAGCCCTGATAAACGCTATCATCACTGCATGACACCAGAAACCGCTTATTTATGTACGGGGAGACTTTCTACGACAGTCTCACTCATAAACAATTATTGTCAGAACCCATAAATTGTTAAAGGGTCGAGCAGGTGTACTCGGTAAAATCGTAAACAGATCGATCTATGTAACACATAGTGTACTTTTCACTAAACTCTACATTTCAAACCCTCCAGGAGGAAGTTTTCGGTTAATTTTACCATTTTAACGGACCTGAAAACAATCCGCTGAAGAAATCCTTATACAAAAATACATTCTATATTTAGCGATCATTCTATATTTAGCTCATCGCTGAGCTTACTATTCGTGGTGGCCCAGGCATATTGAAACACATGACGACGTCGATAGTCGGCAAGGTACACCGAATGCGTATTTGGTTGAAGAGATCACGTGACAATCCCAAAAACCACCGCGGCTTTACGCGGTAAATACAAAAATAGCTAACCTATGCGCGTCGCATATGATAGGAAACACCATTAATATATCTTTTTTATAAAATATTCGTTTGAAATATTTCGGGTGTAAATCAATACTTGAGCTTCAAATAATGATATTCAACTGATTAATAACCCTTTTTGCAAATCTGTTCCATTCATCAATCCTGCACAAACTCTTTAAAATAAGTACATGTCACAAGAACAAATTTAGGTATACCTCATATGAGAAAAACAATTTTCATAATTTCTGAAAGATTAAAACCCTTACTTTGCAAATTTAGGAATACAGGTGGGGTATTTTGTATCAGGTATACATAGAGCTTGTCGCTGTCATTATACTGTCCGTCCGTACAATCAACAGTGAGGTCATACTGGTTGATTGCTGAATAGTTAAACCCTGGGCTGGACTTACTATAAATCCCGTAAGCTGAAATTGGAATATTGTCAGAGGATCATAGAGTATGCAACAGGTAATTATTACAATACGAACATATATTTTATGATTTTCAGTGAATTATAGAATTTTCCCGGTGAAATAAAAGTGGTATTTCACTGTTTCCAAACAGTGGAATATCATTTTTATTTTCACTGATTTTTTCACGTTGGTACCCAAACGCACATAACATACCAGATGAGAACGTTTAGAAAACGGGTTCAAATTGGAACGAGGACACAGTTTTTATCCCTTCGGTTACCCACAATAAGGAAGTACTTACGCAGTAAAAGAGTCCTCTTTTTGAGGATGAATACTGATTGAATTTTGAATGAAGAGTACTGATTAAATGGCATTTTTGTACAGAGTAGGTCTGAAACATGAAGTAAATGTCAAATTTTAGTAAATTTTAATGATAGATTGTTGTAAATCAGCCTTTGAACAGGGGTTATTTTGGCCTGTTTACTGCCGAAATTGTTTACCTGTCAAACATGCCGACACACTTTTTAAATTATTGCGAAAGGAAGCCGGTCAAGGTACCCTTTCTTGCGGCTAGAATGTGTCGCATTGGATAGTATTACAAAGTTCAGGTGAGATTTTTCTATTCGGAACGTTTATAAAAATGTTCTGTTCACAAATGCTTATATGAAACATATAGGGAAAAAAACTGTGTTCTTAGGCCTGATATAGTGTGAATGTGGGTGGGGTGTGCCCAAATTCAAATGTCAATATCTTCATCATTTTTGGAGATATTTTGATGAAAGTTGGGCATGTGACAGATATAAGGTCATAAAATCAGGCAGTGGGGGTAATTTTGATTTTTATTTATATTATTATATAATATTATATATTATTTTGTTATATTATATATTATTTGAGTTCAGACCTGGAAAAAGGCTATTTTTACTTTCATTTTTGGTCTAAATTTAAACAAGGGGTCTAGTTATGAAGTTTTTCATCCTCAATTTGAATAAAATAGATAAAGTTAAGGGATTTAAGAAATATTAATGCCAGTAATTTGGATGAAAACTCCACCACCGATGGATGAAAATTGCTATACTTTGTTGTAGGGCTGCCAAACGGAAGGTACCATGGTGTAAATTACTGTAATCAAGGCCAGATTTCCTGATGAATGGTACACAATGCTTGCACACAGACTAAGGTAGGTCTATCATGTATGTTTACAGTGTTGAACCTTAGCCTTAAGTCATCCCATGTTTGCCATGAGCTACTATGTATAGTAATAGACCATTTGTATCTTGAGCCACATTCTGTCAACACAGAAAGACCAAAATGTTTAAACCTGGGCAAATCTAGGGGATCTTATGCCATATGCACTTTGTTTTCTACCCCGTGGTAAGTTGATAAGTAAGTAAGAGTGCTTTTACAGGAAGTCAGCCTGTCTTGTCGATGTTAGTATCATTAAATAGTATAGTATCAGTCGTCTGCCGTGAAAACGCGACTAGTTTCATTATAGTCATCTTGAAAGGTTTGCACAGTCATGGTCCTCTTTACAGGTTGGCATGGTCATGGCCACTCAAAATAACTCTTTTTATTATATTTAAAGTGACCATAACCATGCCAACCTTTAAAGTGACAGTCCATGACCATGTTTTTTCAGTAAAATGGGTCAGATTGCATATAAAAGGTCTTAGTTTTAACAAGCATATTGAGAAACTAGCACACTTTTAGTGTAAATGATTGATCATTTGGGGTTTATTAATAAATGAAAACAATTATGTATGAATTTAAGTTATTTTATTCAAGTTTAAACCAATTCTGTCAAACTTTAATAAGACTCATACACACAAAGCTAACTATTCCATAGGTAATTGTCCGAGGCGATAGATTTGATACTTCCGATTCAATTTTTTTGTTTATGATCACTTTAATCTTACCAGTTTATGATGTAGATCAATTTTGTGCATTAATAGAAGCCATCTGTTGTAAATTTTGTGATATTTGATGATTTTAGATACTCCATGGGACTGATATATATACTGTTCACTGGGAGTTGGAATGATTTATGCTGTTCTGTGACAGTTACATTGGTCTTGATGCAGTCTTTAGATACAGGATGGTGGCTATGGGAGGTCCTGATTGAAAACAACACAGTTCTTTTCAGTGTCTACACATTTCATGCCAATAACTAATGGGTTTTCTTGTTTTGATGTCAGGTCTGATGTCTGAGATGACTTTGGTCGCAGCGTACAAACAGTCCCAAAACTGCCCTCACAGTCTGGAGTGGTGAAGCTGCTTCTATCCAAAATTGCTTTGGGTAGGATACAATAGAGAACTCGTCTGCAGTCGTTCCAGTATCAGGAGGTTGCTGCATAGTATATTCAACTAGAACTGGCAATCTTCACAGCCCTATTTCATGGATCATTATGTGTGGAACCTTGAAGCCTGTCGGGACTTGTTGTCTAACATTGCTGATCATCTTAAAGTTGTGAATAATGTGACTGTAAGTGTTGGTATAAAGAAATATCTGCAATGAACATCATTTTATGCCTAGATTTGGCATTTTAAGCTTCCAATGAATGTATTTTAATAAGACATTAGAGATAACCACTGATAATGCAATCACCTGGTTTGGTGCAGTGGATTGCTAGGTTATTGGACCATAGAATTTCTACAGTAGCAGATGTTTTCTTGGCCTTATATCTTGATCAGAATAGGGTAAACTGTTAACTAAGCCATCTCTCTTATCTGTTGTTATAAAGATAGTCATTTATTGATGATAATTAAATAATTTATTTTAAAATCAGCTTCATATTGCATATGAACTCAATTTTAAAATAATTATTTAATTACAAAAAACAGAGAAATATGAAAATAATTTTTGGGGGGTCAAAATTAATCAGTGATGTCATTTTCTGAATCTTACTATGTAATGAATGATAATATTTTTTATTTGGTGAGAAAATAGTAACAAATAAGAGAGATATTGAAAATTTAGTTTTGGAATGTTCATACATTTGATCGGCCGAGGACCTACAGTGGCATTCTTTAAGCTATCATATCTCTGCATGAAATTATGACAAACTTTCAAGTGACACCTCATTTTCATGGTTATAAAACATACTTTTAATATTCAGTAAATTTGACAGGTACAGATTTTAAATATTTCTGAAATTTAATTAATTATTTAAATTTTCATTTAAATTTTTTAATTAAAATTTTAAAAATTAAAAACATTTAAATTTCTGGCAAAACTCATTATTTACATTCATTTTCTGGTAGATGCTATTTAGTACATTACAGTGCTTTTTATTTCATGAGAAAATTCCAATAAATAAAAAAGTTATGGCAGAATGAGTTTTGGATTTTTATAAAATGTTGCGGCCATTATTTACTGACATTTCTGTATATACATGCTATAGAAAATAGGCTGTCATTCATTTGATTTATAAGCAGTCATGCTCAAACTTGGCCTTTAAGCTCAGCATACATTGAATATGGTGTAGATGAATTATTTTAGTGTTTTGAAAACATTTCTTGGTTAAATAGGAACGAGGACACAGTTTTTATCCCTTCGGTTACCCACAATAAGGAAGTACTTACGCAGTAAAAGAGTCCTCTTTTTGAGGATGAATACTGATTGAATTTTGAATGAAGAGTACTGATTAAATGGCATTTTTGTACAGAGTAGGTCTGAAACATGAAGTAAATGTCAAATTTTAGTAAATTTTAATGATAGATTGTTGTAAATCAGCCTTTGAACAGGGGTTTTTTTGGCCTGTTTACTGCCGAAATTGTTTACCTGTCAAACATGCCGACACACTTTTTAAATTATTGCGAAAGGAAGCCGGTCAAGGTACCCTTTCTTGCGGCTAGAATGTGTCGCATTGGATAGTATTACAAAGTTCAGGTGAGATTTTTCTATTCGGAACGTTTATAAAAATGTTCTGTTCACAAATGCTTATATGAAACATATAGGGAAAAAAACTGTGTTCTTAGGCCAATTAGTATATTTGACGTCATGGCGTCGCGTCATACACACGCGGTTTTTGCGCCGTTTCTAGCAAATTTTCTGTAAAATTCATGCAAATTTTGCACTAAAAGCAAAAAATAAAAAGAAAATTTGTTTTTACCCACTGTGAAAGATAGAAATATATTTCACTCGTGAACTCCAGAATTATGTATTTTCACTCGTGGCTTCGCCACTCGTGAAAATACGAATTCCGGAGCTCACTCGGTGAAATATATTTCTATCTTACACTGGTAAAAACAAATATCCTCTATATATTTATGTCGATCATCTACCGAGAAATAACACATTTTAAGATACCTTGTATAGCTAATGATTTATTGAAACAACAACAAAAACAACAACTAAAACAACAAATATTTTTCTTTTCTTTGAGATGTTTTGGATAATGGTGTTTTGCGATGATTTTTTTTTATATAAATATAAAGGTCCGACATTAGTATCTTGATACTGACATAGTATTCGTTTATTTGAGTATTCGTTGACATCCCTAATTGAAATGAAACTTTCTATCATTATTGCAGAATTTTTCAGATTGTTGTGAAAGTATGAAGGGTAATGTGACTATCTCCTGTTAACAAAACAACATTGAACATACCAGTTGTTGGAGGAACTATGCGTACAAAGAACGGGTAGGAATTCGGCACCGATGACGCCATGGCGCATGTGACTGCACTGTTCTCGGGATCTGTAGCGTTGATTGTGAACAGCAATGTCTCCAACTTAGCGTCCTCACTGATGCTCACGTACGCCGGCATGTTAACGATCACTGGGGGCTGTGAATAAATACGATACTAGATCATGTATAACTGGTATTAATCATTAATAATGGCAGACAAGGAAGAACTGACTATTTTTCTAGTGATCAATACTCAACAAAAGAACAAGGCGATATCAAATCTGTTTCTGCTGATGAATCAACGTTAAATTAACGTCTTTGTCACGTGACCGTCAAGTTGCCGATAACGCACTATACACAAATGCATGAAAAAAAAAATCAAAATTCAAACAAAAACATTCTATCGGCATCTTACTGACAATTTCGACAGTCAAAGGAAACTGCCATTACACAAGTTATTGATAATCAACTATACACACCTCATTAGTTATAGATACTGTGAGTGTCGCGGTAGAAGATCTGCCGCACTGATCTGTTACCGTAAACAGAAGTGTATGAACGGCTTGAACTTTGGTCAGGCTGCTCGTCGTCGTCAATATATCTGCAAAGAAAGTAAATCATTCCGCAGTTTTATATCTATGACATCATTTTATCGGTATGACGCGGAAACACGAAGCGATATCACCAGAACAAGATGCGAGGATAACAAATATACGATGCGAGGGAAGCGATATTAATATCGCGCCACGCATCTTGTATTTGCGAGTTCACATCGTGTTTTCGCGACTTTGCATCGTGAACTGGTCTCACCCAAGAGTTCGAAAGGGCGAAGCAACAATGGCCCCAACGGAACACCTTAAGAAAATGATAATTTAGAAGTGATTGCCACGTCATTATTACTAGTGTTATTCAAAAACTTTAAATCTTTTTCGTAGGTCTTTTTCGTAGTCCTTAATGAAAAGTACCTACATATATTTTACATGCCAATGGGTATCAAATATATTCCGGAGTTCGCGAGTGAATATTTCACATGTCAAATACAATTTCTAGAGTATTGCGTGAATTGGCACCAAAAGTGTGTTGAAGACGTTATTTCAAATTTGAAATTTGAACCTGTTTTCTAAACATACGAATACGTGTTATTATAGGCGTACGGGTACCAACGTGAAAAATCAAAGCGCTGAAAGCGTTGAAAGACTGTCGGCGTTGGAATGAAACATAGTCAAGAAGTGTGATACGTCTTTTCTCATTACTGTTTACTGTAGCAGGTAATAGTAAGTTACTGATAAGATGACGTTCATTTCCGAGTGAATTTGTTGTGCTTGGCCATTACATATATGTAGTTAAAGATATTAATTTCATAAGATGATCTAGTTTTTAGTTTTTAAGAGAAATATGCGCGCCGCCAGTCTTAAAACAGTGAAAATAAAATTATATTCCGCTGTTTGAAAAAAAGTGTTATACTACTTTTATTTCACTGAGGAAATTCTCTAATATACTGGAAAGAATCAAATAAAAAGATAATGAATGTATACTTACAAGTTGAAGTATCGAAGCTGTACTTGGAATTCGACGCCATCGACGTAGTTAACGTACTGACGTCAAACGTATCCACGTCACTTACGGAGACGGTATAAACATATTTTCCAGTAGTGATTGATGCTGCAGCAATTGTTACGGTCGATTGTAAATTCGTGAAGGTCGGATCCCTATCTAGAAAAATATTATTAATATATATAATTAATCAATGCTCTAACTACATCGATGGCGTTTGTTTAATTTCTGAGCCTTTCTACTTCATTTTATGAAATAACCATGAAAATCCCTATATGCCTTTGGATACCATTGACATTTAATCAAGAACGATTTCTATTTTTACCGAATGTCTCATGCAAGATACCTTTTGCATAATGTTTGATACATTTGTTTATATGTTTGCAATCTTAATTTTGTTTCCTTACACTGAAATACTGATGTAAATGCAAACATTATTTTCTATGTGACGTCACCTACTACAAATTTCGATTTCCGATTTCAGTTAGATTTTGGTTTGCAACCAAAACATCAAACTCGATGCGTGGCGGCTGATTTTTCGTTGAGAAGTAGCGCAGGAAAGTATTATTGACAGAACGTTGTTCATTGTTAATCACGCCTTTAGGTTGCTTTACTTTAAGCCACACCTTGTTATTGTTTCAATTAATGCACCTTTCACTAAAACAACACTAAAATTCGTATATTTTCCAACTTTTTGTAAACTGGTGGCCTAAACACATGTGATTAGGACCGTTTCACAATAAAAACCACTTCTGTACAGCCCCAGAGGTGGCCTTAATAGAAGGGTTTACTAGTAGACCTATTTCATACTAAAATGTGTAATTAATTAGAATGACTATATCAACACTTTTCTCAGAAAGCGTGTCTCATTTTTGCCTAGATAAAATATGCGAACAGTCGATATTGTTAACAATTTTAGGTGCACCTACAGCTATTTCTCTATTCACGTAGATTCATAATTGTGGTTGGGTTGAAGAAGGGGGTCCGAAGCCATGACACCCCTCCCCTTAAAATGAAAAACAATGGTGGATTCTGTGCGTTCTGAGAGAAATCGTGTGGTTTCGGATGTGTACTCGTGTATTGGCAGCTCCGTGCCTAACCTACATTGCGCGAAACCATTAAGTCACCCTTACTTGCTTGAATATCCATCCGCACGGCATATGACCTGCCATTGACCGGAGAAGTGTTCCAATTGTTAGTGCTGCCAACAGACAAGGAAGTCAAGGTCATCATGAAGTTGTTGTCCTCTTCCCCTCCACCCTGCTTGTATGTGATGATATCTATGCCACTAGACCACCTATTGAAAAGTTTATAATATACCTTATCAACACTCTAATTGCAACAATAATAAAATTGTATTTTCTATGTACATATACTCGGCAAAAAAGTTCTGCACACTTGGACATTTTATAAAATATCTTTTTATTTTTATCAAACACAACAAAATGATACATACCAAATCAATCAGCAATTCAAAGTTAATAATGTAAAAAAGTCAGAAATAAAATCCGATCAATACTTTATAAGCAATTCATTATTAAAGCTACTGGGGGTTACTACACAAAAGTTGCAAAAAGCGCTAGACTTGTACTGAGTAAATTCACCACGATGAATCCAGCATTCTTTCAGGCGGCTTCGCACGGAATTTAACAGCCGACGAAATTTCAATTGTGGAATTAGGTTCCATTCGTGAACAAGTAACTGGGTAGATCAACCAGCTTGACCTACTTCACGTGTTCTGTCTTGTTTAGAAAGACGTTTAGGTGTCCGGTGTGGTCCGACATTTGCCATGACGGTCAAATTTACGAAAACCTTCCTTGTTGACCATGAGAAATAAATTAATTTGAAAAACAATGCAGATGTGTTTTTCTCAAATAAGATTAGATGTTGATTTCATTGGATGGTTGCTTTTATACACTTTATAAACTGGAGGCTTTGATTCATTAATACAGAATGGAAACTGTTCGAAACATCACTTAACTGTTTTGTCATACCTTTAGGTCAATGAGTGAGACAATGTGATACTTTAATTAATAAAAAATTAGTTTGAGCGTAATTCTGGAAATGGCTTGGTATCAAATTTTTATTACCAATTGTTAGTAGCATCACACTGCATGCTCATAATCAACAGACACTGGTGAAATGTTGAGTTATTTCATAGATTTCACACCTCTACCTTGATACAGCAAATTTTGCAACTTTTGACTGTTGACCCCTATCATACTCAAAGTGATATTTCTCGCTTATGTACCAACCAATTTTAATTTCGTTTTTGCCTTTAACTCCGCAAACAATTGATCTTGACATACATGTAAGAATTTATACCAGTTATTTTCTATATTATAAAATTTACGTAAAAGAACACTTGTGTGCAGAACTTTTTTTGTTGGGTATATATATATATGTACACTCTTGAAATTGGAAACATAGATGTAATTCAAATGTAAGATGCACTTAAAGTCACCACAATTGTTTTTAATCGAGATTTGGGTAAAACTATAAGTCACAAAATCGACCTTAGCTTTTGTAAAGGGAACATACTGAAACCGGCTATTACTGCTAAAAAATATTCTGTGTAAAACGTAAGCAATCACAGTTTTGAAATTTACGCACAAATCTATAATTTAAGAAGGAAATATGAATTTTCGTTTACGAGAATAAACCCGCTACTGACGAATTTGTGATTTTTGTTTTTATCCCACTCTTGATTAAATGTCAGTTATTTCCAAATGTATGTACGGACTTAAATGATTATTTTATAAATAGAAATGAAAATGATGCATCATATTATGTTTCAAGTTTGAAGAGTATTATCCGAATCCACACAAATAAAATCACATTTTTTATAATCATTTATGCACATGTACACTCGAATAGGTTTTTAATGACATAAAAAAAGCATTCAATATTTTCATAGATTCAACTGTTTTATTTTGCTAAGAAATTTAATCCCGGTAAGTTTAACCAACAGATCCGACCCCAGTCTTCAAACTCACCAATCACAATCTATATGCAGGCGTACAGCGGTTTATTATGAGAATTTTCTGCAAAATCGCATTGAAGTTCGCTTTTCAGGAAAAGTCGCATGCGAAAAATGCATTCTACCTGCATGTATTTGACATAATCGCTTTCGAATAATACATGTATCCTTATCGCTAGCATATTTTGTTGAGATGTACACTTTCCCTATGATTTATTTTGCAGGCAAATATCCAGGCTTTCTTAAATAAAAACGTCAGTACATGCACATATGTAAAAATCAGAGAAATAGATTTTCTAGAAGGGATTTTCCATATCTGAACTTTGTACTTCAGGGAATATTAAATGATCTACAGGGTTTGAAAATATAACATGCTTTGTGTAAAAACCCTAAATTCCCTGGTTCTTTAGCGTCTCTTACCAGCCCCATTGATCCTGAGGTTTCACGGTGATTCTTTGTCCCTGGTTGACATTGATGCTGTGCAGTCCGTTGGAAGCTGAAACAATATGTACTAATGACTGTTATAGTATGACAGTAAATAAGTATATGATGAAATAATAAGGGCAACCACCTCTTACATTTGTATCCGAGTGATTCAAACTGGCTAATAGTGCTCTAATGTTCGCTTGTAATGAATGAACAAAACGTTCTAGACGTTTTCATCTCTATTGCTAAAATGTTTTTGAGGCGGGGGAGCTTTATTTCTGAAATGGTAAGTGTATGAGGGAAGGGTGTGCCGGAGGGAGATTATGGTACCTCATTTAAAAATCAAATAATTTAGAACGGAACAGAACGAAATGGGGCGGAAGGCAAACGCTTATTATGGACAATTAATTATTATCAACTGTTGTTGAATATGGGTTTCATTTGAGCTTTATTAAAGGGAAATTTGCTAATATAAATTAGTAATAATTATAGGACATGACCGGTTGGGCCTTTGTCGATGTCACTGTCATACAGTATCATTTAACATACGCAACTTAAATGAAATAACAAATGCCGTTTTGTTTTCATGTTGTTGTCGTTGTTTTCGTTTCCGTAAATATTTAGGGATTACTTAAAAATTTATAATCATGGCAAATTATTAGACTATTCATCATAAATTGTTTAAATCTATACTCACTCACGGTCATGCTGTTTTGGCCTACCAGACTGTATGTGGTACCAACTGCTGGTCTCCACACCTGGAAATACATGGTTCTTGTCCCGGTCACATTGTTAAAGTAGGCTTCCCATCCGGACACTACACCACAACAGTCCACGATGTATTTCGCTTCTCCCATCATATAGCCATAGTCTGCAAAGGTTATGACATCACATGTATCACGTGATGTGAACAAATCCTTGTCATTTCCCATTAATAACAAGAGCTGTCAGAGGAAACATCGCGCTCTACTATTCGAATCATTTGAAACAAATGCAATTTGAAGATTAAAACAACTATGGCCATACTTTCATGTGCAATCAGGAAAAATATTAACAAGAGAATGGTAAGGGAGAAATTCATTTCAAATAACAGAAATAATTCCTTAATGTACCATAAATATTAAACTGAATAATATTAGGGGAATAACTATGAAATATTTCTGGATTTGTAAGAAAACTTGTTAGTAAATTTTTTATTAGAGACATTTACTTTTAGTTTAATATCAATCACTTCAGTAATGTTACAGAAAAAGAACTGAAATGAAAATATAATGGAACTTTGAATTTGATACCTTAAGTATTTGCAAAGTTATCGATGAAGTGCACTTGAGTGAAAATATAAGTGAAAAAAGGAACAGTGGAAAAAGGGGTATAACTTGTAGAGTAATTGTATTAGAGTTATGGGTCTTGTTGGTAATGATGTAGATTTTGATGGTGAAAAAGTATTCAAAATTTCAATGAAATATCGAATAGTCGAGGTAAAAACTAAATGCAAAAGGGGCATAACTTACAGAAATATTTCCAATAGAGTTATGGATCTTGTTGATAATGATTTAGAAACTGATGGCAAACATGTATTCCAAGTTTCAAAGTAATATCTCCTGTTGTTTCAAAATTATTGGACAATTGCATAAGTGAAAAAGGGGCATAACTTGAATAATATTGGTAGCAGAGTTATGGGTGTTGTTGATAATGACCTAGATTTTGATGGAGAATATATTTTCCAGGTTTCAAGGTGATAGCTCAAGTAGTTTTAAAGTTAAGGGCCAAGTGTATATATTGCTTAAATTTAAATGAAAAAGGGGCATAATTCGAAAAATATTGGAAGCAGGGTTATGGGTCTTGTTGGTTTTGATGTAGATTTTGATGGTGAAAATATATTTCAAGTTTCAAAGCAATATCTCATGTAGTTTTAAAGTTATGGGCAAAATGCATATTTTGCTTAACACAAAATATAAGAAAAAAGGGGCATAACTTGAAATATATTGACAGCAGTGTTATGGGTCTTGTTGGTAATGGTGTAAAATTTGATGGTGAATATAATATATTCCAAGTTTCAAGTTGATATCTCAAGTAGTTTATAAGTTATGGACCAAAGTGCATATTTTGTTTAACGGACGCCGACGCCGACACCGGGGCGAGTAGGATAGCTCCCCTATTCTTCGAGTAGTCGAGCTAAAAATGTTCTCCCCCGTTTACATGTATGACTGTCAAGTCCGAAGGTTGTGGCCTCGGTTGGTCCAGGTGTCCAATCCGGGACGTACCGGGTTTGATACCGGGATAGTGTGAACTAGGCTCCACGAAACTTCCCTGTTCATCCAGCCCACCGTCAACTAATTATCGAGACGCACCGGGGCATACACCCGGACAGTGTGAACCATGCTTAAGCAAGACTAGCAGATCAAATTAATTTCATAAGCACGCAGACAAGTACATTTATGAATTCCTTATACATTGGTTTTAACTTATATCATTATCTCATACAGGACACTATTATTTTCTGACGCCGAAAAATAATCCAGTATATTCGAGCATACCATATTCAAGGGCCACAACTCTGAAGTGGCTGAAGAGCAATGGCTGATTTTCTAACTTGGCCAAGATATTACACATATGCCCATGAACATTTCCCCATGTTTTATGAAGCTCGGACAATAACTGTTTTGAGTTAGAGAACGGGCATCGCTGTGTCGCCGTCAGTCGGCCCGCCCGTCATCGGTGTTCCCTTAATTCGACCCGTCTTTGACGGGCGTATAAAAATGGCACGACCGACAAAGAGGTACGTTATAATGTACCATTGTGTAATAAACTTAAAATAATGGATAGGACACTTCACAAGAAAAGTTGTTTCGAGACGTTTAAATTTTTTATATTGTTATGCACATCGCGGGAAAATCATTGAAATGACGTCATTTAATTGAGCAGACCTCATTATTAATGCTATAACTATTATGTTGTCAACCTAGTACCGAAAGCGTTAAAAGAAAATAACATTAGATGGTTATAAATTATTTTCAAATAAAGTAACAACCTAATTATCGAAAGAGTATGAGCGCATACACAATTTTCTGTGACGCGCTACAAATATAAGTGTAAGACGCAGTATCGTTGCAGAGCTATTAATTATAAAATCTTACTGTAGTTTATTCCCACTGTGTTAGGCTTATCTTCAGGGTTTTTTTCTCCAAACTTATCGCCATTTGCACATTGCTGTATCGCTGCTTGAGGTTCTGAAAAAAAAAACTTGCGTTTAATAGGATTCTATGTTATTAGCCCCCACCTCCCTTTCAAATTTGTTTGACAAAAATTCATTCAATAGAACGAAAATGTATTTGTTTCTGTGAAATGATGGTTTAATGCAATCGTGAAGACCAAAAACTCATCTTTGGAATTTTTAAGTGAAATATTTAATAATTTAAGTTAAAAAAAATTTGATATTATGAAATTTACTTAAACTTTATATTACAACAGTTAGCAAAAATTCCTTAAGTTATATATTTAGTTCAGTTCCTAATTATAAAAGTACAACAAAATATATTGCATTTACCTTGAAAATTAGAAAATAGAATCAAAATCCAAAAAAATCTTGTAATACATGTACACGCTTCGGTATTTCTTGAGACAATTTTCATTTCTGTAAACCTGAAACTTTCATTTATTTACTTGTTTAAACCGTTACCAGCAAGTACAACATAAACTACCGAGTAAAAAGTTGTGTTATTTCACATATATAAAAAGAGCAAGTCATGGCGTTGCAGTTTCAATAAAAGATCAAATAATTTTTCAAATAACTTTTTCAAAAGTAATGCCAGTTTACGGCTAACCGAACAGAGTATCCATTGTATTCGACGCTCAATGAGCTCACTGTTTTGATGAAGAGGACCGTTTGATCTCATGGCCTGGACAGTTTTTAGATACAATACTTGTCCAAAGAAGAATTTCATTCCATTCGTACTAATAAACAAAGAACAATTTGACAACATTTATACGTCGTTACATGTAAACTATCAAGTACTTTATTACATTTTATTCTTTATTATTAAGATTGTCGCGTTCACATAGAATTCAATACAAGCAGGTTCTTTATTTTAATGCAAGAACATTTGAATTGTTACATTTTGACCCCATTTGATTCTGAGCTTTGGGTCATTTTGAGGGAGAATTTCAGAAAAATTGGTCAAAATTTGTAAGAATAGAGATCATTATTATGTCTATTGCATTTTAAACAAGTGGCCAATACTTACGTGACCCTTGAAAAATAAGTATAATGAAGTTAAAGAAATTTTAAAAGTAATTAAGTTCACCGAATGCATGATTATCGATCTGATAATGACTGCTTAAAAATCTCTACAGGGTTCAGATGACCCCAGGTTTTCAAAAGCTTTTAACATCCCTGGTTCAATGCATTTTCGCGAGATCCGAAAATTTTGGAGTGGCACCTGATATATCTACTGTTTCTGGGTGAGACACAACTTGACCAATCAACTGGCACATGTACTAAAACATAGTAAGCTTGTAGCCCTCATGAACTTTTGAAAGGATATTAATATAAATTGATGTAACTTTTACAAAACATTGACATAACTGCAATAAAAAGTTATAATTTACATAAATTGGTGTTACTTAAATACAAAACATTGACATAACTGCAGTTAGAACTTGAAATTGGAATACACTCATCCAAAGTTATGGGTTCTGTATGTTTACAATGCTAGTTTAGTTTCTTTCCTTTGTCCGGAGTGGCTGTAAAAAGAACTATTTTGTATTGGAGTAAATTATTAAATATCTGTTTAATTGTTTTTTAAATGAACCCAATAACATTTTCTTACACGGCAGGGTCAAAATTAGTCTTTAATTGAAAGGGAGGTAATTATAAGATTGGTTAATTTAATGGGTATTTTAAAAAAGTTGATGCCGATTAATAAGGTTTTATGTTTTCCCTACTAACAAGGGTTCCTTAAAACAATAAACAAGCAATTAAGAGCAAGCAATTAAGAGCTAATTTCTGGTTACCTGACCTTTAGTTGGTTGAAATACATTTTTAGCAAAATTTGGGATAACTCTCGCGAAACTGTTCCAATGCCAATTTTTACCAGATAAACGCGTAACTTAAAGAATGCTGCTGCCAACGACTACAAATAAACAAGTAGGTCAATGTCTTTTTTAATGAAAAATTGCGGACGAAAAGTGACCAATTAGAACTTTGTGCGAGCGTATATTATAAAAATCACGAAAGTAGGAATCGAACCTGGCGTATCGAATAAAATTAATTTTAGTGCTGCATAGCACCAACGGGTTAACCATTGTGCTATCGATGCTAAAGATGGCAAAATAGTAAATATCGCAAACTTATCTAGTCTCAACAAAAATATAAACAAACTCAAATTACTATAAGCCTTTAGGTAACATCATGATAGGTGTACGATGTTATGTCATGAATGTACTCCGTATGCAGATTTAAACTATTTAACCAAAGTTAAAATGGTGGTGTCCATATTGCGGATCGAACTCGTACCGTACGACGACAGCGCCTAGCCCTCCAAATCCGATTACCCTTACATGTAGGCTACAATTCCGCCAAAACCAGTACGTTTCTTATGTAGACAAGTATTCATTTTTTGGTAACCATTTATGAATTGTCCGAGATTCAATTGAAAGCACGGACAATAGAAAGTTAAAAGAATTTTTTTCAAAGAAGAATGACGGTAGCTCTATAAAGATAAATTTTGTAATTTTAGGCACACATTATATTTCTTTTCGAAAATAATAATTATAAATGCTAAAGGACCTTTGTGTATTTCTCGTTACCATTTTTGTAAATATGACAAAATGTGTGAAAAGTCACACGTTATAAGTCATTGTAATGCAGCTGTGCTATGAATAATAAATTTGAACTAGTTGATTGACACGAATGGGCGGAACCTTAATCAATGCAAATTCATTGAATTTTCTGATGTTATAATTACTATTTATTCGTCATATTTTCCTCAAAGATCCAGATTTATCCCTGTCAAATGAATAGACCATTTGACAAATTAAAAAGGAGGAGATTCAGTTCTTCAGCGGAATAAAAAGGACTGTACGTTCACTTGAACATGGTTTGATCAACACAATGTAGAAAGAGGTCGTGGTTTAACCATTATTATGGCCACTTTTGATTTGTTAGGTGTCAGCTTTTATCATTTTCATTAATTTTACCCTTATGAACTCAAAGCTTTAGCGAGCAATTATATAAAAGAATCATCAAGAGTTACATCCCAAACGTTCTATTGTTACCACTAGAAAATTTGGTATAATTTTGATTTTAAGGTACTTCTACAATCAAGGCACAGTACAATGACGAGTATGAAAGAACCATAAGATGGGCAATTATCAATTATCTACATTTGAACACACTCTATATCTATTTGTTTCCATACGGACTTTGGAGTGAAAGCCATCGGTAATTTTGGTTGACGGTCAATGGAATGTGGGGGATTAGGCATGAGGAACTGTATAACATTACTTACTGTATTCACTTAAGTGTTGCAATCTAGACGCGACTGCTAAATCTGCTATTTCAATAGATTACAAGTAAATGTACGGTAAATTTAAAACATTAAAAAAACCACTGTCACATTTATTTTAAAACATTTAAACAGCAATGGAAATAAGTGTTATGGTTACTTGATATTTTTAACAGTGATGGTAAAATATAATTTTACTACCTCACACACGGTTTAAAAATCAGATGGGCCTCATCAAACATGCCTAGTATACGATATCTATACATGTATGGACTGTTATAAGAAGAGTTACACATGAAAAACGTGTATGAGTATACACTCAGTCAGTATAAAATGAATAGGCTGTACATTTCCCTTTAAAGTTAACAATTAGATGGGTGTTCTGTTGAACACCTGTGTCGCTCTCTAATACTTGTTAGAATTATAATGCCAGTACAACAGGGGCATAACTCCATCTAATGTTACCTTGACCCAAAGAATTCAACATCAACATGAGGGTATTGTCCTAAGCAATTTTATTTTAAAGTCAGAAAAAGAAATATTAAGAAATGGCAACGTTATAGCCAACGTTAATTTTCTAATGGCATGGCCGACGGACGGACAAAGCGATTCTTATTAACCGCATTTTTCTTCGAAAGCGCGACACAAAAATTTCTGTGGAATGCAGGAATAAGAAATAAAGCTCAGTAATTTTATGCTCGTCTACATGGAACGGTCTCTAATTACATAAGTGGCTTCTCTTAACCATTTTTACCTGTTTTTGATATTGCGGATTAAACTCAAGGATAATTCATTAAGGTCTCAGTTGGTCGTCTCAGTTGGTCTCAGTAAGCCACCAAGAACCCAAAAAACATTGCTTTACAGTGCCATAAGCTGCAAGCAACATTGCCAGGCAGTTGGATTGGTTGAGTAAATTCACAAAGGCGATTTGTACAAGTTTGTTGAAAATTATTTGAAAATCCGAACTGCTGCAACTAAAAACTTTGTTTAAACCTCCAGTGGAAAATTAGTTTTGACAGAAATAGTAAACAGTAAAAAGTAGACCGTTTCATCGGGACACTGATCCCCCCAGTGTTACATCATTTACAACAAAGGGATAACTCTGGTAAAAATTATCTCAGGAAAAAATATTTCCTTAACGATCATCTACACATCCTGCTTGATCATCTTTGAAAGTTTGAAAGAAATCCGCCTGATAGTTGATGCCACAAGTTATGGGGGACGAAAGGGCCTACGGACGGACGTACGGGCGAGTGCAACTCTGTATGCCTACCACTCGTGGGGGGCTTGTTTCACTGAGAAAGGACTTTATTCGAAAAAATGCCAGAAATAGCTAGTTGTTACTGGTCTTTCAAATGAAACGATAACTGTTGACTTAACTGGGTGGGTATTCAGTTAAACACTTGTGTCACCCTCGGGTACTATGTAAGAATAAAAATGCAAGTACAAAAAGCGGGCATAACTCTATCTTGACCATGTTGAATTTGGCATATTAATGAGCATTCATGAGCAATATAATTTAAAAGTATGATGAAGAAATATTAAGAATTGGCAAAGTTATAGCCTATGTTAAGTTTTCGTGTCAAAATTAAAATACAAAAAATGGGATTAGACAACGATGGTCCTAAGTTCCCAACGGAACACCGTATCTATGATGTTTTAATATCGAGCATGTATATGTAGTTTAGCCTGGTCATACCGGAAGAGTACTGTAACATTCTTTTACATTAAAAAACTGAAATGATATTGCCTCTACCTGGGAACGAATCTGCACCGTCACAGCGACAGCGCATGTCAAACTTAGTGGACAAATTTCATGAACCTGTAAGTCTTAGTACTATAATGAATTTTCTGCATTATTTCGTTATTTTGGAAATTTTGACATCACGGTTTGACTTTAAGAGGTTAACGCGCGTATTCATCGCAAGAATTACTTCATAACCAAATGTCACATTTTTAATTTTTTTAAAATGTTCTCATCCTATCGTATAAACAAAATTAAAAGAGAAATTTGACATCAAGTTTATGTTCCAGTTAGCATCCAATCACACCTCCCCAAAGAACTACAACAAATTTTAACACATCAACAATTTAATGACTTCCAATATTACACTACTCAAAATTTGATAAGGACCACTTTTTAGTTTGTATTTTTATTGTTTATGTTAACGTTTTGAAAGTTAATTATACATTAGGTTTTGTTTCTATTGTTTACTTGATAACACGGATGAATTTGTCACCTGAGTTGAGTTATGAACTGAAAAATCGTGTAAAATTATCTAACCGGGAAAACTTTAGACTACAAAAGTGCTCCTTTACAAATTTGAGTAGTACAAGTTAAAAATAACAAAAGTAAAAAATTACACACGTCAACAATTACGCACGTCAACAATAACACACACCTCAACAATAACACACGTCGACAATAACAAAAGTCAACAATCACTAACGTCAACTAAAATAATATCAACAATCACAAAGTTAACAATAACAGAATTCAAAAATAACAAACGTTATCAATTACAAAAGTCAGCAAGCATAAACGTCAACAATAACAAAAGTCAACAAAATCAAACGTCAATCATCAACAATAACAAACGTCAACTATAACAAACAACTACAATAACAAAAGTCAACAATAACAAAAGTCAACAATAACAAAAGTCATCAATAACAAAAGTCAACAATAACAAAAGTCAACAATAACAGCAGTGTAACTAAGAGTACTTCGTAAACCGCAAAATACAAGAATGCTCTTTACAAATTCAGCAGGTCTCGGCAACAGTAATATGCGTATCACTAATCATCAGACCTGGCCGATAAACACCATCAGCATGGCTACAGCGAAGCTTACACCTGAAACTATAAACAAATCTAGTGTAAGTTTTGAAAAAAATAGGTTGGCGTTCAGTTGAACTATTGTGTCGCCATACGGTCCTGTTTTTTGTAAAAACAACACTTAAGTTTAATAAAGAAATATCAACAAATGACATAGTTATAGCCAAGTTAAAGTTTAAGTGACAAAATTCAAGTGCATAATGGGCATTAAGTCCATCATGGCATCATCACGACCGTGTTGCCGTAAGCAATTTTATTTGAAAGTTTGACGAAGAAATGGCTAAGTGATATTAAAGTAAATTTCTCGTGAAAACAACCATGTACAAACCAGGGCAGTAAGTCCGTGAATCGTGACACTGACCAAGGGAATTTGGCATCAACAGAATTTTGGTCAAAAAGCAATATAATTTAAACTTCGATGAACAAATATTAAGAAAGTGCGAAGCTAAATCTAACGTTAAGTTTTAGTGACGAACTTACGGACAAAGAAAGATTCCTATGTATTGCATTTTCTTCGGAAGGAAGCGATACAAAAAGGTGTCTAAATTGGTGGTCTCTCGATCAGTTGCTCAAAAGAACAATTATCTTCATTTTGACCTTTGAACTCGTGTACTATTACATTAATTTTATCATTTCAGCCTTCGATGTGACATTGATGTTTAGAGATGACAAGCCTTTACAGACTCGACATTGCCTTATTGAGGTTACCACTGGTGTAGAGTTTGGTCGAAGTATCTTGTGGTTTACAAAGATACGCCGAGAAGATGTACTTTCATATCACAAGCATCAGAGATAGGGAAATCTTTAAATTAGCTTCAGAACCCCACATGTGGTAATATGCGGGTATTGACAGGCGGACGGACATGGCAATCACTATATGTAAAAGGATCAGGGTCATAACAAGAGCTGTCAGGGAAGACAGAGCGCTCGACAATTCAAAATCGAAGGGATATCTCGAAAAGAGTTATCTTTTGTCATAATTTATTTTAGGATAGTAGTCAATTTCTTGTGAAGATTGTTAGTACAGCAATTATTGCCAAATTATTGCAAAACAGTCGTGCTTATGATGGTAAATATTTAAGTTTCAAATTGATATCTTTATATGCAATTTCAAACTTAAGGATCAAGTGCAAAGAAAAACGGACGCAGACGCCTGGGCAAGAAGGATTGTCCACATATTCTTCGAAAAAAAAATAAAGCAAAAAATCAGAGACGTAGATGGAAATATATTAAAACGATGCAAGTTTAAATTATGTTCCAGCCAATAGAAACTGTTCTAATCTGTTGATTTTTCAAGGCCAATTATGTATTTGACTTTTAAGGTGGGGGTGGGCATGGTTTCAAGAATAACTAGATTGGTGTTCAGTTGAACACTTGTGTCGCCCTCTCTTGCTATGTCGGAATAAAAATGCAAGTACAAAAGGGGCATAACTCCACAATGTGTCACTGACTGAAAAAATTCGACATCATCATGAGCGTGTTCTCACAAGCAATAATTTGAAAGTTTCATGAAGTTTCATGAAGAAATATTGAGAAATGGCAAAGTTATAGCCAACGTTAAGTTTTCGTGTCAAAATCCAAGTACAAAAGGGGCATTACTCCATAAAATGTTATCTTGACCTAAAGAAATTGTCATCATCACGTGCGTGTTGTCATAAGCAATAACATTTGAAAGTTTCATGAAGAAATATTAAGAAACGGCAAAGTTATTGCCAAAGTTTTCGTGATGGACGGACCGACGGACGGACAAAGCGATCCCTATGTATCGCATTTTCTTCGAAAAGGCGAAGAAAAGGCGACACAAAAATCTGTTCATTCTGTTCTTCTACGCTATTTTCCAGGTTTCCAACGTTTTATTCAAACAATAAGAATTATCTACGGTATAATAAATAATTTAAAAATGAGTTTGTTTTTCAAATTTGCAAGACACTAAGCGTTTCGTCATAGTTTCATTGTACATTGTATAATTTGATACAAAACTAGATGGGTGCTCTGTTGATCATCTTTGTCACTTTATGGTACTTTGTTAGAATAAAAAGAACTATAATTCGATGAAGAAATATTAAAACAATGCAAAGTAATATCCACTGTTATGTTTCCATGACAAAGTCTACGTATAAAAAGGGTATCACTCCGTCAAATACTGTATAAGCTTGGCCTAAAATATTTTGGTTTCATCATGAATCTGTTGTCGCAATCAATTTGATTAATAGTTTGTTAGAAATATGACGAAATTGTAGTTATATCCAACTTTAAGTTTTCGTGACTGACGGACCGAAGAACCGACAAACGGACTTTAAGTGTATCGCCTTTTTTTCGAAAGAGCGACACAAACAGTGGACTTAAACAATTTGTACTTACTCGGTGTCGTTCCATTAGCATTTGGATCAATAATACGAAGCACATGTCCTATCTGGGACTTAAATACTCCTTTCTCACTGCCGTCCATTATGTCGTCCTGCCTCTTCCTCCTTTTGCCATCCAAACAGGCGGTCTGAAATCAAAGTTATAATCATCGCCAGTGAACAGAACTTTTCAACTGTTATCCTATTAGAGACTGGGCGTTCAAATAAAAAAAATTACAACGAACTAGATGCATTGTTAAAAATAAACACTTGAGTTGCCCTCGGATACTTGATCGGAATGAAAAAATATTCATCGTGTGACCTTAACCAACAACTTTGGCTAATTAACGGCCTTGTTTTTAAAACAAGAAAATATTTAATGTTCGATGAATAATTACATGTATACGGAAATGACAATGCTAGATGTAACAGAAAGTTCCCGTGGAACATCTTTGTACAAAAAGAACAATATTGCGAAGCCATGAACTACAGATTGTATCCGCGTTAAGGTCCCGTTTAAAAATGCGTGAAGGTGAAATTTTCTTGAAAAACTTTTAAATTCGGCATGAATGAAGTCTGTTAAATTTGACATTGACCTTTATACGTCGGTACGTCACGAACTTGATGTCATAAGAAAAATACAAGTTGATTATCATTTTTGAGAAACGTTTATTGATGACAGTAATAGTAAGCGTTAAGTTTTTAACAAGTAATAGTTACTTTACAAAAAGCTTTACACAAAATTACGCTATTCTCTCAAATGTGACCTTGGCTTTTTTTTATATTTACAAACCTCATTACTCACTCTCTTACACTATCGGCCAATAACATTCACCTCTGTTATAGGCTGGGACTACTTAAAACTACTTTTACTTAAACTCAAAGAAATAGTTCACCAATTACAGTCACTTAAGGATTGAATCGATATTTGATGGTTTCCATTTAGGTATGGAAAACAGCTGGGTTGTTTAAAGTGTGTGAAGCCCGAAGGGCTTCACGCGTACTTTAAACCATCAAATATTGATTCAATCCTTATATTTACACTCATTAATAATCTCATTAATACAGAAATAACTAGAAGAATTCGTAATATTACGGCTTTTTTCGAATGGCTGTTGGAACAGCTACGTTGACGACAAGGTGAATGACGGAACGCTTTTTCGCAGCAACTCGTGGCGAAACGTGCGCGCAAGGCGACTTCACACGTCAAAACTTCGTGCAACGTCCAATAAATTGTGAACGGCTCTACTGTAGCCACGCCTTTTAAATAATACGTCACACTGTTTACCATCAGAACTTATGATTCGTTAGATGAAAAAGACTTCATCGTAGAGGATGAAGTTGAAGTGTAAATATAATAGCTTGGGTTTCTTCGGTTTTAATGAAAGATAGAAAGTCATTTGTTTTACTCAAGCTTTCAAATTTATAATTTATGACTGTTTAAAATAAGGCTGTCGAGTTTGGTAAAAAATCTTGACATTGAGCCTTTCGCAGAGATGTAAAGTGAGTGTAAGAAACGACAACTCTGCGAAGGTGATTGCCTCATTACTCTGTAATTAAAGTTTAAATGTAAGCAAATGCAACGTTAAGATTTCACTATGTACAGATTTATGCGGTGACAAACGGACAAAGCGAGATAAGCTTTGAAAAGAAAGCGCTTTGTTATTCTTGATATTATTTGATTTAATAATTTTCTGAACTTCTAACTTAAGAAATTGTTTTTTAAAAAATATTTGAACCAAGGTCTGGTAGATACTCGCAGAATGAACAATCATTTGTGATTGATAGCACTTTTTAAAATAAGGCATTGCTCCGTTCGTCATTGATGTGTCATAGACAGAAAAAGAAAAAAATATCAAAATCTCTCACAATGCAGTTCCACACAAACTTTGCACAAATCAATGCTATAAGTGTGCGATTATTTGTTATTGTTTGTATTTTCTGTATATGAAGATACACTGGGGATTCATTGGGGAGGTCTGGGTATGGAAAAAGTGACTGCACTTACGTTGCATGTGGTGTCAGTCGGACAGACCAACAAATAGCAATGAAGGTAAACATTGTCGTTGCCGGAAAATGTGAAAGCATTGATGGTTGCAGTGGCTATACCACTTCCTGTGATTGTCGTAAAGTTAGAAATCAGATCAGCTTCCTGCGAGCAACTGAAAATAAATTGTTCCTATGTAACACGGATTATTTCTGGATAACTGGATTAGTAGGAATAAGTTTAGGCAAGTTAAGATGATAATGCCAATATAAAAGCTATGGGTGAATTGAAAAGTACGTACGTTATGGGCTTTTTTCTTTTTGTTATTGAGATAAAGTTTGCAATAATACGAATAATGCAGGCTGTATTCTGTCTTCAGTTATCTTAAAGTTTATGCCTACCTTGGGAAAAGTCTCTAGAGGTGTTGTTTCACTGAATCGAAAGAACAAGCTGGGTTCGGAAAACACATGCACCCCCGGTAGCGAAGTTCGTCATGATACAAGTTTAAAATGATAGCACAGTGTTAAAACAGGGACTAAAATCACAAGTTAGTTCTAAATAATGGAAAAAACCTTGTGCCAGAACCTGTGCATGAATGGAATTTAACATTAAAATCAAGTTCATGTAATGTAACCTTTAATCGAAGATTATAAAGTACAGATTATTCAAACAAAATTGGAACATTTTCAGTATTTAATGTAATTAATGCCTAGGCATTTAGTACATGTACAAACACTGATGATGCAAATATTTGGAGGGTAGTCATTTATTTGAGGCACATGACTGAAATTGAGAAATATCCAACTTGTTGAAACAGGTTAACCATTTCTCTAATTACAAAATGAGGTGACAACACAAAAATAAGGTATCTATAGTTATGTAACTTGTCTGGGTCATAACCTGTGCACTGTTTAGTGTGTAAACTTCATGCAAAGTCTGTGAAGAAATTAAAGAAATATCCAACTTGCCTCAACAGGTTAACCATTTATTTCCAAGTACAAAGCGAGGAGATAAAAGTACAAAAGGTAGCCAGAGTTATGTAACTTGTGAGGATTATGATCTGTGCACTGTAAAGTGTGTACACTTTTAAGCCAATTCTCTTTGTGGAAATTGAGAAATATCAAACATTCAGGCCAAAACGTGTTAACCACAGAAGCAAGGTACCCAGAGCTAGGTAACTTGTCAGGGTCATGACATGTGAACTGCTAAGTAAGTGTGTTAACTTTCATGCTAATGCTCTTTGTTGAAATTCAGAAATATCCAACTTGCGTAAAAAGGTTAACCGGACGGCCTTTCTGACGGACTTACGGACTTTCTCACAGATGGACCTTTGTTGGGTATATCTTTTGTTTAAAACTACCCAACAAGCAAAAATGTATCAAATAAGACACAATGGAATGAATGGGAATGTGTGTTGATTAAGCACTTATTGAGTATCATGATACCTAACAATTGTTCAATCACCAGATGCCGGGGACATAAACAAGAGCTGTCAGAGGAGACAGCATGCTCGACTATTCGAATCATTTGAAACAAATGCAATTTGAAGATTAAAACAATAACAACTATGGCCATACATTCATGTGCAATCAGGAAAAATATTTACAAGTGAATGGTACGGGAGAAATTCTTTTCAAATAACAGAAATAATTCCTAAATGTACCATAAATATTAAACTGAATAGGGGAATAACTATGAAATATTTCTGAATTTGTTAGAAAACTTGTTAGTAATTTTTTATTAGAGACATTTACTTTTAGTCAAATATCAATCACTTCAGTAATGTTACAGAAAAAGAACTGAAATGAAAATATAATGGTAGTTTGAAGTTGATACCTTAAGTATTTGCAAAGTTATCGATGAAGTGCACTTAAGTGAAAATATAAGTGAAACTAGAAATGTGTCCATAGGACACGGATGCCCCGCTATGCATCATTTTCAGACACTCAAGTGCAATGATGGGAATAATACGCGATACACTGCCCTTTCATGGTGAACATTTGTGTCAAGTTTTTTTGAAATCCCTCCATTTATAATGAAGTTACAGCCTGGACAAGAAAATTCTATTTTTGGTAACAGTGACCTTGACCTTGGACCTTCAGGCTTGGGTATTGTGCGGACACACTGCCTTTTCATGAACATTTGTGCAAAG
Source organism: Corbicula japonica (assembly GCA_038501625.1). Taxonomy (NCBI): domain Eukaryota; kingdom Metazoa; phylum Mollusca; class Bivalvia; order Venerida; family Cyrenidae; genus Corbicula; species Corbicula japonica. The sequence goes on from JAZAYU010000131.1 coordinate 669,027, forward strand.
TTATTTTAAAATCCCTCCATTTATAACAAAGTAACAGCCAGGACAAGATAATTCTATTTTTAGTAACAGTGACCTTGACCTTTGACCTACAGGCATGGGCATGGTACGTGACACACCGCCCTGTCATGGTGAACATTTGTGTCAAATTATTTTGAAATCCTTCCATTCATAACAAAGTTACAGCCTGGACAAGAAAATTCTATTTTTAGTAACAGTGACCTTGACCTTGGATCTACAGGCATGGGTATTGTCTTGATATGGTGAACAATTATACCAAGTTATTTAAAAACCCAATAAGAAATAACAAAGTTACAGAGCGGACACGATTTTGCAAGAAAATTCTATTTTTAGTAACAGTGACCTTGACTTTGGACCTACAGGCATGGGTATTGTACGCGACACACCGCCTTGTCATGGTGAACATTTGTGCCAAGTTATTTTGAAATCCCTCCATTCATAACGAAGTTAAGGGCCGACTGTATATTTTGCTGAACACAAAATGTAAGCGAAAAAGGGGCATAATTTGAAAAATATTGGAAGAAGGGTTATGGGTCTTATTGGTTATGATGTAGATTTTGATGGTGAAAATATATTTCAAGTTTCAAGGCAATATCTCAATTAGTTTTAAAATTAGAGGCAAAATGCATATTTTGCTTGACACAAAATATAAGAAAAAAGGGGCATAACTTGAAATATATTGACAGCAGAGTTATGGGTCTTGTTGGTAATGATGTAGAATTTGATGGTGAATATATATTCCAAGTTTTAAGTTGATATCTCAAGTAGTTTATAAGTTATGGACCAAAGTGCATATTTTCCTTAACGCAAAATTTAAGTGAAAAAGGGGCATAACTTGAAAAATATTGGAAGCAGAGTTATGGGTCTTGTTGGTAATGATGTAGAATTTGATGGTGAATATATATTTCAAGTTTCGAGTTGATATCATAAGTAGTTTTCAAGTAATGGACCAAAGTGCATTTTTTGTTTAACGGACGCCGACGCCGACGCCGACACCGGGGCGAGTAGGATAGCTCCCCTATTCTTCGAATAGTCGAGCTAAAAATGATCGAGAAATCTCACTTAAAGTTGTAAAACATATTTTGACCACTTAAAACTATAAAATGCATTGACTTACAATTTACAGCTCAAAATTACTTAAAGTTAAAAACAATAACAACAATATTGCTTTTAACAAACGTAGTTTAACCTAGATGTTTTAGTCGTTGTTAACAGATGCTTTCAAATGTACAAACCAGCACTCCACGTCCCCAAACACATACAAAAATAAACACGTTTATATCTGACACCCACATGTTTCTCTTTTAAGTGTGATCATTTTGTTTATTATGTTTTCAGTAGGGTGCGCAAGTGGTTATGCGCGTGGAATCGTTTTGACCCTTCTGCTAGTGACCACTGTTATTGAAGCTGACCCTTTATAGCGTTGATCTTATATCGCCTCCCCCGTTTTGGTAATTATTCCAAACTGTATATGACGTCACTGCAGATGATATCGGAACATTTTAAATTTTTTTTTTGATCTTGTATGATGTCATTGCAGAAATTTCTTGTATGGCGTCATTATCTGTCCAAATTGTTATTATTTGTTTTTAACGTTTAAAGTTTTCTTTGCTTTTCCACTAGTTCGTTTGAGAAGGAATAAAGCTAGCTACTCCTTTACATTTAGGCATACAAATAAATGTGGCGAAAAGTCAACTAAGGTATATTGAGAATTTGTGACAAACGCGCGGGGAAACAAGTTACCAGGCCCCGTGATTACAAAACTATTGTCGTACTCAACTCAATCTGAGCATGAACATTTGATGGCTTTATTTTAATTTTTAAATGAAATTTTGGCATAATTGGCCTCAGTACCAACTGTCGAACAGATAGTTATTTCTTATTTAGAAAGGCTGTAAATCTTCTAGACATTTCAAATAGCATATAATTGAGTTAAGCATGATGAAGATATTATTATTATTATTTTATAAATATAAGGTGGACCTCTCGCATTTGGCAAGTACATGCAACTGCCCAGAAAGATTGTTAACATGCCTGTAAAAATGTTCTTACTAGTGACATATGAGTTCTGTTGATGGTGGTGCTACATTATAAGTATTTCCTGGATTGGCTGTACACTCGTCGACATCAATAAAATAATCCTCTGTAAAAAATTAATTATTCAGATTATTACGTTTTTTTGCAAACGATGAAAAGACTGTCACATATATCAATTAAGGGCTTACTACACTCCCCCCCCAGCACGTTCATCGATAAAAAGAAAATTATGAACAATCTCAATAACGGCAACATGCCGTTCAATGAAACTTTGCTTAAATGCATGTTATTTATGTATCTTTATTTTGTATATGGTAAGACACGTTCGAACAGTAAAAAAAAATAGCGAGATCTGAAAATTCCCTAAACTTCTATTTACATATTAAAATAAACAACACAAAACGTCATTTTAAATGCACACATGACTAATATGATACTGACAATTTCTAGTGTGCTCGTGACTAGCATATGTAAACTATACGAGATATTAGTAAAGTTTTTTGACCTTCAATTTCCTGGTCGCTTCCTGGGCGCATAAACGGATGACAATCATTGATTTCTCTTTTAGTAGTTGAAAGTTCTTTACAAAGTACACAATATTTTATTGTCAGTATCATTATACTCAATTTGAAATTATGTTTTGTATTGCTTAGTTTTTGTGAATTTATGTAAATAGAATTTTAAGGAATTTTTAGGTCTAACTTATTTACTTTTCTAAGGTGTCTTACCATATGCAAAATAAAGATGCATTAGTAACATTCGTTTCTGCAAATTTTCATTGAACGGTATTTTGCTGTTACTGAGATTTTGATAATTTCTTTTATCGATGAACGTGCTGGGGAGGAGTCTATTAAGCCCTTAACTGTTCATTTATGACTGCTTCTGCTGCTGCTGCTACTAATACTACTTCTACTTTCCTACTAGTACTACTACTACTGCTTCTGCTGCTGCCGCCGCCGCCGCCAGCACAAGCCACCAACACTAATTTTACCACCACTTCCACAACCAATATTTTTAAACTTTCCCATAACGCTACGCAACCAATATTTTTTAAACTTTCCCATAACGCTACGACGTTTGATTTGCTAAAAATATTTTTGACCGAACATTTAACGGTGAACAACAATAATAAGGATCGCACAAAAGCTAGGCCTCTCCACTTCGCGGTAAAAATAATATAATGTCAAAACATGTAACCAGATCACCTGTTATGTTATGAAAATTAGAAAATATTAGAGATCATATATAGAGCAACAACTAAAATGTCAATATAAGAAACCATTTCCGGTGACCTATTTTCGACAACGACGACCTTTGAAAAAAGAAAGCCAAAATCATATATATAATTCAAATTCAGCAGCTGGTTATAACAAGCACTTTGCCTGAAGTATTCCGAATAATGCACTTACTGGGATAGTTGATTGTCCAGACCACGGGCTCGCCTACATTGGCTGTATATCTATCAAGTGAGGAAGAGACGGAGTACGTGACTTCTATCCCTGCTGTGTCATTGTAGTCGACACTGAAACAAAGGTGAGAAATCCATAAGTTTAAAACAACATCTGCCCCTGATATACACAGATTGTATGGGGCGCGTCGCGGGTAACCTTGTTTTAACACAGCTGGCATCAATCATTAAAATAATGGCATTAATGTTTAAGTTTGCAAATGAATGGAAAAAAACGCACTGTCAATGTTTAATTAAATGGAATTTTATGTATATGTACCAAAGTTTAGGCTTTCTCCAGGTTTCAAAATACAAAACATGGTCTTTGGAAGATCAGTGGTCTAGGGGTAGAGCGTCGGACTCCAGATCCGGAGACTGCGGGTTCGAGTCCCACCAGGGATGATGTTCGTCTGCAGTTTCCTTAATCCACACTCGGCGCGAGTACTGGTTGGAAACCCAGGAAGCAGTCATCGAGCGTGATTAAATATAAGTTGGAATAACTTGTTTCACAATCGATGTAAAATAAATAAGTTGAAATTAAAATACAAAACACATAATTTAACGTTATCTGGGTAAACATTTAAACAGATCTCACTTAGTCTAAGTGTTTGTCAGAATCAAAAAGTATAGTTCAAGTTTGGCTAAGTGGACACAAAACTTCTGATGAAACTTTATCAACCACTGTAAGTTGTACTTATTTTTGAAAATCCTGTTTATGCCTTAAAAATCATCGTATAAACGTGGTTCATTCATTTTATGCGGTGATGGTGTTCTGCGGCGTTACACACCTACAGTACTGTGAACGTATAAGGTTACAAGTTTTGCGTCTATCGTGCGTACGTGTATCGTGCATTGTGCGCCCGTCTGTCGTGCATCGTTCGTCCTTCTATCGTATATAGTGCGTTTCGACTGTAACCTTAAAGGTTCACAGTACTGTGCGCAAAATATATCGAAAGGCCCTGTGTCTGGCAGCGATTACATCCTACACTTGTTGATAGTCTTATCTACCTTGAAGCCAATGTTGCGGTAACGTTGTGGGCCGTAGGAACTATCTCATTACAAGTTATGTTGATAACTAAAACCTCCTTGCTTGCTATGGTTAGGCTGGTCGTTTGTGCACTATATGTCCCAAAGGAGAATATGATAAATTTGTCCTGTAAATAAAAAAAATCAATTTTAACTTCGATCTCGACCGAGTCAGGCATAAACAAGTACCAAACAAAACTACAGCATGCTAGAGTATTTGGAGAGTCCGAAAGGAATCAAGTAGAAGTATTACAACATAAATGGTCCAATATTTTAACTAGAAAAAAAGTAAATGATTCTGTAAGAAGAGATCGCCCGCCCAATCCGGCTGGATACCTTATCACACCCGCCACTCCATCACCAAGTTCTTTTAAAGGGATGGGAGGTGGGAGGGGTTGTGAAGCGGGTACCCATTTTCACCTAAAAATAAAAATATTTGTTGCTTTGAGTTTTTGAAATGAAGAAGTGAAAAAGTAACTTAACATTTCATGTTCATTTTGCGTCATTACTAGTATATAATTATTATACTCACTGCTTCAAACTTATACCACATGTGTAAACTTTCAATGGTAACCTTGCAAGACCGTGCCTTGTATGACGATATGCGTGCATGGTTGAGTGAAATCGTAATATTTAAGTGTTAACACAGTTATACTTACACAGGGCTTTTCATCAGAAAATTGGGAAGAGGCCCAGGCTTTCAAATTTGGAAAATATGCCTGATAATTGTTTATTTCGGGGAAACAAAATTCATTGAAAGATGGGTACTGTTTTAAAATTTGAATAATAACAAGTATTTTCAACTTAAATTTAATTTTTAAGCACGTTATTTTTTTAGACTTCAATTTTTAAACTTCCATCAAAGGATTTGATCATTTTTTCCCTGGCATTTTGGGAAGAGTCTCTGTCACAGTTGGGAAAAAATTTTTGGATTGGGAAATGGTTTATACAGGCCTCTGTTATATAAGGATGAAAGGCTCTGTTACATGAAATAAATGGTCACTTACATGTATACTGATTTATCTGATAGAACACTTCACCATGAAGTGTCCGTCAGGCACTGAATAATCATAATTCTATGACGTACTTTTTGATATTTGTAAGGCAAAGACTAAGTTGTTTAGTGTTTCTTGTAAAATCTTAACAATTAAGAAATCCTGGTTACATCGCCATGATCGCTATGCTTCGTTTCTTTAGGGTTTCTTCATTGCTAAAACTTCACTTAATAAACAGCTGCTATATGTACGATAACCCTTTAATTCATATTTACACACGACCAGTGTAGATCCGGTTCAGCCGGCACATGCAATCGTCTGATCATGATCTGCACTGGTTGCTTTTGGTTAGAAATATTCTTATTAATCAAAAAGGCCAATATTGCAGATACAGATCAGACGGCATGGATGTGCCCGCTGATCTGGATCTTCACTGTTCGCCTGCGCCATTAATGTATGTATGTACCTTATCACAACCAGTGATATTAGCACTCCCTCCAGATGGTGTGGTCACGGAACAGAGTGTACCCTCTGAATTCTCCGCAAACACTGCATTAGCGCCTCCGAGACCTTCAACTGTGATTGTGTCGTCAGGATGGCAAGCTACAATTATAATACATGTAAATATTTATTATATCACTGTCACAATGTTGGATTTGGTAAATCCCTATTAAATTTCGACAACACGGTAAAAATAAAACACGTTAGAAAAATGTTCTGGAGGAAAAGTGGTCTAGGGGTAGAGAGTAGATCCGGAGACTGGGGGTCCAAATCCCACCCCACCAGGGATTAGATTCGTCTGCAGTTTCCCCAATTCACTTCCAGCGCGAGTACTGGTTTGCAACCAAGAAAGCAGTCATATAGTATGATTAATACAGGTTGGAAGAAATTGTTTCACTATCTTTTGTAAAATAAATATGTTTAAACTAAACTAGAATAAATCGGAAACTTTTTTTTGAAAAAAGTTTTTACTTTGATTCTATAAATTATTATTACTAGACCAAGTTTGTTAAATTTCAACTACAGTACTGTGAACGTTTAAGGTTACAAACGAAACCCACGATACGCGATATACGCACGATACACGATAAACGGACGCACGATACGCGATAGACGGACGCACTATACACGGTAAACGAACGATACACGATATTGCCAATTCATGTACATTTGTGGACGAGATTTCTAAAAATTTGAAAATGTTTTCAAAATATAATATGAATGGTTGAAATTAAATCACATAAATTTGAATAAGCATGTAACTTAATCACGTTGCATGATAAAATTAAAAACGTTTTATGCACAATACACGATATACGGACGCACGATGCACGTTAAACGGACGCACGATACACGTTAGACGGACGCACGATACGCGATAGACGGACGCACGATAGACGCAAATTTTGTAACATTAAACGTTCACAGTACTGTAACTATCTCAAGCACTTACTGTATGTGTAGGCCCAGCTTGATGAAATAACACACATAAGTGTCAAAAAACAAACCCGGTTTAGTCTGTTCATTGCAAGCACCCCTGCTAATGATGACCTGAAATTGAAACTGACTGCTGAATATTAAACAATGTGTGTAAGAATACAACAAAGTGTGACCTGAAACTGAATGCTGAATATCAAACAATGTGTGTAAGAATACAACAAAGTGTGACCTGAAACTGAATGCTTAATATCAAACAATGTGTGTAAGAATACAATAATGTATGACCTGAAACTCAAACTGACTGCTGAATACAAACAATGTGTGTAAGAATACAAAAATGTTCAGAATAAATACTTTCGAATTTGATAATACGACCAACCGTCGCTGGTTAGAGTAAAATTAGAGTAAACCGAACTTTAATCCGGAAGAACACATTTCTTGAATTCATATATTTGGCTTTCAATTTCATTATTATTTCAACAACATGTTGAGAAAGGATATATTGATATGCTTTTCCTCACTTTACTTCTGCTAATTTGATATTCGGTATTGTAAAAGAACAAGTGTTTCCAATGAACAGTGTGTTTTCGAAATATGCAACATGTTGTTAAATAATCTGATCATTCGTCAAAACATTTGCAGAAAGTATGAAAGAAAATCCATTCCTAGACCTGATCAATAAAGTGGAATGTAGTAGATTTGGTTTCAACAGTCTCGGTAACTCAATCTGTCACTGTGTAGAACATCGGTTTGGTAAAACGGAGATCGTAATTTATTAGAGTAATTTAAAAGTATTTTACTTTGACACCAGAAATGCACTTAATACTAGGTACCATACTTCATTGTTATTTTCGTTTATGCGTTGACCAAGCTAAATTGGCGATGCTTACAATTATTATTAGAAATTCAATGTAAACACGGGTTAAGGCAAGTTAAGCATTACAAGTACTCTTTAACCAATTTAGAACACATCGCCTCGATATCACAGTGGTTTAAGCATCCGTCTGGCATAGGCCTTACTTTTTCGACAGGGGTTCGATTCACACTGACACACGAATTTTATATTTATAATTTTTTTTAAGTTCTATTGCAGTTATTTCAAAGTATTGTATGTATTACATGCATGCTTCAATTTATTTTATCGCGGAAATATTTTGTAAAAAAATAAAACAGAATGAAAAAAAAACATGTTTCGAACCTTAAACATATCACGTCTAGGAAACAGCTGTTTTTATGGACTGTCTGTAAATTTATAGAGTGTCTGTTTATTTATGGATAAATATATCTGTAAATTTATGGACAAGGGTGGTTTCAAAAGGTGTCAACATTTTAAATCTTAATTCTACACCACATTAGGATAAAAATAAATTAAAATCTATGAATACATTAATATTTTTTAATGTAAATCAATATTACTTTATAAAAGAGATCATTACTTTGTTTAGATGATTGTATGGAATGTTGTTAGATCATTGATGACCATGTTGGAGAAAAAATAGCAGTGTAAACAACTTCCACTTATTTTGTCTATGTCCTATGCCATGCTCTTTGCTATCAGAACTAACAAAAATGCTTTAGTTTTGTGAATTTCTAAAATGTGTTAACTTTTGTATCAACCCTTATCCATAAATTTACAGACACATTTATCTATAATTAAACTGACATTCTGTAAATTTACAGACAGTCCGTAAAAACAGCCGTTTCCTAGACCTGCATATAACAGCGTTGCTACAATTGCATTTTAAATTAACTGCGTCCTAGACCACTAGGCTAATTGGACACTTATTGGGAGTTTCTTGCTTTTTCTTAAACAATAATTAAAATATTAACTTATTTTTTACAAGTAACGCCAATATAAACACGACAATGTAAACATTGACAAATCACCTTTGTCCAATAAACTGATAAACGACACCTTGTAATATTCAAAACACGAGTAGTTGATCTAACTAAAGCGAAGCATTTCTTAATATAACGTTCCCAAAGCCAAGATTGGATAACATTTTTTAAAAATTCATTTTTATAAAAGACCAAATAATGAAAACCAAAATCGTTAGAAAAAAACTATTTAATCACTTACTTTTATTTTATTTTCCTTCCTTTCCTTGCCAACACGATACACAAATTGAAATCAATTTCGGAAGACAGCGCTTATAAAAACAATCGTGCAGCTCTATACATGTACGTGTGGGGCGTACGATGTTATTATGATCGCTTATTTCATGATGTGATTAGCACGGGACTTCTTAACGCGGGAAAAGACAATACCACATCTCTGTAGTAATAAACATAGAGACTTGGTTTTACTACAAATTTCGATTTCAATTAGATTTTGACCCAGCGAGCAACCTCCGTAAACACCTGTTGCACAGCAGCATTTCACAAGACACCGACCACGTTTTTTTTGTCATGCGACGACTGTTAGAACTTCCCGCTCCAATCAATAAACGCTGTATTAAAATACTTATATTATTATACTTATAAATAATATAAATGAGGCTTTGTTGTCAATCAAATTATTGTCGTTGTGTGTTCATTCCCCTTGCGGAAAAAGGTGTGGCTTAAAGGAAAGAAACATGAAGGCGTGATTTACAATGAACAACTTTACTTTCCCGCACTTCTTAACGAAAATATTTAAGTCGCCGCGCACTGTGATTGATGTTTTGGCTGCAAGCCAGAATCTAACTGAAATCGAATTTGTAGTAGCATACAATCGGAATTTGTAAAATCATTTCCGGACATGTTCATCTTTTGCGTGTATGACCGTCTGCAATTACGAAAAGAAGTAAATGTCCAGATTTGCTTTCGTAGGTTCGGTGCGGTGCGGTTCAGTATGCAGTACCAATAAAAACATGAAACCTTACCGAATAGTCGTTGGATTATTGGCAGCTGGTCTCTCTTTCTGTTATATCATAGTAGATCATAATTTTACTAAAAGCATGTCCCTGTGGTAATAAAGGAATAGTGGTTAAAACACCAGCTTTCTCTGAAAGTACAGAAATCTGCCAACCGTAGCATTTGAGGCCCTGTCAGATATGTTGCATTTATAGTATTCAGACGTATTATATATTTTTTGTAAACCTGCATAATCAACCCTGGTATATTGTCCTACCACAGGTACACTCTCAATTAAAAAAAGTCTCAAAGACAGCTAAATCCGAACACATAACATAACATAACATAACATAACATAACATAACATAACATAACATAACATAACATAACATAACATAACCTTTATTGGCTTAAAATAGCATATAACAAAGATATAGCAACAAAGTACAACAATTGTTTGTAAGGTGCATTGTGAAAATTAGTTTTATTATATTATGCGTATTATGCGGATAGGCCTAATTTTTTCAATCAGACATTTATTATATCATTTTATTACGCAATGTGCATCTTTTATAATATCATGTCATACTGCGTACTAGTTATTTGTCTTTATTTTATTCTGTCGCGACAATATTTTATTCCATGCATACCGGATTTCCTCGTGATTTACCGGGTAAAGAAAATCTTTTCTCACTTAGATCTACTAGTCAGAAAAATCTCTATTTTTAGCCGTGTGAGATTTTCTTATCTCGCATGGCCTTATCTTTAATTCCGCGTGCTCGCGTACTTTCGTATTATTGCGCACCGTATTAAAAGACCTGTTTCCCAATACCATTGTATTACGTGTTTTTATCGCTACCACATAATCTCCGAATTTCAGAACGAGGCATAATATGCTGGGCCGCGTCATTACACATTAGATGCAATCCCGAGAAATTTGACAGGTTTTACTGAATTACTCGACTCTTAAAATATTTGAAAACGATCATTTTGATATTGCCCTCGCTGATCTTCCTAGAGGAACTGTTTATTTGAAACTGTTTATTGGGATGTTTTCAATCCGTACCGAAGCATGAATTAAATTATATAGCCTCTAGGTATGGATGAAGTGATTATATAGCCTCTAGGTATGGATGAAGTGACACAAACTAACAGGATGTTTATTCTAACCAGACAACTGCAGTATACTGAATCTTGCTAACAAGAGTTGACCACATAAGTCTGTCAGGTGCACGTTCACTGCCTAACAGTTTTCTTTAAAAAATAAACTTGGGGTGGGGATAAGAAATGTTTGAAAAGAAACGGATAAAGCAGCTTTTTTCGATTTTATTAAAAACAAAAACAATCCTGGAAACACTCACACTCGATTTTTGCCGTATATTAAACATAAGCCTTTCATTAGTTAAATTTGTTGAGTTTGATTGTTAGAAAAACTTCATTAGCACAAGAAATAGACTGAGGCTCTTAAAGTCCGCCAGATTTTGTATTCTATTTTAATTTTAAGCCACAAACAAAACGATCGAGTTACATTTTGCTATTAATACCTGACTAGATATGCCCTATCAGGATCGATCAATACATGTAGTAAATTATATATATTAAATAAATAAAAGATGGTAAAAAGCAAAATAATTTTCGTATGGTTCATAAGCCTAAATTATTTTAGATTCTACATGAAATGTGCGCTTGTTCTAATCTAATAAACGGGATTATTTTGCATAATAAATACTTTATTTTTTCTTGCAAACTCCATGTGTGATTATCGATTTACACCAAAACACTTTTTGGGTCCAAATACTTAAACTTTTAAAGATATTTTGTCAAGAGTACATAATTAAACCCGCAGGGCTCGACATTAACGCTTGTCCGATAGTCCGGGACAAGTGAAAAGTATGTCCGGACAAGTAACATCCGAAAGCTAAGTTATTTTGGAAATTAAAATGCATGCCTAAATTACAGTAAATCAAAATTAACGAGATCAGTAGCTAATTAAATAGGTATCTGCCTTCAATACACTTCACTAGAAACAATCTCACGGAGTTTACGAAGTTCTACGTCCTGAATATTAAAACCGGAAACACTTCCTCGCGCTCCTTCGGTAACAGTAACCTCCCCTGAAAGTTTTACGACATTTTTTGTTTAAGTTTTATTTAAATGTAGCATGCGACAACCATGTCCGGCTTGTTGAAATTCGGTTTTTCAAGTTCAAAAATTAAAGAAAAAGACGATAAAGAAAAAAATCAAAGGGAAAAGAAGAAACTAATAAAGATTATGAGAAAAAAACGCAAGAGATGGTTTGTTTCCAAGTGGTTAATTGATTTTGACTGGAAATACTGATCTGAAAATAGCATATTGCTTCATTCAATGTTTGTATTCTGACTTTATTTTGGAAATTCCTGAAAGCAATGTAACAGTTATCAGTTTTGTATCTCGTACTCTCACTTAAAATTTGTTTTTAAAGATTTTGAAACAGTTCTTTTTCATGTTGCCTAGTTGATGTTTTGTTTTTGTTATATTCAATAAAATTTGTAGAAATGGTAACACTTGTTGTTTCAATGTTTTCCCGCATACATTGTGTGCGAAAGTCAGGACAAGTGGGTGTCTGGTCAGGACAAATGTTTTTTGAAAGCACTTGTCCGACAGGACAAGTCTACAAAAATGTTAATGTCGAGCCCTGAACCCATAGCATTGAATTTCACTATTAATATGCAAGTCGGCATACGACGCCTCGTTCTGAAATTGCGTTTCGATAAAAATCGGAAAACCCGTTCTGCGACGGAGCAATGTGAAAAGGGTCTATTCCCACGTAAGCTCAATGATACTGATAAGAAAATGTTGTGTACTTTGTAAAAAAAATTCAACTACTAAAAGAGAAATAAGTGATTGTCATCCGTTTACGCGACCAGGAAGCGACCAGGAAATTGAAGGTCAAACACACTTTTACTAATTTCTCGTAAAGTTTACATATGTAAGTCACGAGGACATAATAAATTGTTGTCAGTATCATATTACTCATATGGGCATTTAAAATTGTTGTTTAGTTATTGTGAATTTGTATAAATAGAAGTTGAGGGAATTTTTAGATCTCGCTATTTTTCTTTACTGTTCTAACCTGTCTTGCCATTTGGAAAATAAAGATACATTAATAGCATACATTTGTGAAAAGTTTCATTTAACGGCATTTTGCCATAATTAAGATTTTGATAATTTTCCTTTTATCAATGAACGTGCTTGGGAGGAGTGTGGTGGTAAGCCCTTCAGGGTAAATTAAAAAAATTACCTCTCCAGTAGTCTACTTTTTCTCCTATTCCAGTTTCATGCTTTCTGAACCAGATTTGTCACGCATCTTTCATATCATTACTTCAAACTGAAATACAAATTACAAAAAACAAATTTTATAAACAATATTATTTGCCAAATGCATGCATATACTTTCCAATGACTTTATTAATTTTCTTAGTGAGGGATCTGGATCATAAGATAATTTTTACACTCAAAACATCTGGTTCCAGGCATTTATACAAAAGCTCGACACAAACTATTGAACTGTGAAAAGTAAATAAGTTTTCAAATACCAATTAATTAATGGTTAACATGGCTTTACCATGCAACACATTTGAACTTGTAACAGTTACTTGTTTGACAGAGCAATTATTCCTAAAATCTGAAATAAATAATTAGTGGTAAACATGGCTTCGTTGTGCTTCCTATTTAAATTATTCTACACTATACCCCATTTTTTAAATAAAATGTGTCATAGGCTAACTAGGTAAGGTCATAGACTATCTACTAGTTGATATACAATTAGGGTAACAGGGTACAAGTCTATTTCTTTTATTAACCGTTACTAACCCTAGTTATCTAACTTGACCCCTGATATTGTAAAATAAACCGCCATTTTGACTGTTGTGATTAGGCGAATTATAGAAATATATTATTTGATATATTTATGTCTCCCCCCACCCCCCTCTGGGGGAGACATATTGTTTTTGCTCTGTCCGTATGTCTGTCTGTCCGTCTGTCACACTTCGTTTCCGCTCAATAACTCGAGTACACTTTGACCCAGAGCATTCAAACTTCATAGGGTGATAGCCCTTATTGAGTAGAAGAACCCTATTGATTTTGGGGTCAGTAGGTCAAAGGTCAAAGTCACAGGGGCCCGAAGTGTGAAAACCATTTCCGCTCAATAACTCGAGTACCCTTTGACCCAGAGCTTTCAAGCTTCATACGGTGATAGCCCTTATTGAGTAGAAGAACCCTATTGATTTTGGGGTCAGTAGGTTTAAGTCACAGGGGCCGGAAGTGTGAAAACCATTTCCGCTCAATAACTCAAATACCCTTTAACCCAGAGCCTTCAAACTTCATAGGGTGATAGCCCTTATTGAGTAAAAAACCCCTATTGATTTTGGGGTCAGTAGGTCAAAGGTCAAGGTCACAGGGGCCCGAAGAGTGAAAACCGTTTCCGCTCAATAACAGGAGTTCTATTTCACCCAAAGCCTTCAAACTTCATACGGTGGATGTCCTTTTAGAGTAGAGGACTCCTGTTGATTTTGGGGTTAGTAGGTCAAAGGTTAAGGTCACTGGGGCCCGAAGAGTAAAAACGGTTTTCGCTCAATAACTAGAGTACCGCTTGACCCAGAGCATTCAAACTCAATAGGGTTAAAGCCCTTATTGAGTAGAAGAACTCTTTTGATTTTGGGGTCAGTAGGTCAAAGGTCAATGTCACAGGGGTCCGAAGAGTGAAAACCGTTTCCACTTAATAACAGGAGTTCTTTTTCACACAGAGCCATCAAACTTCATACAATGGATGTCCTGATTGAGTAGAGGACTCCTATTGATTTTGGGCTCAGTAGGTCAAAGGTCAAGGTCACAGGGGCCCGATGAGTGAAAATGGTTTCCTCTCACTAACTGGAGTTTTATTTTACCTAGAGCCTTTAAACTTCATACGATGGTTGAACAGGGTTCTTCAAGTCTATAACAGCAACCATCGTATGAAGTTCATTATACCATAATAAATGACACAGGCTTCCGTTTCAAAAAGGTGATATCTCTTCCTTGGCCTTCCTTCAGTAGGGCGCAGGGGGGAGACATGCGTTTTTCACAAAAACAGATTCTAGTTCAGTGTTGCATTTGCTCAATTTGAACCCACGGCGAAAGAAGGGTAAGATAGACACCCGATCCCGTGACATTATAAAATCTCGCTTTTATTGGCCAGGAATAGACAACGATATACGTACTCTTGTACAACAATATGGTCGTTGTATTCGCAGAAAGACTGCACCACCAATAGCAGCAAAGTTGGTCCCAATAACGACAAGCGCACCGATGGAACTAGTCTGTATAGACTATCTTACCGTGGGTCGTTCCAAGGGCGGTTATGAAAATATCTTAGACGTCTGTGACCACTTTACTCGCTATTCACTGGCGATCCCGACACGGAATCAGACAGCCTCAACAACTGCAAAGGCCCTCTATGATAACGTGTTTGTCCACTACGAATTTCCTTCAAAGCTCCACCGTGACAGAGGTCAGAATTTCGAATCCAAAGTTATCCAAAAACTTTGTGAAATAGTGGGCATGAAGAAGAGTCGGACAACACCGTACCATCCAATGTGCAATGGAAAGGTTGAACGGTTCAACCAAACATTGATGAACATGATTGATACTCTTGAAATGGAAAATAAATCTGATTGGAGAGCATATATTTCTACGCTCACTCACGCATACAATGCGACTGTACATGACAGCACGGGTTTCTCTCCATTTTACCTGATGTTTGGGCAACATCCGCGGTTGGCAGTGGATGCCTTTCTTGGATTACCGGTGTCTGAAAACAAATCTTGTACTTCATCTGTTTACATAAAACAGTTAAAGGAGAAGCTTTCGAAGGCCTATGAAATAGCCGGTAAAGAAGCTGCTCGGAAAGGTTCCGCATACAAGAACATGACAAGAAGGTAAGGTTCGCTTCCGTTCAACCGGGCGACCGTGGTCTTGTTCAGAATGTCGGACTTCGCGGAAGACAAAAACTTGCAGACTTGTGGGAGGCGGATGTTTATGTCGTCCTACGACAACCCAATGTACACATTACCGTTTTGAGGTGCAGAAGGAGCACTCGCCAACTTCAAGAGTGCGGAAATTACATCGCTATCTTTTGCTGCCATTCTTTTGTCTTCCGTCGCCGGTTAATACAGAAGACTTTACGTCAACAGATGAAAAGTCCGGAGTAAACATAGCTGTCTGTTAACGCGGATAACAGCAGTGAGGAATCGGATGTTTCAGATCATGTGGTGTCCACAGTTAGACCTAAGAGACTTATTCAAGATTGGCTTGCCATGATTTCCGCGAAGGTTTTAAGTAAAAGATTTTCTTTCTGTTGGATTTACCAGAAATTATTTTTGAAAGTTCGTTGAAATGATTTAAAAGGGAGTGAAAAGTGCAATAGACAATTTAATTTTAACTGAATTTGATGAAATTATTTTTTTTGTGAAATTATGTTCTTCACAGTTTTCCTAAAAGGAAGTGTTTAATACTTCGTGTAAATTTGACTGAAGGTATTGTGTAAAAACTTAAGTCGATTGATCCCGCTTAAGTGAAATGGAGGTTTGAATTAGAACTCGTGGTACGAATTTGGCTGAATTAGTGAACGGGGAAATATTATTGACGGATTGTTCAATGCATTTGTTCATTTATTTATCAATATATGTCATGTTAATAAAACATTTATATTTATACATGATTTTGTATTGAATTAACAACGTTTATACATTCGTTGTTTAGAGATGATAATGGTGTATACACGGTTATAAACGGGTTTCTACCTTCAGTTTGGGTTTTAAGGGTATGTGCAGAATATAATAATGTCTATGACTGAATGTAGAGACATTATTGGCTTATAAGCTAAAAAGAGTAGGATAATTTGCCTGTAGACAATGTCGGGAACGACATTTTTTACGAAGAGGGGGATAATATCATAGGCTAACTAGGTAAGATCATAGACTATCTACTAGTTGATATAGAATTAGGGTAACAGGATACGAGTCTATTTCTTTTATTAACCGTTACTAATCCTAGTTATCTAACTTGACCCATGATATTGTAAAATTAACCGCCATTGTGACTGTTGTGATTATGCGAATTATAGAAATATATTATTTGATATATTTCAGTGTTGTATTTGCTCAATTTGAACCCACGGCGAAAGAAGGGTAAGATAGACGCCCGATCCCGTGACAAAATGTAATGATTTTTATTTGTTGCAAATGAAGCATTATTCAGAGAGCATTTGGTAAACACGGCTGTGCCATGCCTCAAATTTCAACTTATATTCGCAGAGTAGCTGTATGTTGTATATGAGAACCTTGGGTTCGAGTCTTGATCAAGTATACATCTTCAAAGCCATTAGCTGGTCAGATTTCATTTGACCAGTTCTGTCCAGTCTACGTGATAATCCAACTATGTTAGAAGCCGCTATAAAATCAGCCAAAAACGAACAAAATTTGCGAGCAAGATTCAAATTAAGATTTGGCACGTCAAGTGATTCACAAAGTAATTCTGCCCCCGAGCCTATGGAAGTCGATCATGTTAGGCCTCAAAAATGTCAATTTTGTCAAAAGATAGGACAAAACATTAAAAATTACAGAACTGATAATTAGAACTAAGTTAATAACTAACTTCATGAGAGAAAAGAAAATGTTTAAATTAAGTTTGATTTTGATGAAATTCCGATATTTCCAGTTTCTTTTACGACTAAGGGTTCGACAATGAGTTACCTCCCGTGTAAAAGAGATTGCTTATCAATATTTCCGAGAACGCGAACTATTTAGAAAGCAATAAAATAAAGCAATGGAACAATACGACATAAAATACTGTTTCCTCACTGCACCGCGCCATGTTAAGTTCATGTAGGTACTCTACGGATCAATGGTATCTTCAGGTGAACCAAACGAGGCATCGCGGCCGTTTAAAGCGTGTCTTCTTTCATGCTGTCGGACTGCATCTCGCCGGGGGCAGGGTGTCTTGAAACTTGCTGTCTTTGAAAACGTTTTTTAATCCATCAACGTCTCACCGGGGATAGGTCGTGAATCATTGCTTGAGCGAAAACATCACGTCGTCGTCTGTTCGTCGTGAATAGTTGTAAAGATGAATTTCTGATCTCTTGTACTGTTACACTTCTTGAGATGTTGGCGAATAACCTCAAGATAATGTCAGTTGGAAATATCCACACTTTAAAGAAATGTCAAGCTGGAAAAACTAATCTTGTTAATATAATATTTGCTGGAATGTCCGTTATATGTTAATTGTCAAAAAGGTAATTCCATTCTCTGCTTTCCTGACCGGGTAGATGATTGACTCGTTCACTGGAGCATACTGACGGGAGAGCAAATGACCCAGCTGTAACACCATGCTCTTTGATTTGTTCCTAGCCAATTAAACCCGCTTCCGCACAATGAGACATTTCACTGGCATCACTAACCCCATTTAATAAATACCCATTGTATAATTAAATTTTAAATAATCCTAATTAATGTTATGTATGCATTAAAATCTGCCCAATGAACTTGTGTCGTAAAATGAAAATATGTTACAATGTAAACTATTTATGCGTAATGAAAACAAAAATCTTAGAAAAAGCCAAAACCATACACTCCGTATTCATAGTACATGAAATAATGAAAAATCATTTTAAAAGAAAGAGTACATACTTATATTGAAAAGCATACTTCATCAGACATACCGCCCAGACAGAAAAAAATACCTCAAATGACACGTGCATATGGACGCACACCTTTAAGATAAACAACATCGATGAATCTCATTTCAATAACATTATTTAAAAATACGTGCATACAAGCACACAACGATTTAAATCGATGACAGTGATGTATAGTCGCGAAACGTATTGTAGAGACATTATTATACATGCACGAGTTGTGTAGTGCTGTTAAACTGGTCAATTGTTTTGATAAGTCGTTGTTATAATGGCAGGGCATAATACATTAGGTTTAGCCGATGGTATCGGATCAGTTGTTAGATTAACTGTAAACATATGTCATCAGTTTTTGTTTGACTGTAAGCGTATGCCATCAGTTGTTAGTTTGACTGTAAACATGTGTCATCAGTTGTTTTTTTACTGTAAACATACGTCATCAGTTGTTCTTTTTTTGACTGTAAACATATGTCATCAGTTGTTTTCTTTACTGTAAACATATTGTCATCAGTTGTTTGTTTGATCTAAACGTATGTCATCAGTTGTTTGTTTGATTGTAAACGTATGTCATCAGTTGTTAGTTTCACTGGAAACACGTGTCATCAGTTGCTGGTTTGACTGTAAACATATGCCATCAGTTGTTGGTTTAACTGTAAATATATGTCATCAGTTGGTTCGACTGTACAAATACCTTTTGCTGGAACTATCTTTTCACTGTGTGTTAGAGCAGTGTGCTCGGAATATGATTTAGTTACAGTGAATGGATAATAAAGATATTGAAACAGCGGTTTAACTAAGTCGGCTATTATTAGGTTCATACTTTGTTGTAAATAAGTTTACGTATTTTACCTATAGGATTCAAAAATCACAATTCTTAATAATAAAGTTGTTAAAGATTGATGCATTTCATAAATTTAAATGAGTTTTGCATTAACAAATTAATTTTATGCATTTAAGGTGTAAATAATTATTTCTCAATACATAAGTAAATTATTATCGTTATTGTAATTTATTTAAATGATAAAGCTTATGTTGTATTTGAGTACTGTTACAAATTTATTTTGAGTCTCTTTGTACAATGCTGTTGTAATGGAATTTAATTGTAATGATAAAATGTTTTTAATAGAATGATAATCTCCCTTCTATGTAAAAAAAATAAAACAAATAACAAAACTACAGTTTTAGGGGAGTTATCAATATGTCTTCATACCTTCATTATGTTATTGTACGATTATTCTTTCCAGTCATGGCTCAAGTAATGCGTATGGAGGAGGAGCGGAAAGAGCATGAAAGGAAGAAAGCGGTAGATGACAGGAAGGAAGAAGACAGACGTGCAAGATGTGAACTCTTGGATAGTTTGAACTTTGTGCAATGAAGAATATTTTGACAATTTGTAATTTCATTAAAAAAAATAACATTTTGACATTGCAGTGTTTTAGAATTTATGATCAGGCAACTAGGTTATGACCATGTATGTACACTTTAGGGGATTGCTTTAAATTGTTTTAAATTTATTGTAAATTAAAATATTTTTTTCTTTTACTTTGAGGTAAAAATATTTTAATTTTCATTAGAAGGGAGGAATGTAACAGGCTACCTGTATTGTATTATTCTTATTACTTGTTTTTCCTCTACTTTCAGTTCCAATACGAAGTGTTCCTATTAAATTAAATTCTATTGGTTACTTGATTTTGTTAAACAGCTTTTGATTGGTTTATTTTTATTGGTTGGTGAAACTTGTTTTGTAAGTAACCACGATAATATTGTCACACGACTGTGCACGGTATAAAATCCGTTGCACAGCCTGTTTTTCTTAAGTGGGACTTCACCGTCCATCAGGTTGGTGGTCTTCGAAGCCTTAGTGCTTCAATTTAATTTGTGGTCCTATTTCTTTGGGAATTATTCTCCCTTATTTTTGGGTTATTTTTCGCATTTTCGCGATGTTCTAGCTAAAAAATCTATTATGGTCCGAATTTGATAATTAATTTAATTTCAAGTATTATATTGTGACACACTAGTACTGTGAATATTAAATAACTGATTTTTCAGTATAACATTGATTAAAAGAGTAGCACTGTGAAATTATTCTTTGTCTTATTTTCCCTACTTGTTGTCACTCCATGAAATGCTGTTTGTCCGTCCGTTCATTTAGATAAAACATAGTGTCCGTCAGTCAAGTGGTCTAGTTTGTCCGTAAATATTATTTATATAAAAAAAACCACTATACGATCCTTGTTATAATTCACAGAGCCTGGTACACATATATCCCGACTGACATAAGTTCCCCTTATAATAATTTAGTAATTTAGAGTTCCCCTTGCCAAAAGAGTTCGAATGAGAATTGTTTTCTGCCGTCCTTAGCCCGGCTTTTATTTAGAATTTCCCGAGACGGTCGCATAGTACCCGAATGAATCATTTTGACATGATGACAGTTTTTAAGGTGTACTTGCGTCGTTCACTCGAGATATATGCGTGCAATCAACGTTTTATAATAATAACAAAACGACATAAAAGTTATTAGCAAGTCACGAATACATGAAAATGACCTACGAACAAAAGTTACTTGACAGTTTGATAAATGAATGACACATGTACATTTTATAACCCTATATGATGAACACTTAAACTTTTAAAAGAAACCTAATAAAATAAAATCCTAAAACCTTTTAAGAATATTAAGAAATAAACTTTTAAATTTTAGAGTACATAAGTAAATTATAATATGATACGGCAAATTATAAATATTAATAATTTCCCCATTACATTACAAATCCCTTCCTTTCTTTTCCAAAAACCAAAACAAAAAGATATTTTGTACCAGGAAGGTGAGATTTAGACGATGATTAGATGTTTCTAATAATAAGTTCTTAATTGATGACACTAAATGCAATTAACTTTTAACACTTAGAGTACGTCCGTTACTCTGAGAAATTAACAATGAGAATTTTGATTATCTAATAATGATATGACTTGCGTACCGGAAAACATAATTGCTAATTAATTTAATGGTTCGTGTATAAATGTACAGCAAAGTTAGTCAGCAGTATCATTCACGGAATAGGAATTTCCCAGTAAGGAGAATAAGAAATTCAGTAAGTGCAGTTTTGTTGTAATCATTTTTGCGTCTTATATTTCTTCTAAATTTTATTAATAAATCTTGTACTTAGAATTTGAATTTTTAACTTCCCGTACCCGTAACTAAGATACTACTGACTGTAAGAATTATTTACAACAGTTATTTTCAAACAATTCATACAAAACCTGTAAGGAAAGTACATGATAAATCAAAAAAGCATGAAATGTTAAAACCTGAAACAACATAAATGCATTATTCAATCACTTCAACTTATTATAACAATTAATGAATGCACAGAAAACCCGTTTTAAGAACACAAAACAATTATTATTCACGGAGAGTCACTTAATAATATATAACGGCAATATATGAAAGTCACAATTTCATAATTCCAGACAGTTACAAGTATTCATTACAATCATGTTCTGGTTATAGATCTTGCCGTGACGCGCTCCGTGTCCCTGTGCTTCATTGGTTTAGGTTTTCTTTCTTTGGAATACACAATTTTCTGAAAATAGATGGCAGGTGTAAAGCATTTGCATATCACAAAACAACGTGATCATACATGAACAGTTCCTAATATTATTATAATAAATCAATTTTTTATAGGAAAAATTGATTTTTCCGATTTCCTTCATATGTCACGGAAGGCAAACCATTGAAATTACAGAACTGATAATTAGAACTAAGTTAATAACTAACTTCATGAGAGAAAACAAAATGTTTAAATTAAGTTTGATTTTGATGAAATTCCGATATTTCCAGTTTCTTTTACGACTAAGGGTTCGACAACGAGTTACCTCCCGTGTAAAAGAGACTGCTTATCAATATTTCCGAGAACGCGAACTATTTAGAAAGCAATAAAATAAAGCAATGGAACAATACGACATAAAATACTGTTTCCTCACTGCACCGCGCCATGTTAAGTTCATGTAGGTACTCTCCGGATCAATGGTATCTTCAGGTGAACCAAACGAGGCATCGCGGCCGTTTAAAGCGTGTCTTCTTTCATGCTGTCGGACTGCATCTCGCCGGGGGCAGGGTGTCTTGAAACTTGCTGTCTTTGAAAACGTTTTTTAATCCATCAACGTCTCACCGGGGATAGGTCGTGAATCCTTGCTTGAGTGAAAACATCACGTCGTCGTCTGTTCGTCGTGAATAGTTGTAAAGATGAATTTCTGATATCTTGCACTGTAACACTTCTTGAGATGTTGGCGAATAACCTCAAGATAATGTCAGTTGGAAATATCCACACTTTAAAGAAATGTCAAGCTGGAAAAACTAATCTTGTAAATATAATATTTGCTGGAATGTCCGTTATATGTTAATTGTCCAAAAGGTAATTCCATTCTCTGCTTCCCTGACCGGGTAGATGATTGACTCGTTCACTGGAGCATACTGACGGGAGAGCAAATGACCCAGCTGTAACACCATGCTCTTTGATTTGTTCCTAGCCAATTAAACCCGCTTCCGCACAATGAGACATTTCAATGGCATCACTAACCCCATTTAATAAATACCCATTGAATAATTAAATTTTAAATAATCCTAATTAATGTTATGTATGCATTAAAATCTGCCCAATGAACTTGTGTCGTAAAATGAAAATATGTTACAATGTAAACTATTTATGCGTAATGAAAACAAAAATCTTAGAAAAAGCCAAAACCATACACTCCGTATTCATAGTACATGAAATAATGAAAAATCATTTTAAAAGAAAGAGTACATACTTATATTGAAAAGCATACTTCATCAGACATACCGCTCAGACAGAAAAAAATACCTTAAATGACACGTGCATATGGACGCACACCTTTAAGATACACAACATCGATGAATCGCATTTCAATAACATTATTACGTGCATACAAGCTTGTTTGTTTGTTTGTTTGTTTGGGGTTTAACGCCTGGTTTCAACACCTTTCTGGTTATATCCCGGCGGTCAGTCCACCTTACCGGTGTTCCTGGGTCTCTAACCAGTACTAACCAATTTCTCCGCAAGCGACTGACTGCTTCCTCACTTGAATCAGAGGTGAGGGACAAATGACTCTCAGACGCAATGTCCGAGTTCAATTGTCACGGAGAAATTTTTCCCGCCTCGGCTGGGGTTCGAACTCACGACCCCTGGATTGACAGTCCGATGCTCTATCCACTGAGCTAGCCGGGCGGGCCGAGAATACAAGCACACAACGATTTAAATCGATGACAGTGATGTATAATCGCGAAACGTACTGAGACCACACAACTTAATTACAAGTCACGTGACAATTATTCTCAAAAATTGTCGACATCGTTAGCGCACTCGCATCCTATGCTTAAAGTAACGTAAACATAAATGTGTGTAAGCCCGAATTGTAGGAAGCCGCACCCGTACATTTTTAAACAAAAGGCTTACCGCTGATCGATTCAGCAACAAAGCTGCATAAGTTAAACTTTAGTCAATTAATGCTATCGCGCATTTTCACGGTTTACATCAGTATACTACATTACTGAAACGCGAACATAGACATAAACATAGACATAGCCAAAGGCATGAAAATAGCCATAGGCATAAACATAGTCATAAACATCGACTTCCGGTACTCTCGGAATCAACTAAAATTCATCGCGTCAAAATCGCGGTTAATCAACAGTATTTTACTGTTTTCTTCTCAAAAATATATACATATATATACATCACGATACGCTCGGAACAAAAACTTATAAACAAAGATTGAACGGTCTCAGCGCTTGCAACGCGACAGTGAAATCACATAATCTAGTAATAATACCTTGTACCAAAAAAGACCCTATCATTCATGTAAAACACTCATACCAAAATATGTTTAATATTTTTCTGTTTTTAAGCTGATAGTTAATACCAAAAATAGTCTTTTTAATTTCTTTTTTTCTCTAGTACATTTTTCTATTTTTTATTAAAATATTTTTTGTGCATTTTTCTATATTTTTAGTTGGTAGTTAAACTATACAACCAGTGTTTCGGAATATTTATATTTTTTACTGACATCAAAAAGTTGTCTTCTTATCTCCTTTAAAAAACAACTAAGCAGTTAATGCCAAAATTAGACCTACAACCGTTGCTGTTACAAAAATATTTTCCTAAAATTTTTGAGAAATATTGAAAAAAATGTGTGCGCAAAAATTTTTAGATACTTAAATTTTACTTGAACTAATGTAGCACGTAAACTTGTCGTTTTTTAACGTTTAAAAAAATTGTTTTTAACAAGTTAAGTTTTCACTTTAATTTTTGGAAATTTTTAAAGAACAAATAGAGCCTAAATTAATTACTGGTCTAACAGTTAAATTTTCAAAAAATTACTAAACAAGAATTCGGCACATTGACTAACATTTTCGATCTCCAAAAATAAAAATCTTCAATCCATTAGTAACCCCCTTCCCCATGTTCCCCAGAAATATCTTTAAAAGAAAAGCCTACATTTTTGAATTTTGATACCAGTTCCGTGTATCATGATTGGATTAAGATTTTATTAGCAAATGGAACTAACCTGTAAGCCTCCATTCTGACTTCTGTGACATTCTGCGTCATTCTGGTTTACTGGCGTGACGTAAGGTAGATCTTTCTGCGCTGTGTCGTATAGTAGTTTTCCTCCTCGTTGTTCCGCGACGACCTCTAG
This sequence comes from Corbicula japonica, assembly GCA_038501625.1. Classification (NCBI taxonomy): domain Eukaryota; kingdom Metazoa; phylum Mollusca; class Bivalvia; order Venerida; family Cyrenidae; genus Corbicula; species Corbicula japonica. The sequence continues at coordinate 694,246 of JAZAYU010000131.1, forward strand.
AAGTAAGAATCCTGGCACTGGGCGCCAAAATCGCTCTTGTAGCGTAGTAGTTAATTAATCCCAGGTGTATATTAAACGAACACTGATTAGAGTTTCTAAATAGATTTACTTTCGACTTTCAACGTTACTAGCTCAAATAATTATATTAAAGTTTCTGAATGGTTTTCTATAAGCAAATAACATTACAATTATTTCTGTTTGCATGTATCCCGACTGACATAAGTTCCCCTTATAATAATTTAGTAATTTAGAATTCCCCTTGCCAAAAGAGTTCGGATGAGAATTGATTTCTGCCGTCCTTAGCCAGGCTTTTTTTTTAGAATTTCCCGAGACGGTCGCATAGTACCCGAATGAATCATTTTGACATGATAGTTTTTAAGGTGTACTTGCGTCGTTCACTCGAGATATATGCGTGCAATCATGTTTTATAATATTAACAAAACGACAAAAAAGTTATTAGCAAGTCACGAATACATGAAAATGACCTACGAACAAAAGTTACTTGACAGTTTGATAAATGAATGACACATGTACATTTTATAACCCTATATGATGAACACTTAAACTTTTAAAAGAAACCTAATAAAATAAAATCCTAAAACCTTTTAAGAATATTAAGAAATAAACTTTTAAATTACATAAGTTAACTATAATATGATGCGGCAAATTATAAATATAATTTCCCCATTACATTACAACAGTATCCAGAGTTAATACAACGCAATACCTAATTGCTTTTGACACCAAACTAAAAATCGAAAGGAATCGATATTATTATCTAAACTGCAATGTTAAACTTACTGTTCGTGTTGATAATTGAGAAACTTCTGAAAATGTGAATCGAGAAACAAAATGGCGGTTTTAGGTTTTATAATCCGGAAGCAAGCAATCTGGACAACTCCACCCGGATGAAAGTCATATTGTCCAATCAAAAGCCTTATTTTGCAAACCGGAAGACACGGTTTCAAAGTTTCAAGATACTGCTTGTTGCTCATGCGCAATGCCGTAATCGGAATCGACACGATTTCGACGCGCGAATTATTCCGTATTATTATATCTTGTGATATTTCATCACTTCGGATTGACTTCACACTGGCTTATCTTCTCCAAGATATTGTACACTATTGGCGTCGACTGGGATTGTCTTCACGATGGCAAATCCTGTGCGACGGTATTGCAGCTTTGTGTTTCACGTTTATTTGAGAGATTCCGAAAATCTTGTCCACGGTATTGCGGATTGTCTTGTTCCTGCACGAAATTTGTTACTATGTGTACAAATGCCTGGAACGTAAGTTCTAGCAGCAAAACATAAAATCAGACAATATATTTAAATATTTATGTTACTTGAATATTAAAAGGTCAGTTCTTGGTACACGTCTGATCTTTTTTAATTATAAATAAGGGGTAGAAGGGAGGGAAGGTGACTCACGAAATCCAGCAAGAAAAAGAAAGACGATGTGCAGAAGTTTACGAAGCTGGATAAAGTATATATCGTAATCGTCTCTATTGTTATTCTAGTGGGTTAAAGTAGACCTGCAAACAGAGAAGTACATTCGAAAAAATAAAATTATTTTGTTCAAAAGACAACACAGATGGCAGTTATGTCACAAATGTACACAATATTGTATCCTGAAATTAAGACCTACCCACTACTAAGACTAATTTTGCCCGAATCCAAATCTTTGCTGTATTTGCGGGGTTTCACTGTACAATAATCAAACCAACACTTACATATTTAATTTTCTTAGATTACAAATAATGAAGACACAACAAGTTTAGTACCAATATTTTCCAAAATCAAATACATGTAACTATTTGTAGAGATAAGCAACATTTTCATTTTCTTTATTAAGTTCGACTTTGCTTTCATTACTCATAAAAACTAATCATTACGAAGAATAAAATATTCGTTCATGATTGGTGCTGCCGCTGTATTTTTATGGCATTGGGATTATCTATACTTTTAAATTAGCTGTATTTTGTCACAGAAACATGGTTTTTCCTGTTTTAGTAATAATTCTTTCTTCGCATTTTCGTTTGCCAAATAAACATTTAAATATTTGAAACCTAAACTAGCTTATGCAAAATAAAATATCGATATATGTTTTAAATTTTACACTGCATGAATTTGATAGTATACAGGTTCTCATTCAATAAATCTCTCATTCAATTCGTTTTATAATCGACATAAAATGAAAACCACCGTGCTAATTAATATGTCTTCTTAGAAAAATATCGCAAACCCGTTGGTCAATTTCCAGTTCAATGTTATCTCCTTCTAAGTTTGAATTTTCAAATTCTTTTTTTACTCTTACATTACAATGCTAACTAGAATAACAGCCAATAAAATAGAAGCGACAACAACGAGGCTACTTTTATGAACTTCAAAGGAATATGATGATGCTGGATCCTCGGAGCTATCGTTAGTATCCGTGTTATTTTGACTAAAGTTATTTTTAATAAAAATCGCATTTGGTTCCTGAATCTTTGGATTCACGTTTAACTTATTGTTACTAACAATCGTTTCTTGCTACTGAATTTGAACATTTAAAGCAAAGCCTTTGAACATGTACGCATCTGCCATATTAAAACCTAACGGTAAAATATCCGCCAAACAAAGAATATTGTTGAATTTTCGGATCGGCTGGAAAATAAATCAACTTCCACTACAATACGGTAACAACCCATTGACTTTTGCATTTCCATTTCGTTTAAGGGCTTCAGGGGCGTAGCTAGCTTTTTTCAAGTTGTAGGCCTAAACAATGGGTTCTAATGGTAAGGGGGTCTGGGAAGCGATGTCCCCCTCAAAAAGCCGGAAACTAGAGGAGATTAAAGATAGCAAAATGCGCGTTCCAAAGTATTTTCAAGGAAAGTTATCAAACTAAAAAATATCATTTTCTCCATAAGGCAAATCAACGTCAAAGACACATTTGATTTGACTTGAACCCGCTTCCATCCCTCCTCCTGTTTTTATTATTGTTGTGGAACTTTTGAAAATGTCATTTTTTGTCCAACTTGTAGGCCCGGGCCTACAGGGCCTTATAGTAGCTACGGCACTTGGCTTTGCTAATGGTGTTCCTCTTCTGTACACTTCAATAATTGTGAGTCTACAGGTCGGGTATATAGTTTCAGCTCCAACGAATTGATAAGAAATTTTTTCGCTAAGTTTGATGCTAATGTCAACCATTCCTTGCTTAGTTTGGAAACCTATATCTGTCAAATTTTGAACAAAAAGATCTATAATGTTCAGTGTACTTATATAGTCAGAATTCGTAGATGTTATATTAATAATAGCGACAACAATCTTCAGATCTTTGTTCTCCGAAGGAGACCAAATGTCGAAACTGTAGTTACTGAAAAAAGATTTTCCAATACTGTCCAAATTTTGAATCAGGAACGGCAGTACAATTTTCAGCTGCTGAGACTATGCTGTTTTGATCTCTAAACAGATACTAAAGTACATTCCTCCAAAGCTGGAAAATGTTGGGATGCACTCGCCATGACGTTGATAGAACAACGGACATAGGATTTCGCCACATGTCTGAAAATTAAAATGTTTGTTTTTTAAGAATCTTAATTTTGTTACATCACATCCCGAACAGACAGGTTCACTACGGTAGAGCAATCAACGAACAAAAACTGCAAATTGAAATACAATCACGAAACTATTCACAAGTGTTTTGAAATGCACAATATTTGATAAAAGAAACGAAGGCATTTCTAAAAAATAAACTCTCATTTTTGTCTTTTTTATGAAAATGTAACCAAGAGTAGAGTTGTGAATTAAAAGAAAATCCTTTCAATAAGTTATGTCCTTTGAAGGTCGTTGAACACGATAATTATGTACTATGTAAATAATACTTTTAAAATTACTTTTTTATTGCTCGGCCAATTTTGAAATGGGTGGTTTTGATTTCCAAGCCAATATAGATTTGGATATTGTTCAATCATCCCTCCCCCTAAGGATATACTTCCTGCTTTTTAAATTTTGCCTTTTGCGGTTTAATCAATCAGATGTTTGATCCCTAAATATATATATCTGGCCAAGTGCATGGGGTGTTTTGAATAAGATGCACAGACAACGTTTGCACGTGGTGCTGCTCTTCACGGCCCTGGACCCAGGAAATTTAGGAGGCCACAGAACACGACAAATAATAAATTTTGCAGGCCGGATTGATTAAGCCTGTATTGGCAGTAATGGAAATTCATATTCATATTACCATATTTTTGTATATATTATATTACTTAACATGTTAAATTGTCTCTTTCTAATTTCTCTCTCAGATAATTATTCTAAAATGAGTAAAAAACAATAATGAAAGTGCCGCTTTTAAATTACATAAATATCTTCCGGTGATTTTTTTTCTAAAGACTGAATACGAGGACTTTGTAATTGATTTCTGAATATTTGAAGTTTTGAAATAAATAGATGAAAATCTAACTTTCAATTGAAAGCCACCGAACACGACAAATATAAAGATATAAAAATATGAATATAGTGCAGGCTCGGTTTGATTAAGCCTGATTTTGGTCAGTAAAAGAAAAACATATTACTAAAAGAGTGATTTAAATAAGTCTTTCTTAAATGCTTATTATCTAAGACCATTAGAAACTCGAAATACGTTTATTAATAATTGTCTTAATAAAATTGTTTAACCTGTATGTTTATGCATGTGTCCTTACGCATATAAAGAAACATTAAGAATTAGGGAAAAGTTCGTTACAAGATGCATTATTCACGGTAGGCGAACGCAAAATATATGATATAGGAAGTATGATACACGCACGATGGACAATAGATGTTTAAACATTACCATTCACGGTACTGTATAAGGAAAAAAGGAATATCCTTCCTAAGCTTTACGAGTCTTCATTTGTTATTGGGAATTGCTAAGGAGCGTAGATAACTTGGACACCATGTGATTCTCGTTTTCTGATACGAAATGATAATAAGTGTTTATTTCTTGTTTTAAACACATTTGGATAACAAAACAATTCAGAAAGTTTACATTACCTTAAATTCAGAATTGTTGTTACAGTACGAAGACGCCAGTTTCTTCACGTCCTCCAGTTTTGAAATAGCCACAATGTCCTGTCCTGTTTTATTGTTTTCAAGTGTATACGACGCATTTGCAGCATTTTCTAAAATAATATCAGAACTTTTCATGTTTTTCTCCGTTTCGTCGGTGCTTGTATTCGGTCGAAGATAATCCGAAAATATTCCCCTTGTCAAAATCAAGTTTAGACCTATCTCGAAAATCCACTTATCTCCATTATTTCTACATTTTTGTTCATCGAAGGTCTTCTTCTTAGTACACAAGTAGCAGGCAATATTTCTGTATATTATGATGTCTCTTGACGGTAAACCTTCATCTCTGGGTTATGACATTGTATTTATATTGACTATATATCGTCGTTTAGGCCACAGTATATTAGTTGTTTGGTTGGTTGTCAATTTGCAAGTAAAAACTGTGACAGATAAAACCTCTTTATTTCTTAACATAGATGAAAATTTTGATGCAGGTGAAATGTAATAAATAAATACAAAACATTAATATGCAAATTTATGGTGAGAGGTGACTCTTATCTTTATGCCTACAGAAAAGTCCATTTATAGATATTAACTCTATTGTTGATAAAATAATTCATAATTTAAAAAAAAATGATGAAAGTGGTTATATCTTCTAACGGCAAAAAATTCAATCATTTTTGCAAAAATCACTGTTAAAATTTATAATTATTTCACATACCTTAAGAACAGTAGAACAATAATGGAAAATAGCTAGATTTAAAAATTCGTTTTACATCCAAACACAATAACTTAGCAACATTATACAACAATTTAAATGCCAACATAATTTATAAAATACTGAAAACTATATAACTGATATTCTTATAAAAATGACTTTTAATTTTGAAAGAAAAAAGTTTTTGTTCTATTTTTCGAGTCGGTATGCTTTTGTGATAAACCAAAAACTGAAATAGTATTGGCCGAATGTAAACCTACGTGTTCAGGTTTTACTCTTCTTCAAAGAAACCTAGAAATTTTCCTACAAAGCTATTCATTCGCCTTTTAAGTTTAACAAGCATATGATCAAACAGTTGTCACTTCAAAAGTTTGCGGAGTTCAAATAAATTTAAATTGCGAAGCATCAGGTTATAAGTGTATAATGTGTTTCAATGGGGGCCTACCGATATACAGAGTTACCTCCCATTGAGAGTGTTTTCTCTTGCTGATTGGGTAGTTCCGGTTTCGAAGCGGTAATAAAGCTTAGCGTTAAAAGTGTAGATAAAATGTTTCAACGTGCTTTTGAAGTTAAAATGCAATGTCGAATTAACAAAAAGAGTGAAACAGGCATATAAGGAATAACCATCATCTTTGTAAAGTGATTTTAAGTTACTAACTAAATGCAACTTTACCTATTTACGTAACTGCACGTATCCTTTATGAAAATTTATTTATTGGCTGACATCGAAATTATAGCTTTTTAAAACTTTCACTTAAGTATTCAGCCAATGACCGTTAAGTCATGCAAACAATGCTTATTAAGAAAAGGGCCTGGTGTTTATGACCATGTTACGCAATCTAATTAGCAAGACCGGGGTTTACCAGCTGGAGATGTGATAAAGGCCTTTTGAAGTTTAGTTGTAGATTTGTAAGAGGTCGAAAAACGTTACCTGTTGGGGGTAAACGTGTTGTTTTAGGAAAGTGACTAGAGATTAAATATTCTAATTAAATGTCACACTGTTGTTTGTTACCCGAGACATTGATTATTTGATCTTTGCAACTTAAAGCGCTCCGAAATGAATTTAATAAAATAGCACTTTGGAAAGTTTTACCCAAACATATATTTATTAAATTATCATGGAGAACCAATATAAACAATTATTGTCTGCCTGCAACCGGACACTAAATAGAGAAAAGATATGATGCATGCATACAATCATTGTTAACTGTCAGATAACTTTACACCAAACAAACAAATTCACTGTATAAATTATTTTAATATTTCAAAGTAAATAAGTAAGCAACAAGTACTGAATAGCTAAATTTGATATGGTGACTACGATATTACGTTTGGCAATGTATGGGCGCGACTGATGCAATATAAATAAATCCAAATTGAAACTAATAAAATAAATTCAATTCAATCCAATATCAAATTCAAATAAATCGTAAATAAATGAACAGGCTTCCGGAAGCTGCCGGCCAACTTGGCAAATAATGGCTAGCTCCAGACCTAACTTAAATTGATGAATCGAAAGCCCAAAATATTCAAATAAATGCTGGCTTATGGAAGCTGCCAACCAACTTGGTAACTATGGGCTAGCTTCAAACCTAACTTGAAATAAATTTAATAAATCATAAGCCGGAAATAAATTCCAAGTACCGTTTAATAAGTATGTAGTCCACAAGCTGGGAGTTCGCCAACGAGTTACCTCCCTTTGAAACGTCTATTGTAAAAATGCAATTGAATTAAATACAATTAAATTCTACATTCAGCAACTGAAGTGAGAGCTGGGAAAAACAGAATCTCACTTAACAGTTTTATTGAATCCTTAAATTAATAATCAAAATAATTTTCAATTTTCTTACTAAATATACCACAAATATTTGTTGTTTATGTACGCTTAATGCCTGAAAACAATCCTATTAAAATAAAATTGACATTTAAGCCACATTTAAAATTCAAACCAAGATATAACTCAAATGAAGTTTAGAAATTGAAAATGCACTATACATCAGTCGCACCGAATCCCTGTAGAGGAGTACTTGAAATGTCTGTATGGTAATGAACAACCAAAAACTGTCATATTCCCTGATGATATTGCAGGAGTAGGACATGTATCGCCTCAAGTGCACCTCTTGGCATCTGTTCAACTATGTCGTTTATTCAAAACTGAAAATATGAAATTACAGCAGCAGAAAACAAGAAATTACAGAGGTGAGAGGGAGGGTTTTTTAGATTCAAGTATTTTTAAGAATTATAAATCTGATTTTAACAACATACCTTGCTCTCTGCTGGCGGAAATGAAAAGGGGCGTCAGCGTAAGAAGGAGCCAATATATAGTACGTATGGTCAAAGAGCCCTAATTTTTTTTGATTTATAGGTACCAGACCTCTAAATAAGAGGAAGACTATTGGCACCCATGATAACGGTGACTATAGGTTAAACCATAGTCCCTATTATCATGGAGAACCAATATAAACAATGATTGTCTGCCTGCAACCGGACACTAAATAGAGAAAAGATATGATGCATGCATACAATCATTGTTAACTGTCAGATAACTTTACACCAAACAAACAAACAAATTCACTGTATAAATTATTTTAATATTTCAAAGTAAATAAGTAAGCAACAAGTACTGAATAGCTAAATTTGAAATGGTGACTACGATATTACGTTTGGCAATGTATGGGCGCGACTGATGCAATATTAATAAATCCAAATTGAAACTAATAAAATAAATTCAATTCAATCCAATATCAAATTCAAATAAATCGTAAATAAATGAACAGGCTTCCGGAAGCTGCCGGCCAACTTGGCAAATAATGGCTAGCTCCAGACCTAACTTAAATTGATGAATCGAAAGCCCAAAATATTCAAATAAATGCTGGCTTATGGAAGCTGCCGACCAACTTGGTAACTATGGGCTAGCTTCAAACCTAACTTGAAATAAATTTAATAAATCATAAGCCAGAAATAAATTCCAAGTACCATTTAATAAATATGTAATCAACAAGCTGGGAGTTCGCCAACGAGTTACCTCCCTTTGAAACGTCTATTGTAAAAATGCAATTGAATTAAATACAATTAAATTCAACATTCAGCAACTGAAGTGAGAGCTGGGAAAAACAGAATCTCACTTAACAGTTTTATTGAATCTTTAAATTAATAATCAAAATAATTTTCAATTTTCTTACTAAATATACCACAAATATTTGTTGTTTATGTACGCTTAATGCCAAATTGACAGGTGCAATGAAATGAAAACTCTCAACCGCCAAATATAAATTTTGCGGAAGCGGACAAAAACAACAAAAGTACATCAGCGCCACCCCTACAACTCAGTTACAGTACCAACCACCATTTCTGTGTTCTAGAATACTCTTCTTTAACTGCTTCAGAAAAATTTTATTACCAACAGAATTCAAATGAACGCCATCTTCATCAATTTACAGCTGACTATTCTTGGATAATTCTGAATGGCGAATGTACATACCCCCCCACCCCATTTTAACAGCCAAATTTCCCGCAAGAGAATTCATACGCTTTCTACTTAATTCCATGGCTTGTAAATTCTGAGAAAAACGCCAAACTTGCCTTGGTAAAATTTCTGACCAAATGATTGAAACACCAGGAAATTGTCTATGTATAAATTCAAACAACTGTTTAACAATCAGCCGGAAACGCTTTAATTCCACTGCACCTAAATCATTTCCACCACAATGTAAAATTATAAAATTGGGGTCAACAGAAACCTTACTTCAAGTTTCCAATTTACTTTTAACTGATAAAATAGACAAGCCACTATATCCTTGCCACCACACAGTTGTGTTCTGAAGTCCCAGGTTTAGGCCTTCCGATTGCCTGGCTGCTAGAAACGCCCTCTTCACAACTGATGAGCCAACACACCAAACTAACACCTGTTCACCTAAAATAACTTTGTATTCGTTAGAATACATGCATATTTACTTCCTCAGTTCAAATTGGGCATCAAATATGAACTTTCACCTGACTGTACATATGATTTATATGCATCAGATTTCCATCTACCAGCTTCTTTGATCTTATCTACAGGATAACCAAGTTTTGCTGCTGTTGTTGCAGCACCTATTCTAAACGAGTGGGGCTTATAATGACCAAGAAGAGGATTGTCAAAACCAATGGCCTTCTTCAATACAGCTGTAAACTGGTAACGCGTTAAAAGGTTTTCCATTGAGATGACATAAAAATGGACCAGGAATAGATGGTCTGAAACCTAAAAAACGTGTTGTGGTGATAACTGGACATATTCTAGTACTAGATTTATTCAACCTAATGGTTAAACCATTCCCCATTTGGTCTGTTTTAGAGTATCTTATACGTATAATCAAATGACCTTCCTTCATATTTAAATGAATGTCATGCATTCCAACAACTCTGTCAATGCATTTCCGGCCTGAAACAGTTATCTCCCCTTCTCTAAAGAACCCCAAAAAATGCAATACTGTAAGCCGCTGAAAACAGGCTACTTTCGTACTCATTAGTGCATACCAACGGCAATTTTTCAATAATAGAATTTAGCAAATCTACAGTTATTGGTAACCTAGCTAAATGCTTTTTTGAATCTCTCCTCATTCCTTCCAATAATTTATTTAGAACATAATGTTTTGTGACGTCCTCTTTAAACTTCAGTTTGCATTGAAAGGCAATAGCAGACATGTACAATCTGGCCGATTTGTGAGACAAACCTTGGAGCGACATATACGCAATAAACATTGACAAATGCTCCAACAAAGGTGGCCAACAATCATCTAAACTATAAAGTGCCCTGAAGTTTTCAAAACGGCGCACACCAGTTTTATATGAATGAATTGTATTTAATGCCATCGAGTTAGACATTAATCTTTGAGCTTCATTTTTGATATCAGATAACTGAACGAAAGAAGTATTGGTTCTGGATTTTCCTCTGCCTCTGGAGCCAGCTGCCTGAATCTTGTCCACTGCATACGTGAAATAGAATCAGCAATTTCATTACTTTCAGACGAAATATGTACAGCCCTAAAACATATTTCTAATTTCATACACAATAAAACAAATTTCCTTATTAAAAACATTAACCTTTTAGATCTCGAGGTTTGCCTATTTATTACAGAAACCAACGCCTCATTATCAATGTGGAGTAAGATTTTCATTCCTTTCAACATGCCACCCCAAAGATAAACTGACAACAAAACTGGAATCATTTCTAAAAAGGTAACATCCTGCAAAATTGTGCAATTAAGGTTAAGAGTTAGGCCAACTAAGAAAGGCCCTTTCCCACACCCAAGATTTGCAGAACCAGCGCTGTCTGTAAATAACTGCAACTGATCGCGATTAATCCAAACATCTTCTGGAATAAACTGTACTCCATTAAAATCATCTAAAAATTCTAACCACAAATGCATATCTTGTCGCAGCTCACTTGTAACTCTAATTTTGTGAAAAGGCTTTTTTAGGCCAATCATTGCATCATAAAACCTTCTTAAAAATGCTCTACTTGAGATTATAGCTTTACTGAAAAAATTTAATTTGCCTTCTAATCTTTGCAAATCTCGCAATGTAAGCTTTTTTCTTTGAATTAATGTTTGCAATATCTGTTTTAATTCTTCGACCTTCAATGCTGGAATTCTTATACACATATAGTTCGAATCCAATTCTAAACCTAAAAATGTTAAAACCATTGTTGGGCCTACTGACTTATCTTCCGCGATGGGAACGCCTATTTCTAGACATACACTTGTAAATGTGTTAACAAGTTCAAGACAATTTCCGGAATCTTTTTCACCTGCAAAAATGAAATCGTCTAAATAATGCTGAAGACTATCAATCCCTGATTTATAATAAACCAACCACTGAATGAATGTTGCGAATTTTTCAAATAATGCACAACTTAAACTAAGACCCATTGGCAGCATTTTATCTATGTAATATTCTCCATCAATCTTTATTCCCAACAAATAAAAATCATCCGGGTGCATGGGCAATAATCTAAAAACTGACTTGATATCTCGTTTTGCCATCAATGCACCCTTGCCAAGTTTAAAAACCATTTGAGCAACTTTGTCAAAAGACGTGTAAGAAACTGAACATAAACTCTCATCAATTCCGTCATTAACACTATTACCACTCGGGTAAGATAAGTGCGTAATCAGTCTCCAACTGTCATCCGGCTTAGGAACTAAACCAATGGGTGATAAATGTAAGTTTTTAAAAGGCTTATCTTTGAATGGACCAACCATTCTCCTCAATTGGATTTCTTTTTGAATTTTTTTCTTTTGCTTCCTGCAAATGATTTTGGACAGATTTTAAGTTTTTAACATCTTCGGATAATATTCTACCTGAATAATTTATCCTAAAACCTCGAGTTAACCCCTGCTCCAGATAGGATGCAACAGGCCTATCAGGATACAGACTTAGAAATTTGACTACAGCCGGTACATTTTTGGAGAATATCCTAAAGATTGCAGATTATTTATTGAACCTTGGCCCTGAGAATCTGGGCCTAAATGTTTGTCTAATGTTTGGTCTAATTTGGCCCTGGGAACCAGGGGCCCTCCATCTGTTATTGTTGAACATACTCTTGCGTGTAATACAACTCCTGCAAGGATGATTCAAGTCACAAATCAAGCAAGAATGTCTGTAGGTACAGGGTGATTTGTAACAAAACCTATAATTATAGTCGTAGCATTTTTTAGCAGCATTAAAATTATCCATCAAAAAGCCACTATTTGATTGTGGGCCCATATATAAAAGCCATAACTCGTAATCAATCTTTCCAAAAGAACATTCAGTGGGGAAAGACGCCATACGAAGCCTAAATTGTTCATCGTACAACTTCCACCCCATGCCAGTTTGACGCCTAGCCCCGGTGCGTATGTTTTGCATGTACTTTAAAATTTCCTGCTGTTTTTCCTTGTGCACAGACAAATAAATGCTGCTAAAAACGATAAATGCATCAGTCCAAGATTCAATATCTGATATTTTTGTTTTTTGACCTTCAGGCTTCAGGATAATATCACCTTGACTGTTAACAGAAAGTTTATTACCAGTATGTTCAGGCTGATTTGACAACAACAGCTCCAAATCAACATATTGCCCATTTACAATTTTTTCTTTAATATTTGATGGAACATTGAATCAAAGCAAATTATGAACGCTAAGAATGTTCGTGTTTGGCAATGACAAGTCAAGGTTAAGCAAAGGTATATTACCCTCGTGCTCCTCTTGGCATGCTCTTTTACTACTTGTACCGGAATCCGACAGCGTCGGAGGGCTACCCTCGTGTACCTTACCATCCAACTCTTTCGAGACCTCAAGCATTCTTTTAGACATCTCAACTGAAACAAATTAGGAAAGAAACAACAAGCATATCCATCGCTTAAATTACATAAGTTATTTCAGACACTCACACGAGTCCGTATTAAAATCACAACTTTCGCGATGATCATTTTTCATCAAATTAAAATCCATAAAAATCATATCTAAGTTTTACCCATCCAAACAAAATAAATCAATTAATTGGAATTTAAAAATAAAATGTTCAAATACGTCACAAGAAATGAGCCTTTTATGTTTTTTAGATTCAAGTATTTTTAAGAATTATAAATCTGATTTTAACAACATACCTTGCTCTCTGCTGGCGGAAATGAAAAGGGGCGTCAGCGTAAGAAGGAGCCAATATATAGTATGTATGGTCAAAGAGCCCTAATTTTTTTTGATTTATAGGTACCAGACCTCTAAATTAGAGGAAGACTATTGGCACTCATGATAACGGTTACTATAGGTTAAACCATAGTCCCTATTATTTAAAACTGATTGTAAAATAAAATGAGCTAAACAATTGAAATAAAGAGAAAAACGTGAAAACATTATGAAACCATATATATATTCTAAATTGTATAAGAATAAGAAAGAAAATTTGGAGAAAAAGAGCAGTATATTGAACAATACGTTAATACGAACATGGCACAAATCTATTAACCGAATGGTGTGAATTCAATTTGAAGAAAAGGTTCAGTTAATAAAATAATATTAGACTATTAAAGTCCTGCCCAAAGATGTTGCATGAACATGAAAGAACATGTATTCGAGTGAACGGGCGTTTCATTGGCGGACGTCAAACTTTATTTTACATCATGTTTTATAAATTGTACTACCTTTTTTCGTTAAGGGTTTCTTACTTTTCTTTTCCTCATATCTGCCATTTTTGAGCATAAGAAATGCGTATTTTTACTCTTTATTACTTCCCAAAGGGGTCGAACATAGAAATGTTCAACACATACCTCTCAAACGTATAAAAATGGTTAGAAAAAATTTAAATATTATGCGCTGCACTATAAAACTATCTATTTTTCCATTCAATGATAATAATCAAACGTTTTTTATGCATTATGCTGATCTCTAACCAACAAGACCCATTAACACGTATTTGAAAGGACCACGGATGCAACTGCATGTCTGTTTTAATGTCAATCACAGACCGGAACTACCCAGTGACAGGTGCGCGTTACAAAGGGAGGTTACGTAGGACAGAATATTGAGATAACTCTGTATATCGGTAGGACCCCATTATGACTTTATACTTTTATAATACACCAGTTTACTTTTAAACCACATTTGCAATAAACTCATAATATATCTAATATGTTTAGTAATCAAAGAACACAAAATATATCTAAAAAATTAAAAGGGAACTTTGAAAGCCACGGAACAGGACCAATATGAAAATATTGCAGGCTCGGTTTGATTGAACCTGTTCATGGACAGTAATAGATATGCAAATTACTGCCCAAGCCGCCTAGGCGGTATGGGTATGTACTCTGTATTTCTGTTTCTATATAATATCCGAACCGTCGTAAATTTAAAAACTCCCAAATTTTATTATGAGTTGTAAACAAGGGATGATATTATCCTTACTTGAAATAGCGATGACGGTTAAAACACCCTTCATCACAGTTTGGTCGACAAAATCAGTTATTATGTAATTAGCATAATTTCTTTGACTATCGTCAATGTCCTGAAACGAACCACCAGAATAAACGAAAGTAGTCAGAAAGAATGGAGAAGATGGGCGATGTACTACCACTGTCAGAAAGTTGCCGTCTGTTTTGATCAACGGGTCGAGCGACGAACATTAAGATAGAGGACTTTTTTTGTTTCAGAGAAATATCAATTTTACTTCACGAGTGAACTCCAGAAACTGAGTGGCGAGTGGCGTAGCAAACAAATAAACAAACAAATTTTCTTTTTTATATTTAAATTTGTTTTCTTTACACAGTAATCAGTAAAGAACTGGAAACTTGTGGAGGGTCCAAAAACAGTAGCCGCTTAACTCTCAATCATAATTGTTGAAGCAATAGAAAATAGTCCTAAAATTCATATCTGATTTAAGTTTTTTAAAAAGCTTATCTATCACTTTTATCGAAAGAAACTGAAAAACAACATCTTATTTAATTTAAATGTACATCATTTTCAAAAGAAACATCTTTTCCATCAAGGGCATACCAAAGACAGGTTATAAGGTAAAAAAGTAGTTCGGTAAAATCAGTGAAAATAAAATGGTATTCAGCAGTTTCAAAACAGTGGAATGCCCTTTTTATATCACTGAGGAAGCTCTATAACTCACTGGAAAACATAAAATAAAAACAGTAAAATCTGAAAAATCCAGGATTTATCATTATTGGACGTGCTTATTAAAGATAAATTAATAACACTCCAAGTACAAAGAAGGACACATAAATGAATTATCTGCTAGTTATTATCTCTCACAGAAAAGTGAAACATGCATATCAGGAATTGCTATACTCACAAAACACAGCCTTTCCACGCAGCGAAATAGGAGATGAAAAGACAGCATGTTGTTATTACATGTAGTATGTCAATTCAAATAAGACGCCACAAACAATTAACGACATAGAGATTACAAGATGTAATGTGGGTAAACTAACGAAATGACATTAAATTAGAAACATGCATCAAACGATTTCCGTCTCTTCCATTTGGACCTACACACAACGCTTAAGCGCGTGTGTTTTCTCTAAACTACAACCCGACCATGTGAACCCGGAGATTTTAAACCATGCCTAATCATAAGAACTTGCGTGAACAAACCAACTTTTACAATAACAGGAACTATTATAAATTATTATTATAAATTCTCTGCATATATTACATTTTAAAGAATAGTTTTCAACCGCAAAAACAAAACTAAAGATAAATTTCTTTTTTTTCAAAATGGTTAAGAAATAACTTCAAACATTGGCTATTAATTAGCAAGTTCTTAATAATATGTATATTACCATGCTTAAGAACAATTATAAACCTGTGAAACCCAATTTACTGCCTGTTATTATTTCTCGACATTCTTTTTTTGTACATGCACCCATCTTAAATGTACACTGGCAGCAAAAAGATAATAGCAAAATGACTATTACATTAAATATCAAGTTTTTGATAATCAATATCCGGATGCCAGTTTGATCTTGATATCCAGTAAGTTTTCCGGGTATTCTGATATCTGTTGACATCCCTTAAATAAAGTGAAAGAACCAATTATTCACAAAAATCATAATATAGACAGAATGATCACAAATACATAAACAACTTGTTAACCAAAATGTAATGAATCTTTTTTAAAACAGTTTTAGTCACAGAATCAGTTCGTAAAACTTTGATTCAAGTGGCGAAGATTGGTAAACGAATATCCGGATGTCAATTTGATCCGATGATATCCGGATATTTATTTTATATCCGTTGACATCCCTGAAATAAAGTCAAAGAACCAATTATGTACAAATATCTGCTAAAAGGCAGAATGATAAAGAAATACCTAAATAACTTGTTATTTTTAATAAGTACAATGTAATGAACCTGTCATTTCAAACAGATTAGTTACAGAATCAGTTCATAAAAGTTGGATTGAAGTAGCGAATACATAAATAATAAATGTTAAAACAACTCAAAAGATTTATTATTTTGCATTTATCTTTTTCTAAAAGTGTTTGTCACTTAAGAAATATTAACTATATGGTTTTAAATAGCTTTGCCATCTTTGAAACATTTAATTTAAAAGCATTTACCTTGTTTATTATCTTTTCAGTTGTTGTTACTTTGATGCACTGAAAAATGCTGTTTGAAAATTTTTTGCAATGTTTGTAACAAGAATCATAAAGATATTTAATTTATTTTCTTTTTAAGTGTATTTACTTTAAAGATAAACTGACACATGCTTAGTTTCCAACAAAATACTTTCCAATTTATGTAATTACCAATATCTCATATAAATCAATCGATTTCATGCACAAAAAACGCCATAAATTAGCATTGACATCAACAAATTCAGCGCTCCAAAAATCACTAGAATTTCGGACTGGGCGGAGCTTAATATCGATGACGTCATTGGATCTTAAGCGCTTATGAACGATAGTGTAAATATTACACTTATTTCATTATCTTTACAGTGATTTGATGATAAATTTTAATGACAAGGGATATTTTTGCTGTGATCGATTGTAAAAAAACAATCAAACCATAACGATATAAGCTTCTTTAGATACTCGAAGGAGAATACAGAAAATTTAGGTTGAAATATGAAAAAGGAAAGGGCTGTACGCAAAGACCTATTGTCCCGGTAAAGGTTTGCATATCTGCAAACACGATTAATATCGGCATTGTTTTGTTTTAAATCCAATTAATAATAATAATAAATGCCAATTAGTTTTCATAAATATTTTCAATCCGACACGTTGTCGACTATATTACTTTAGATACATGAGAAATGTAAATACGTAGCCAAGTACGTAAGGAAGTTATGCCACAACAAGACCTGTACTTAAGACAAAAAAAGCCGAAAAGATTTTTTTGCATTACTTAAATCAATTATTTTATTATTTG
Source organism: Corbicula japonica (assembly GCA_038501625.1). Classification (NCBI taxonomy): domain Eukaryota; kingdom Metazoa; phylum Mollusca; class Bivalvia; order Venerida; family Cyrenidae; genus Corbicula; species Corbicula japonica. The sequence goes on from JAZAYU010000131.1 coordinate 711,888, forward strand.
GTAACAACAATATCTTGAGACTTAAATATAAAAAATATATTAAATACCATCGGTGAGTATGACCGGAAGGCTTATTCGTGTGTAAAATGTTTCAGGAAATATGTACAGTAATACTGTTTTACACAATTTCTATGAATTTCTACGGGATTTTGCAAATATCTTATCTCGTAGTTCTTGCCCATAAAAAAAACAACAAAAAAAACAACAACAAACAAACTGGTATTGCAGTATTTACCAATTAGTTTACTCTTCTTATTTCTGGAGTGGGATCTAGAATGAATATAAGACAACATCAGTACCAATCATTTCGTTAAAAATTCGCCGGAAAACGGCTATGTAATTCATGTCACTAGATTTAATATAATTATAAATATAGTCTTGCGATAATATCGGAATACAAAACTTCACATACTTCATAAAATTAATTGACCCGATATCGAGGGATTATCGGCCATGCGTGATATACATGACACGTGTCTTAATACTTCCTGTTTCCCGCGGCTGTAGAGTGCGCGGCATATATCACAAGTCGTTTGATCACCGGATGCACTGATTAAATCAGTGATTTGGGGACTCTGGTAAGTATATCATGTAATACTAGAGCGTGGCCGGCAGAGGTCCCAGAGAGTTAGCGGCATAGATCACACGCGTGTCACTGAACCAGTAAAACAGAACAGGGACAAGTACCTTGCGCTTTTATGGATAATCAGTTAACATTATTTGTCTTGATTAGAGCATATTTAAACAATATGCTTTCTTTACATCTCTACTCTGTGGCTGTGCGCGAAGGATTTACGAGTATTTCTGAAATGCATATTCTTAATACGCCTTTTTACTAAAACAATAAAGACTGTTCGAGTTCTGTATCGTTGTCATTTAAAACCAGATTTAGGATAGCAACACATTTTGATATTTGTGTATAAATCGTCTATTTGCTAAGCGCAGAATTGTTAAAATTCTATTCCATATAGCCATATGCGGATACAAAAGGGGAAGTGGCGGGGTTACCCTATATTTAATAGGCATATCTTCGTGTTTTTTTTAAAATGTATTCAAAATATTCTATGCAGTTCGCTGTATAATAAGCAAAGACGGACATGATGTATTTACTTAACAAAATGAAAATAGTATATTATTTTTATTACTCAACCCCAAAACAACCGTTTTAGCGAACGCATTAACTAAGAACCATCCCCGCAAGGTTATATCGACGGAACGGTTTTAGTTAATTTTCGCATGATCAGCATGCATAAAAGCTAAATGAAACTGTAAGTTAAATATAATTTGATCGTACATCTACATTTTATTGCATGTCCAATTAAAAATGTTTGCACTATTATCCGCCGAAATGGCTACATGGGATATATGGTTTCCGTAGCTGTAATTTACAGATATTGAATCGTCATAATCGGACTACTTGTGTTTTGGAAAAATTGGAACCGGACCACGATAAGTATCTAAAATTGTGGCATTATATTGGACATGCACAACTCATGCAAATATAATGCGAATCAGTATTGTGTCCCCCGTTAATACTATTAGCCTATAAATCTTACGTGCTTGTACAAAGACGCTATTAAAAAGTTCCGAACGCCGATCGAAAAAGGCAGCAGCATCGGAGTTGATGTTAAGTGTTTGCAAAAATTATGTGGAAATGCAAAAAATCATATACTAGCAAAGTTACGGACACAGGATAACGTTATTGTCACATTTACTATGTTATACTATACGCGACATATACCCATTATAGCGAACTGCGATCCAATGACGTCATCGGTAAACACAAGTTGTTCCCCTTAGATGTTTCGTAACGTGAGATGCGCACCCGAATTTTACTGAATTAATTCAACCAATTCTCGTGTAAATTGTATCATTTGATCATAAAACGATTTTCTTTATATTCAGAATAACATATTTAGTAAATTTAGTACAAAATTTACAAAAGTTAGTATTCATTTGTCAGTTTATCTTTAATATCAATTATTATTACCAGAATCAAAAGATTAAATAAAATTGCCATCTGTGTAACACGAATCTAAATTGGAAATAAATATCACGATCATTTTTTTTATGGTTCCTTCTTCGACAGATTAATATTACAGTAACACCCTTGTAAATGCCACCCTAAATTTATGTTGAGGCCACTTCTTTATGAAAAACAACTTTTTCTCTGTATCCGTAAAAACGACCATCCCACTATTAATACTGCCTTCTTTGAAATTTCGACGTTGGTTGTAAAAGCGGGGAGTCACTGTATTGTAATCAACCTTACACTTTTATTTTTCACATATTGTTTACACAGGTTTGTTCAAAATGACATGATATTAGCATGAAGTGGTACTCGTCTTTAATATCGTGAACAAGAAAACAATTTTTTATCTTCCCTAGGAACAGAAAAATGTCTCCCAGTTTCAATTAAATTCTTCAGAAACATTTAAATAAAGTTGTTTGTAAATTGTCATACAATAAAAACATATTATTATGTTTAAATCTTGTGAAATATCATAGTATGCTCCATGGATGTTTGTAAATATTCAAACAATATACACTCAACATAAGTTCTAATTGGTCACTTTTTGTTCATATTTTTTATTAGAAAGGCATTGAATTCACTCTTTATTTATGATCATATGCCAACAACAATCTTTCACTTAAGCTCTTATCTTGTAATAATTGACATTAGAACAGTTTGGCAAGAGTTATCCTTAATATTGATAAAAATGCATTTCTTGCATAAAAGGTCAAACAAACAGAAATTTGCTCTTAATTCTTTGTTTTGTTTTAATAGGACCCCTCATTAGTAGGAAAAACAGAAAACATGATTATTTAATAGCACATTTGTTTACACAAACTCCTTTCAAAGTATCCAATTTTAAAATTACCTCCCTTTCAATTAAATACTGTTCTAATTTTGACCCTGTGGTGTAAGTAAATAGTATTGGATTCATTGAAGAAAACAATCAATAAAGATTAAAAAGACATTAAATAATTGATTTCAAGACAAAACAGTTCTTTCCACAACCTCTCGTGACGTAGGGAGGAAACGAAACTAGCATACATTGTAAGCATGTACAATTAGTGACCAATTAGAACTTTGGTTGAGTGTATTATTTTTCGGCGTTAGCTGTCTAAGCTCACTTTTGACCTAGTTTTTCGACCAATGAAATGTTGTAAATAATACTCGTATTCTCTTATTATGCAGAGGGAAAATGAAATAAACTATTTCGATTGGTAGCTATTTACACCAGAGAGGCATCTAGCAGGGTGGAGAGGTATCTAGTGGGATTTTTATTATTATGCAGCGGAAAAATCAAATAGATTAATTCGATTGGTTGTTAGTGGGTGTTGTATTGGAGGAAAAACATATTTACGATTTAAGTAACCAGTTAAGTCAATATTGATGGCTTAAATACAATATTATATGGGATATTCTTGGGTTTCAGGTAAACACTTGCATACAATACACAGTGTAAAACGAAAGAGAAGTGTAGATAATTCTAGTTCTTACTGGTTCCGTTCTAGTTCCTTTGATACTGATTGTTAATTTCAAGTACGAAATTCAAGTTTATTGTAGTGTAGTGGCTAACACTCTCGCCTCTCAAACGGAGGCCCCGGGTTCAATACTCAGGGCGGACACTTTTTTTAAAGTTAATATACGTAAAAGTTGGTAGATTTCGCTCTTGTAACAGGCTGTTATTATTTATATTTATTAAATTTCCAGGACATTTATTCATCTTGAATTCTCACTCTACACGAGGTATTTTATTGAAACTGAATATTTTGCTTCAGTATTTTTAATCGACTTGTTATCACTGTATGAAATTGTTGCAACAGCTTCAACATTTCTTTTGAAAGACACTTTCAATATATTTATGAGTTGTCATGATTCGGTCGCTTAATCTCTAAGTCATACTAAGAAGGCAGGGAGGGTTCGTCGACAGCTATAACAAATAAAATAAAATAACTAAACTGTGTCTGCTTTGCCTCTCTGTATTTCTTTCATTCTTATATACATGTATATATAAAACTTTTCCATCAACGCCGTTTATCTTTTTTAAAGATATTTCTTGTTACATCTTATGGAATATTTGAATTTGGTCCATGGATGTTTGCAAATTTTCAAACTATATAAAATTAATTATTTACGTTTCGAATTATACGCATTTTACGGTATTGGTCAGTGTTGAGGGTAAACGTGCGTGTATCTCGTGCGATTAGGTTATTTATAATAAGTGTTTGATTTATCTGTGTACACCATTCTAGGCATTTCTATTCAGCGGTAAACATGTCGGCATCCGACCACCCGCCCTTTAAGTTGTTAATATATAGTTTTAGGAAGGCTGTAAATGTTTAATAGAACATCCCGGGAATACATCGAAAAATAGTGTCAATAAAGTGTTCATTTTTGTTTCAGGTTTTCGTGTGTTTCGGTTTTGGTGTATTCTTTAAGTCGTAATCAATATGTTTATTAATAATATAGAAATATTGATATTTTGGACGATTCAATTGCTTCAAGTTCGAGAGGTACTATAAGATGTTTTATCCAGATGTGATTAAAGTTTCGAGATCGTCTGCTGGACAGCTAAATTGCCAGAGATACCGATGTCGGCTATTCATTCGGACGGTTCACACACTACAAGGCTCACTGATTTCTACCTCCATTTGGACAGTTTTTGCGCGACATGCATTTGGACTATACATACATTTGAAAATTGAGTAATTATTATTATGTTAATATCTTATGAACTATTTGAGTATGCTCTATGGATGTTTGTAAATATTCAGACAATATATAATAATTATATCTTATGAAATTTTTGAATTAATATGCATCGTGGATGCATGCAGTTTGTACGACAATATCTCATGAAATATTTAAAGATGCTCGTAAATTGTCCAACAAGTTTATTTCCTCATTTTAAAGATGTGTTGTTAAATTATAAAGGGATGACTTGTTAATAAAGAGATAGGTTTACATTCTGTTTTGTAAGTGTTTATCCTATCCTCTTACACTTTATGAACACTTTGCACTTAACAAATACATGAAAAGAAAACACTAATAAAAATCAAAAACTGTATGGATAAAGGTCTTGAAGGACGTTCCCTTTGTAAACATAGGCTAAGTTGATAGTTTGTAATGAAATGACCTTTAATAAATTTTATTTGATTATTTCGATATTGGTTGTGATAAACGATTCAAAAGTTATAATAAACTATGTCAAAGGTTTGATAAAGGTTAGAGGTAGTGTTGAGACTTGATTTATTGTTAAGTTTATGTACTAAATTGGTTCTCGGCAACAGTTATGCGAGACTTGTTAAACGTTTGCGAAACGGTGTAGACATATAACGTTTAGACTAAAAAGAATTATGTTATACAATTTAGTAATTAAAGGAGTTATTAAATGAGAAAAAATACATTTTATACTCTTTTCAATAAAGATGGTTTACTCCTATTGGCTTACGTTCAGCAAACAGGTAAGAGATGTTTGTTATATCATTACAATTTTTTAAATTGTATCATGCTATAATTAAATTGGAATGAATGGTTGCACGTCTACATTTAGAAAACTGTTAATTTACAATTGTCTAAAACGTATATGTGGCCCAACATTGACCGTTTAGAGCATTTATAATTTATCAAAACAGAAATAATTCGTCGGTCCGATTTTAGAATTCAAATTCAATAAAATATAACTGAGATATTTTAGTCAAAAATTTTATTATACCATACTTTAAATCATGCACTCAGATATTGTGATTTATTGCAGCCTTCAAAACATAACGATAAAATATTTCTTCAAACAAAAACTATACGGTTTTACAAGCTAAGTTGTAAAACTACAATATATACACATCTTTTGTGTAATGACGATGTTCACTGGATTTGAGTCGAAGATCGCCCGATTCAAACAAGCTCAAGGTGTGCTCAAATCCATCTTCGTACATCTTATTTGTTCTGCGCATCAGTCTTAAGGAGGCATAATAGTTCTGTAGGTCATTTATTTGCTTGCTCGTATGTTCTTCACACCTATGAGAGCTCGTTGGTCTCCAGACTATCAGCACTGAATGTTTTTTTCTAAAATAAGACAAAATCTTTAACACAATTGCAAGTTTGATCCAAAGTCATTAAAACTGAAGTGGATTTTATACCCCAAACAAGTTAGATCTTACAATTCACAAGTCCTTATTGAGGATGTTTGTCTTGTTTAAACAATGGAGAGAGGTTAGACACACACTTTGATTAAACATACCACAAGGATTCAGCAAACTTACACATTGGATCTGTTATATTAACGAGATTAAATGGTCAAACAAAATCATCTGTAAATAACAATGTACATTTCGGATCAGATGGCCTTAGCTGCATTTCTTTACATTACAATCAGTTGTTATCTTCATCATTTAATGAAGCGAAACCTGATAGAGAATGATTTCATGTGATGAACTACACATTAAATTATTAAAAGGCATAATAATAATAATAATAATAATAATAATAATAATAATAATAATAATAATAATAATAATAATAATAATTATTATTATTATTTTTATCATTATTATTATTATTATTATTATTATTATTATTATTATTATTATTATTATTATTATTATTATTATAACTAATATATAATAATAATAAAAGTAATATATAATAATAATAATACTAATAATAATAATAATAATAATAATAATAATAATAATAATCATTATACATGTAATAGGTCAAATTTAGGCCAGACACTGAAAAATCTAAATGAATCATGTATAAGCTGTATGTAGAAAAAACGACAACTATTGACAATATCCGGACCGGACGGAGATTTCCGTTAGGTTTAACGGTATAGTGTATATAGTGAAGTTTTAACAATAATTAAGAAACAATGAGGGAACGGAGCGTAGCGAAGTGACCGTGGCTTCTTAATTGTTAACATTTTATTTTATATGCACTACATAACTTAGTGATCAACACAATTTTACCTTACGACTATCAAACATAATGACGTCATAGTTTTATGAATATTCAGTTCTTAAAACACCTTAAATAATTTAGTGGTTGAAGCGTGTAGTTTTAAGAGGCGCAGAATATTTGAAATTCTGTCTCAGTGGTTGGATGGAAAATTGTGGTGTGGAAATAGAGCTAATACGCGGTAAAAATGCATCTATATACATTTTGTCAGAGTTAATTAATGGAGTACTTACATTTACAACATTTATACGTTTCCGATGTCTCTTTACAACCATATTATCAATAAGCAAGTTTAGTACGTAGTCGTGAAAAATATAATGTCTGTTACTATTGTAAAAGTTGAAGACTGCCTAAAGACCCAGTTATTTGTTAGACATGAAAATATCGTATTTCCGCCAAAGGAGTATGTTCACGAAGGCCTAATATTGGCCTAAAAATATGTGAACTTTTAAATTTTGTTACATATCTTAAATTTTAATGCCATTTAAAACATAAATGGGTATACTTTTCATATCTTTAAATGTCATGTTGATTACTGCTAAAGAAGTTTGACAAGGGGGCATAAAACTTGGCAAAAATGAGGAAAATGTTCAAAAATTCATATTTTTGTCCATTTTAACAGCAGATTTTAGAGGATTTCGATAAGGGCACACTTCTCGACCAAATTCAAATTTTGACCATGAATTCAGCACACATTTATACAAAGAAAATTCTTTAAATAAGTTTGGTCGAAGCCTGTGCCCAATATGAAAATCACCAAAATATGATGGAAATTCATCAAAAAATTGCATTTTGGCAAACATTTTCAAATTTCAGACACATTTGACATACTTAATTTTTTATTTTTGCTAATGGGCTTGTCTTCACGTTTTATCTTTTCTAGAAAACAACCATTGTAGATTATAAAAAGCACACTTTAAGTGATGTAAATGCAATGTGAAAATTTGAGATAGGCCAATTTCCAGACCTCGTGAATCTAACTCTTTTATACGAAAATGTTACATAGCCGAAAACTGTATCTAAACTTTCTCCTCATAAAGCTGTATTTACTCTGCAATCACTCAAATTTTGAAAATGCAAATTATAAAATTTATTGTTGAAGGAAATTGAATTTTCGAATATACTCTGATTTCTACCAGCATTTCGTGCCTTGATAAATGTACACTTGTGCATACTTTGACATTTTGAATATCTTATAAAATTATCACATTAAAATTGCAATTTGCAGGTGCGTAGTTAGCCCTCTATTCATGTGGATTCGTAACTGTGCTGGGGGAGGGTGCAATCTGGCGCATTAAGGTTTTCTGAAGGTGATTCATGTGGAATATTCTGCATTCTCACGTATCGGTAACTACGTGCCTGGTGTGACATTTTGTTAAAGGTGATCGAACTGGTACAATGTTCGGAAAACAGTAAACCCCAATTAGTTTTTCTTATCACGTTACCCACAAATTTTTCCACTGATATTTTTTTCGTTTATGCAGTGATTTTCAACACCTTTTATCATCTGATCCGATCCGTTTCTTGTTCCCGATTATGTTCTGTTCAGTTCAGTTCTCTTCTGTTCTGTTCGGTTCTGGTCTGGTCTGGTCTGTTCTGGTCTATTCTCGTCTGGTCTGCTGGTCTGCAAGTTTGGTCTGTTCTGTTCGTTGGAATATTTTCACCGCGAACTCGTTTGGCTCTTGCTATCGCAGAAAATGTTTATCCGTTGTTGAACATGTTAAAGACCGTCGCGGTTCAACTAAACATACCTTTTAAACAAACCACTATCAGATCCTTTTGAACATTAACTTCAATAGGATTAGTTGTATTGATTTTATTAGATTGTACATAAGCGTAGTCATAGCAAACAAATAAAGATTATTATCATGAATGGTACCTTATCAGTTAATAAACAGTCACGTGAAAGACAAATAATTTGAGGTAGATTCACGAAGGCTGGAAATTGGCCTAAATTTATCTCAAATTTTCAAATTGCATTTACATCACTTAAAGTGTGCTTTTTATAATCTACAATGGTTGTTTTCTTGAAAAGATAAAAAGTGAAGACAACCCCATTAACAAAAATAAAAAAAATAAGTATGTCAAATGTGTCTGAAATTTGAAAATGTTTGCCAAAATGCAATTTTTTGATGAATTTTCATCATATTTTGGTGATTTTCATATTGGGCACAGGCTTCGACTAAACTTATTTAAAGAATTTTCTTTGTATGAATGTGTACTGAATTCATGGTCAAAATTTGAATTTGGTCGAGAAGTATGCCCTTATTGAAATCTTCTAAAATCTGCTGTGAAAATGGACAAAAATATGAATTTTTGAACATTTTCCTCATTTTTGGCAATTTTTTTGCCCCCTTGTCAAACTTCTTTAGCAGTAATCAACATGACATTTTAAGATATGAAAAGTATATCCATGTATGTATTAAATGGCATTAAAATTTAAGATATGTAACAAAATTTAAAAGTTCACATATTTTAGGCCAATATTAGGCCTTCGTGAACATACTCCTTTACATGTGGAGTTAATAAGCAAACAATTTTAAGTGTTTCTATCGATATGTTACCTGTATGAGGACATTACCACCACCACCACCACCACCACCAACAACAACAACAACAGCAGCAAAATATTTATTTTCAAATCGGCATACATATTCCATTTGTCAAATAAAGTATCGTTAGAAAATGCCATAGTAATAACGACCATATAGTTAGAAAATAGTAACAATTTTTATCAAACAATATTATAGTCATCAATATTATTTCTATGAGATATGTGTTAAGAAAAAAATCCAAAAATGCCAATGTTATTTACTTTTGTGCTGATTTATTTCTTTATGCAACTGGCGTGCTAATAACTGTTTTTCTCAAATCTAAAGTTTGTTCGATAAATGTAGTTTTGAAAGCATTGCGTTTACTTTCTGAGCTAATTATTTATTACATAAGAAAAATATCCAAATCTTAATAACAACAATATGTTGTTCAATAAAACTTTGCCTAAATAATCTTTATTATTTTATCTTCATTTACATATATAACTAACAGTTAAAACAGTAAAAGAAAAAAAAACTAGATCTAAACATTTCCTAAAATTCTATTTACATAAATTCACACAAACTAAGCAACACAAAACCTTTTTTTAAATTCCCACATGAGTGTAATGATACTGAGAAACATGTTGTGCAAACTGCCGTGTTGAAAGTATTTAACCAATGTTTTGTCAATGAATGCAGACAGTATCTTATATTTTAACTGATATGTAAACATTCTGGGATATTTTGGTTAAAAATATAATAATACTTTTACTTAATACTAGACACGTTTGTCAATTTAATCGTGAAAACGAAAATGGCTATTTTGTATAAATAAACATATTACAATATGCATCAATATTTTTCAAATGTCAACTTCGAGCTTATTTCTCAATCATTATAAGTTCTTTTAGATTCGTTGAAGATTTAACAAGCTATAGTAACCCTTCCGAAAACTATTACAGTTCGCGAGAAATATTATTTGGTCAAACAGTGGGGCACGTTATAATACTCCATAGTAAAACATCGTGGTTGTGTTAATTTGAAGTATATTATATCACACAAATCGGATTTAATACTAAGTTTACATGTATAGTGAAGGTAAGCAACTGTTTTGAACATTTTATAGTACCGAAAACATGAAAAACATACCAAATTTTAATGTAACAAAAAGGCTTTTTGTTGAGAGCGTTTCCTGGGATTATATAATACTTTCAGATAAAATCAAATGCGTGCATAATGTTATGGTGGTTAAATGATAAATTCATAATTTATACGTATGAAAACAATTCTCCTTTATTTGGTTTATAATAATAATAATAATAATAATAATAATAATAATAATAATAATAATAATAATAATATATTTTTACACACAGTAGAATGTTAAGTATGTACATGTATAAGATGGTTAATTAAATGTTAGTGTAATGTTAGTAGGGGGTATTAATTTCTCAGTTTCACAATAAAAGTTATTTTACATTGAACATATGAACATGTATGCATTTTATTATATAATCAGTAATATAATTTTGAAAGAAAAGTAGTTCGATCTAAAGTTTCCCTTAAATCTACTAGTATTTACATTCATACATGCATATAGATCAGTGTACACTAAATAAAAGCTGCTTCCCGGTTGGTTAAAACAAGTTAGGGGAAACCCGTTAGACTCTATAGAAACATTAGCTGATTGGCCAATATAGCTAAAGAAAAAATAAAATTCTTTCTAAAAAATAGAAATTGTGTATTTCTGCAGCTGTTGGAACCAAAAATCATTATCCAAAACATTTTGGATAAGAAAAAATTACTTTTAAAATAATGCCTATAAACAGGTTAGCCACAAGTAAATTTAGTCAATAGGCAAGGGTGGTAGTCTTCAAAGTGAAATTTGAGGTAGAAACCTACGGTCATGGTGGTATTTCATCTATGTTTTTATGTAGATTTATATTCAAACTTCATCAGAAGACCATGCTTGATATTGTCTAAGAAGAAATAAATCAAGGAGACTCCCAAGAATCTATATAGAACATATAGGGAAACGCAATAGTGTACAATTATGACACCGATGTTTGAGTTCTTTTAAGGGGCCACTACACTCCTCCCCAGCACGTTCATCGATAAAAAGAAAATTATCAAAATCCCAATATCGGTAAAATGTCGTTCAATGATATTTTGCACAAATGAATGCTATTAATGTATCTTTATTTTGCATACAGTAATACACGTAAGAAAAATAAACATTTTTGTCACATATTTACGCGACATGAGAATTCAAGGTAAAACTAAATTTTAAACAAATCGCATTATGTAAATGTACATTGTACACTAGTCAAAAGTTCTAAGTGCACACTTGATAAATGTTAATTTTTCCAATAATTTGATTGAATCGTTCAAAATAGTGTAAATTACAATGAAGAAGAATCAATATTCTATTAAAGCACACCAAAAATTTTAAGTCTGCTTAACCAGATTAAAAAATAATAATATTTTAGCTCACTTGTTCTCAGAAAGAAATTCTCAAGTTAATTATCATTGCATCGGCTATCATTTGTGATCGTTTTCTCATCTCTGTATAATTTAAATTTCACGCAGATTTAAAGGCAATACTGTAGTTTGCCATTCCATTGCACTGAAATAGCTTTCTGTAGCTTTGTAATGGTCTGCTGGGCACGATGCGCCAACATACTCAACTTTATTTTATCCATAAAGTTTTTACAGGATTTCAAGGAGATAATTCCTTTGTTCACACAATGTTTTGTGCCAAAAGTTTTTGAATTGTCTAGCAGTTTGGGATGATACAATTTTCTATGATAGATGTGTAACAGCCTTTCCAAACGAAAAAAATGTATTCATTTCGGTAAAATTGACCAGTTTTCGGATACGCCTTTTGACCGAATAAGCGTCATTTTCGAATAATTCGATATTGAAGTTTATTGAATTTCTATAAATTTTAGTTTTAAATTTTTATTTATTGGACACTTATCCAACAAATTTTACACTAATTTTTTCGAGTTTACGTTGTTTTACGTAAATATTTAATGACGTAATTGAGTAACATCAGCGTTCAACGTAAGCAACGTAATCAATCTAGAAAAAAAATCGTTTGATTTTCTTCTTAAATTAATAAAATATGCAAAATAAAGTATTTCTTTTGCATTTACGAAAACCGTCAAGATTTCTTTACAACAAATTTGAAGTTGTGCCTGTGAAAAGAATTTTGACGGCAATGTCGTTGTCTGCTGACGTCAACCGTTCCATGGTTACAATTTGTTGGTGTGTTTTTCGTGTTTGTCTTGAGTCGGTGAACATGTGAAAAACAAAAACGATTGTAAAAAAATAAATTTCGCTTGCCGCACGGGGATAATGCATAAAAAGCGTATGCCGACGTGGATGACGTAAAACGTAAAACATATGCACGGTTTTCAAAAAATTATTGTTGTTTGATCATTATTAACTGTAAGTCAAACTTTCATTCAATTTGAATAAGTTTACTTTAAGATATTCAAAATTGAAAAGTGTGCACTTAGAACTTTTGACCAGTGTATGTTGTGTGTTCATGTTTTCCAAGCCGCAATTGAATATCTTACTCCGTGATTCGAAACATACTGGCGATGCATAGCATGTTTAGTATTTCTTGTGTCATGTAAAGTATTGTTTACATGGTTGATTTTATTTGACCATAACGTTAATTATATTTGAATAGCCAACCAATGATGTTTACCACAGCTCGTGCAAATATTGGAGTTTGTCTCGCTATGTTGTAGTATCACATGAATGACTACTTATCCATAATTATTTATAGAACACCAGGAAATCAGCTGTAATTGTTAACTTAAAAGCATATAATTAATGACCATTTTGAAACTCTGGTCCTTCAAATGTTTGGAATTCCATGTTAAATAAATTACCAATTGATATATCAAGTCAAAACAACAAGTTCACGACCTTGTTCATTTTGATTCTCAACAAGCTTATATTTAAATTATCTATAGATTAAATGAATGCGGCCTTAGGAACATTGCATGTTTTGCGTCATCAATAATGTAAAATAAATTTAATGAAGATAAGAGGTTAAACATTTTACGCAATATTATTTGTTTGTGCAATAGTAAATTACCTGTTGGGAATTAATTTTGCCCGTTTGAAGATTGTTTTATGTAGCCATGAATAACTTGTAAAGTTTCCCCCTAGAACATACGAATTGCTGCGATAAGAATTATGATTCAACCCCCCCCCCCCCCCCAAAAAAAAAGACAACACTTATAAAATGTACTCAATAAAGTTTTTCTTTGTCGGCTCTTTAAAGATGTTAGAAAAGGATGTATAAAGAGCAGAACGACACTGTCGGTAATAAACTGCCACATTGTCGGTAATAAACTGTCACAGCTGAGAAATTGGAACTTTAGTGATTGTGTCGAGTTTCCGAAAGTAAGTTGTAAAATGCGATGTTTGAACACTATCTGTTTAATAGGAATTGATATAAAAGAGAACTCTGCCATTGAACAAGAAATTTTATGAAAATATTGCAGTCTCGAATTGATGATGCCTGTTCATGGAGAGCAATAGACATGCATTTTATTGTCAACAATCATTTATGCAATATTATAATATTTAATATTTGGTTGATTAATGAGATCGTGGCACTGAAAAATAAATTTAACTAACTTTAAGGGAAATGTTCAGGGTTGAGCAGGTGTACTCGGTAAAATAGTAAACAGATCGATCAATTTAACACTTACGTGTATTTTCACTAAACTTACATTTCAAACCCTCCAGGAGGAAGTTTTCGGTTAAATTTACCATTTTATCGGACCTGAAAACAATCCGCTGAAGAAATATATATACAAAAATACATTTATATTTAGCGATCATGGGAATGTCACGCGACGTCGATAGTCGGCAAGGTACATGGAATGCATATATTTTGGTTGAAGTGATCACGTGACAATCCCAAAAGCCACCGCGGCTTTACGCGGGAAATACAAAAATAGCTAACCTATGCGCGTCGCAAAAGATAGGAAACACCATTTATATATCTTTTTTTTAAAATAAAATATTGGTTTGAAATATTTCGGTTGTCATATTTGAGCTAAAAATAATGAAATTTAACTGATTAATAACCCTTTTTGCAAATCTATTTCATTCATCAATCCTGCACATCTCCTTTTAAAATATTACAGTTTTAAAAGTAGATGCCGATATACTCTAGTATTGTTCGACAATATTGACCTGGCACTCTTGCATTTGACCCCATATTCGTTAATTTTCGTAAATGTTACGATCGGTAGTCCGGCATCTATTCCAATACTCCACACATCACTGAGGTGTAAACTGAATAATATATCGGTGTTTTCGCTGATACCCGTGTTTATTCAATGACCTTTACGAAACTTAATGAAGTGCCAGGTCAATGTAGTCTAGATCATCTAGACGTTCTGTCATTGATCAGTATCACACTGCTCTGACGAACGTCTAGAGACATCGCTATATAAAAAGTCTGACCGAGAGGTGGCGCTTTTGTATGGTAAACAAATCCAAAATCGATCGCGATTTCTAATGAAATTTGCTAACAGTGCTATAACCGTATTTCTCCCACACTGGGCAAAGTGAACTTTAGGTAATATGATATAAAGCTACAAAATCAGCATATGATTTATGAAACAAAGGACGTTTTAGTACTTGCCTACCTCATTTTACATAAATGAACGCAAATATATGGTAAGCCGTTGCTGCCTCTACGTTTTAATAGTTTTAGACTGTCACGTTGTATGGTATGGCAGTTGTCATTGTACGGTTATTGATAAAAAGGGAAGAATATCAACATCTCTCTAACCGAAAAAATGCAGTTCCTTCAAACTTTGCATAAATAAATCTTATTATGTATGTTTATTATTTATACGTTAAAAATGTGAAATATGCATATCAGGAATCGCCACATTCAGTAAAAACAGCCTCCCCACACAGTCAAAAAGAAGTATCAGGAATCGCCACATTCAGTAAAAACAGCCTCCCCATACAGTCAAAAAGACGAAAAGTTAGAATATTAGAAAAATAGTTTGACCTAAAACATGCCTTAATTCTGCAGCCAAATACAAAAACAAAGCAACACTAAATGGCAGTTTAAGTGCCTTCCTGAGTAATGACTTACTACCAACAATATCTAAGATCATCTTGTCAAACAAATGTATACAGTGAAAGCTATTTGTAAAAGTGTGTTTTGGCCGTTAATTTTATGGTTGCGAAAATGGATGACAAGAAATTGTTGATTTCTCTCTGAATAATTAAAAGTTCTTTTATAGAATGTTGCATATTGTCAGTATCATTTTGATCATGTGGGTATTTGAACTGTTTTTCTTTTGCGATGTTTCGTTTTTGTGCTTGATTGCAAATAGAATTTTAGGGATTTTCAAGTTTTATATTTCTTTACTGTTCTAAATTGTCTTAACACTTTTGTCTTTTCGTAACTTGGAAATTATTGACTTTTTAAAACTTAAATCTAAGTGATTTCACTGTTAAATGTTTCTAAGGTCGCCATTAAGGTGTGCCAAAGAATTTGAAGATGTCTTAAGAAATTCAAAAAAAAAATGATTTTAGGGCAAAGTTTTTCACATCATACGTAATTTTGATCCAAAAAGGTCCTTAGAGAAAAAATATGATCTTATTGAAATGATTTCATTCTAAAATATTTCTAAGGTTGCACAAGGTAACTATTGTGCTTGCAACATCTGTATAAACTTTTTATCAGATCTCGTGGTAACCGCAGAACCCAGCTTACTATAACACGCATGTGGGCGCAATAATACAGTTAAAATGCGTGTCGCCGTATGATATGTCTTTTTGATTTCCAACTGGCAGGGCGACAGTCTAAAAACAATTTTTTTTTACAAGACATCAACGGCGTTCCATACTAATGTCCTAATTACAAGCCTCGTTTTGGAGTATCTGGTTTTGGAACAAACAATGTCTTCAGACGTAATGATCGCCTTCGCGAAATCAGAGCGTCTGAATGATTGAGACTAAGGTCAATGTTGTTGGACAATAATACAACAGCCCTGTTTACCTACCATGCCTATGCGTATGAACTATTGACAAACACTAATATGATGGGATAAGGCGCGACATTTTATTTCAAAATAGAAAGTTGAAGAAGGCACATATTTACACCTATGAAATTGATTCTAGATAATAATTATATATTTTTTAGGGGAAACTGAATCCCATAAAGATATTTTTAATTTTAAAATTGGTCAAATGTAAATAACATATAGAGTCCGCCAAGGAGTTACCTCCCTTTAAAATGTAGTTTTTTGCAGTGTTCGATATCAACTGTATCCAAACAAAACAAAACAAAAAACACAGCATAATCAAGAGAAATCCGATTACTCATTGGACGAACATTACCTTCAATTTGTTTTAATATGAGGCTAAGGATATACAGTATAATTATGTAAAATATATATTAAGCAAGTTACAGCCAAGATCACCTCCCTTAAAAGCCCTTTTCGCAATGTTCAACATCGGCTGTATCACAATTAAGATGCAAAGTGATACAGAAGGAAGAAAACCCAGAAAAAATACCGAGCAATCTGATAGACAATATACTTTGCGTTCCGGATCCAATACGTTTATTAACCTTTTATTTAAAAAAGTTATAGAGAACTAGACAGTCACTTGACGTAGAAGTACAAATTTAAAGATTTTTGGTTGTCAACAAAATGTATTAAACAATTGATATAGTCGTGAAATGTTGATAAGTGTTGATAATAGAACAATCATTTGATTCTTCCGTATCTGCCAACACACCATATCTTGTTTTGTATCGGAGTATAACCTGACTGTCTACTTAACCATTAACAGTTATATTTTACAGCATTAATTTTGTTTTTGTTAATTTTGCTATATCTTGTTGTTTTTTTTTATAACGAAAGCGAATACGTTCTGGATGTATATAATATCAGACACTCACCTTAAAGTACAAGGTTCAGAGTTTGTGCAATTAATATAGCGACGCCGACTGAAATTGTTGATCAATGGGATTGTCAATCAGTCTGTCAGTTTAAAAACGTTAAATGTCTTACTGCAAATCATGGAATACTTGAAAAACACCTTAAATATATTATTTATGATTTAACAGTTAATCAAACAATAACTAATTTATTTGTGTTAAATACTGTTTTATCAGTTGTGACTTCACAACGGCGGAATTGCTCATTTTTGGCATCAACTGGGACAGACTTCACACCGGCTGAATTGCACATTGTTGGCATCGACTGGGATTGACTTCACACCGGCGGATCTTGTCCGCGGAATTGTGTATTGTTGACATCGACTGACCGGGAGATCGTTTTCCACCGGCTGCTCCTTTCCACGGCATCGCATTTGTTTGTTTACACATTTATTGCATATTTATTATAGTAGAGCGGCTAACAAAAAAAAAAACAATTTTGTGATAATAACATGAATCTTTGCACAGGTGTTATGAATGGCAGAATATGTGATTTTAGATAAGATGGCGTTTCTGGAAACGCCCACTTCCGGTTTTATCCAAGATTGCCGCTTTTTATGTTAAATATTATTATAAGGGTTGTATAGTGACGTGACACTGGTAATTGTAAACATGTTAATATATTTTAAATAAAAATAGTAGATTCACGAAGGCTCAAAAGTGGCCTAAAGTTATCTAAAATGTTTTTTTAATGAATTTACATCACAGAAAATGTGCTGTTAATAATATTTAATTATTCTTTGTTTGGACAGAAAAGAGGTGGAGACGAACTCATTAACAAAAATAAAAATATAAGTATGTCAAATGTGTTTTGAAATTTGAAAATGTTGCTAACTATCCATTTTTTCTGTATAAAATTTTGTTAATTTTCATATTGCGCACAGGCCTCAACCAAAACAATTTCAAGAATTTTATTTGTATAACGCATGCTGAAGTCATGGTCCAACTTTGTTTTTGGTCGAAAACTGTGCCGATATTAAAATCCTCTAAAATCTGCTCTGACAATTGACAAAAATACAAATTTGTGCATAGTTTCCTCATTTTAAGAAATTTTGATGGCCCGTTATTCAACTGCTTTAACAACGATATTAAAATAAAATATATCAAAAGTATAAGCATTAATGAACATGTATTCAAAGACATTAAAATTTTAGGTATATAGCAAAACTTTAGAATTTAAACTTTAGGCCATTATTAGGACTTCGTGAACCTTCTCCTTTATCATTTTCAAGTGGCCAGGTCGAGTACTTCAACTGATGAGGTAAGACCACGTTATAAGTGAAAAATATTGTTATAACAATAATTCAACTAAAACTAATTTCTCGTGTGTAGATTTCTTTTCTTATCTGCCTGTCGAATAAAGTCAACAACATAATTTTCATCGTAATTTATAAGAAAAAAATGAATTGACACTATGTGTTTAAAAGAAAAAATCATAATTAATAAAAATATATTTTCAGATGAAAACAATGCAGTCAATTATATTCATAAAAAGAGACAAACAACTACATAAATAATTGTAATAAAATGACAAACATAACATAAGATAAATAAGCTTTCAGCTGGACTCAAAATTACTAAAAACCGCGTTCTGTGAGTTTTAATCTTCATGCCCCACCTGCATCTTACAACATTTTACAACAACCAGTTGTTGCCATGTTAAAATTAATCCAACACCCTCTACACTTCGGCGGTTGCTATTACATATCAAAGAACTGAAATGGCTACACAAATAAGAAGATGTTGAGCGAAAACAAATGTATATACAATAGAACTGTCGTTGCATTTTAATTTATTTAAATTATGGATACTTTGCTTTTTTCGCAGTAAAGAATGGTCTGGTTTAGCCTCTACTGTTATTGTTTTTATTTGATATTTCGAGAGGGTGTGCAAAAAATTGTTTTTTTTTCTCTCAAACGAAATTATCGTAAAAGCATTTATGCAAAATAATTTTTAATACTTTGAATAAATAACTGGTGTAATACAATGTAATTATAAGCCAAACTGGCAGTCACCAATTGCAAAATTATTATTTTGGATTCTTTATTAATATTATAGAGTAATACTTATGTAACTTTTTCAATGAAATTGTGAATGAAAAATTTTGCATTTGTGTTGCATTAGATTCTGCATGTAGTTGACTGATTGTTATTGTGTTGTAAGTGTGTGATTTACTCACTTTACAGTCATGTATTTGTCTTCTTGCCGATCATTCGGTAGTTCCTGTTCAAAAACAGTATCGATGAACAAAGTTGCGCACAGTTCAGGGTGGAATAATTTACTGTCTGAGTTAAAAATTAATTTTACCACTTTATAATGCCTATAAATGATAAAACATGATGGACAATTTGACTCCTTTGTTGGGTTTTATTTTACAGATCTTCTACAGTTAATATTTTTAATTTAAATATGTTTATCTTTAATATTATGTGATCGGGCACCCTAACCTTTTCTTTTAAGACACAATATATGGTAAATAAATGTATGCAAGGCAAGTGCGACCCGCCAACATTATTATCAATCATTGAACTGTTAACCCAAGTTACTGCTATCGTGGTCGGACAAATAGGAACAATTGATATTTTGTTTGAAGAGAAGATAGGAAGTCTCAAAGTCGTTTTAAAGTTTAAATGATAACCCAAATGTGAAACAGTCATATCGGGAATAGCCGCCATCTTTGTTATCTGATTTTAAGTTCATTACCCCTTTAATCCTTATATAAGCTTTGTATCACATAGGCGACTAGCTGACATCCAGATTAGCCACTACATCTGTGCCATCTCGATCTACTATGTTGGCCTCCTGGTCAGAAATAACCTAAACAATCGTAAAGCGAACAGCTGAGATCCTGATTACACGGTACGGATGCTCTGTTCGACCATGCAATTAAAGCTTTAACTATTGAGGAAAGGGATAATGCAACTGTAACGTGCCCCGAGAGACAGGCACATAAAACTGACTATTTGCCGCAGCCTATTGAACAATAGTATTTCAGACGCATGTGTTTCCAGCAATTGTCTGAAGACACTATTTAAAATCCTATCCTCAACTCCTACTCTCAAACTACAAGTGGCTCAGCAATTGTCTCAGGTCACTATCTAAACCCTATTCTCAACACTTATGCTGAAGCTACCTTATAAGTGTCTCAGACGCATGTGTTTCCAGCAATTGTCTGAGGTCACTATCTAAACCCTATTCTCAACACTTATGCTGAAGCTACCTTATAAGTGGCTCAGGCGCATGTGTTTCCAGCAATCGTCTGAGGACACTATCTAATATAACCTAGCTTCAACCAATACTTTCACACTGAAACAACCCAGTCTTAGGAGCTGGGGTGTGATGAAGCTCCTTTTGGAGTTTACGCTGTTAGAGGTTAAATAAGTGCTGTTTGAGGGTAGAAGTGTTGTTTTAAGGAAATGATTATTAAATATGCTCATTTTTTGTCACAATGTTGTTAGACCCGAGACATGTTTAATGGAATTAAGCAACTTAAAATGCCCCCAACAATATTATTGTTGCCAAAGATAAACAAACAAAAGTCCCAACCAAATTAAAATATATTCCTTATGATTTAAAATAGATTGAAAAAAGTAATTAGCTTATACATGCAGAAATGAAAAGAAAAAACTTTATGAAACTATGTTTCTAAATTTTTCAGTTCATTTAATATTTTACGTAACGTCCGTCCCATTTTCTAACTTAATTTTAATCATCATAGTGTTTTATTTTAATATCGAATTTATAATATGTTAACTTTTAAATGGTAAAAGGAAAGAACATTATCGAGAACAAGTGTGGCTTGTTAATAGAAATACGTGTAAGTTTCTATTTCCAATTTCAATCCAAATTTCAGTATATATTTTGACTCGGAGATTTGTGTCAGTACAAACATGGCGCGCACCTGTGAACCAAACGGTGTGCATACAATTTGTATGAAAAGGCGCAGTCGTTTATAAAACAAACAACAAATTGGCATTTAAATAAGTGTATTGATCTCAGATATCAGACCCTTTTAAAACGGTTTCAATTTCACCACGGGTAAATTGTGCGATAGTTTTTTTTACTGGAACCTGTATTGATCTCCATTTCCATCTTAGACCGCAAATACTGTACCCAGTAACAGAAACAGATTACCAAGGGAGGTAACTTAAGACAGAATATTAAGGTTATTCTGTATATCGATAGACCCCCATGGTCAAATACTTACAGAACGGAAATTTGTCAATACTGTTGTAATAGTAATTGTTTTGTTTATTATTTCAGACGAACTAGCACATACAAGATGATGCGAAAGGATTGCGTCCGTCTAAGATTGAAAATTGCTTTTCTTATTACTGTTGTACTAAGTGTTGTATATCTTTCAATGATATGTTTTGGACAGAATCAAGTTACATCTAAAGGTGACACCAAAGACAGATTTCAATCAACCACAGTTGACATTTACAGTTGGTTTGCAGATCAGACTACGTTTTGTGGGGAAAACGTAACGGGATACGGTCACATGTTCTTCAAGTTGAAATCGGCAAATTATGAACCGATCAGTGACACATTTTCTGTAACATGCAATGAATGGTTATTTTTCAATAGGCCTTCTCGATACGGGTTTTTGGGCGGTTATGCTCCACAGAGATACTCGAAGTCTTTGATTTTCAATCGTAAGTTTGAAAATGGAATGTCAACAGTGACCGACAACAGCACAACAATAGTTGTTTACCGGGAATACCCGCACAACTTTTTTCATGCTATGACACAGTGGTACAACATTTATATCTTATCAATTTTGCATGGCTTTGAGATGAAGAGTGTTAATATTCTGCTATTGGACCGGGGCCCCGCTACTCATTTGGACGCCCAGTGGAGACTGCTTTTTCGTACTGTCAGAAAAGCAGGGGAGCTCGATGGACCCTTATTTCTAGAGGATGCGATATTCAATATCGCTGGACATGAGAGTCTTATGTACTACTTCAGCTTACCAAATCTCCCTTTCATTGAAAGTTTTTCAAGCTTCTTTCTGGATAATTTTGGATTAAAGTCCAAAATAAAATACGACTGCTCAAATCTTACAATAACATTAGTTGTGAGACATGACTATTACATGCACCCGGGTGTTAGCACTGAAAAACGCATTGCTGAAAGGAAATTTAAAAACGAAGAAGAAATAATAACTTCATTGCAACACAAGTTTCCGGGTCATTCACTGCGGATTCTTGTCGCGGAGGATATGTCCCTTCCCGAACAATTAAAACTGACTTCCCAAACTGATATTTTAATTGGAATGCACGGATGTGTTTTGACTCAGACTTTATTCTTACCCCACCACGCAATGGTTCTAGAGTTATACCCTAGTTTCTGGAAGTTACAGGGGTTCTTTAGTGCCATTTCTAGATGGAGAAATATCAAATACTACATGTGGCAAAATAAGGACCTGAACAACGAGTTACCAAACCACTACACGTATATTCCAACTGCTGTTTTTGATGAACTTCTTGAAAAGTCTCAACAGCATTTTGCTTGCCAAAGTAATAAATTTGAAAAAACGTGACCATTTAAATGAGTATCTTTAAGTTAGAAGAATTAATTAACAATTTAATCAAGTTCTTAAGAATTTGTTTAAAACACGGATGTCGAAGCTATTTCGATATAAAACAACGAGATTTTTCGTTTTGGTAATGAAAGGGAGGTAATCCAAAATAACTATTTCCATGCACATTAATTTTATCTTGCTGCTACAATTTTTTTTCTGGACGAATTATGGGCCATGTATTATATTTATTATTTAACTATTAATAGATGATGTTTAATACGTCCATCTAGTTTGATCCAAGAGAGATAAGAGGGATACTAAAAAGTTTGGAAAAGATGTTGTTTTGGTAAATACGTGATTTTGTTACTTATGCATTCAAAATTATTGTTTTAGAAATAAAATGTATTGGTATGAACGTTTTTATGGGTAGAAACATTAGTTTTTGAAGTGAAATTGTTGAGTGATTTGGACGGGGTAGAAGAACGTCCCTTTCAATAATGGAAGTTATGTTTGATAAGGGAAATTTTCAAAGTAATTTGTTTGCATTTGGTAAATTGTGTGGATCTTTTTTTTATTTTTGTTAAATATGTTTTAGTTGTTCTTTCATTGATAAAACTTTATTTTAATTTGCGGGGAAATTTTATTTTTGTGCGAATGTATATCTCGTGAGGATTCGGCGTAAAACGTCATTGTGCGTGATATCTTTGAGCTGACCCCGCACAGCAGTTTCTATTTTTATATCAGTATTAAACTGCATTCATGAAACTCGGACACAGTTAACTTCCATTACTCTCCCTTTGCATGTAAATATTGTAGTGAAAGGTTCTTGTTAACCTTTAACTATTTCATTGTGATCAAAGATTTCTTACCACTAATGTGGATTGCATAAAACACCTTTTTACTTTGTATCATTTAATCATCTACTTTTGTCAGAAGTTCTCATGTCTATCTTTTGTGATATCTAGTCTAATAAAACGTTTTTACTGCATTGCTTAACTTATTTGGACAATATCCACTTCCCTCTATCCAGGGATCTTTCATCCATGCTGATATTCTTCAAGAAATCATAATCACATCATTGCCAGTCATATGTGGTATTCAGTAAAATTTACCACTTAAATAACTACTTATACTTGATCTCTATTTCATATCATAGGCCAAACAACTATTCACTTCATATCTACAATGACATGGATCCAACCACAACTTGGCTAAGGGACATTAAATTAGCATGAATGTCGTCTACATATAACACGTGTGTTTTATACTTTTCTTGTTATAATTGAAGCTGTGCACGAATATTAAAAATGTAATGACTACTACTGTGGTTCGTTGACACAATTTTACTAGCATAATACAAATGTCTTTTAATGTTTGTCTGTAAAAGTTAAATTTGCATAATACCCAAAGCGATGGCCAATACATTGTACCTGTACTAGTTAATGTATTTTTGTCCTATGTTTTCTACTCTTTGTTTTGATGTGAATGCGCTGTTTTTAAATAACTTATATTTTGTGTTTATGTACTCATTTGTTAAACATTACATCAACTTGAAAATGTCAAAGTAATCGTTTGAAAAGACATGAACTTTAAAAGGAAATGGCAACCAAAGTTAATTACATGTATTACTTAGAAATTATATCAAGTTACATTTGCACATCACCTACAAAGATGGTCTTACATGTACTCGCATTTATGTTTTGTCCAATATTTTCTCCTGTTTGTTTTCTTTTGAATGTACTCTAACTTTTTAAATAACTTACTTTTATTGTGTATTTATTCATTTGTTTTTCAATACATCAACTTGAACATGAAGAAAGGGCAGTTTGTATTTAACATTCTAAGGCTGATCATTTGTCAAAGTAACAGTTTTGAAAAAACAAAACAAAACAATACACTTTAAAAAGAAATGGCAACCAAAGGTGGTTACATGTATTAATAACTTAGAAGTTCTATCATGCTCTTAAGACTTTCCTGTGTTTGTATTGTAGAACTTATAAAAAAAATACGGAATAATATTATACTATTCCGAAATTACATGTAAAATAACGTTTTTTTATGAAATGGAGGTAATCGAAAAATAACACTTTTCAAGCCTTTACTTTTTTATATTGTTGCTGCGGTTTTCTTTATGTTAAAACTGTTCATGAAAATTAAGAACTCTGTAGTGAATCCTTCAGTACTCCATGGGCTTGTTGTGCATTAAACGTAATCATGACCATTGTAGCGCCGGGAAATGTCGCATCGCCGGGAAACGTCATAATCTACGGGAAAATGTCGCACCGTCGCCGGGAAATGTCGCAATCTGCTGAAAACGTCGTAAACCCCACTGCCGGAATATGTCGCATTGTTGACGGGAAATGTCGCAAAAAAATTCGCTGCCGGTATATGTCGCAACATCAACGGGAAATGTCGCAATTATTATTAATATTGCATCTTGATAATCTTCTAAAGAGAAAGCAACACGTCATTAAGTATACATGTATTTGAATAGCGTATATTAAATTGATAGTGTTATTTTAGCATATACATTTAATTGATTGTCTGGTTGCCATACAAATATCACAGCTATAATTTACATGTTCAAATGTATATGGCAATTTTTGAATACTTTCAACATTTTATGCAATTGTTCAAAGAAAATATGCAGATAAATATGATTACAAAATATTTGTATAATGAGCTTTGAATATACATGTTTCTGGTATTGTTTAACCCCCCCACCCCGATCATGACGAATCGCAGTAGAAGCTTTGTTGGGTCTTCATAGGCGTAGTAGGGTCGAGATAGTGTCTTTATGATCGGGGAGCACTACGCTCCTAACACGCTTATTTTGGACATGTTCAAAACAAGTGTGGTAGGATTGTAGCAAATAAGAATCAGGGAAGAAGCATACAAGGAGCGTGGTAGACGCAGCAGCGGCGAATGTTGGTGGTGAGGTCTTCTGTATAAATTAAATACAATTCAATTGATCGTAGTAAAAGCGTATACCAGTAACATCGTCGTACAGTCTTGTGCAAATTGCTTCAAAGCGCTAATAGTCGAATGTTAAAATGTAGTATCATTTGTAATGACGATCATTTGTACAGCTTTTTACATCTAACTGGTTCAACTTCTCTGTAAATGAAAAAAAAATTACGCAAGCTCAATTTCCATTTAAATTAGTTTTTTGTTGAAACAAAGACAGATAAATAATCACTTATACGTTTTTTCATGTCGTAAAATAAAGTAAAATACGTTTCAGAAACCCAAAAGATATGCACATCTTAATCATACTAGAAGCGTAGTAGAATCCTAGTATGATCAGCACCACCGTAGTGGTATCGTTGTACAGTCGTCTAGGACTTCGTAGCGTCGTAGTATGATCTTGAATGTCGTTGTAGAGGCGTACCGTAAACGCAATAAACTCAGTAGATGAACGGCTGTAGTCTGTGTAACATCGTAGTAGAAGCTGGGTAGCAGCGAATAAGACTTATTATCACCGTAGTGTTGTCGTAGTAAAGACCATCAACTGCCAAAATGCTCGACTTTGACCCTGATCAGCCTCGATCCATATTTTTGTCAGATCGTGGTTTGATCGGGATGGTCGTCGTACAGTCGTCACTTTGTGTGAACGGAGAGTTAGTTTATTACAGTCTCTGTTATGGTAAAATCACAGTTGCTTGATTAAAACAATGATCAAATCAATGATTAACCATTAACGATATACATGTATTGATTAAGCAAAATAATGATGCATCAATACATGCATGACAGTGACGGGCCCAGAAAAAAATTACTTGGGGGGTTCTAAAGCTGATTTTTGCTCATGTTTGAAACAGCTGAGTGCTTTTCGGGTTTATTTATTTACTGGTCGCTTCTCAGCAATCTTGGGAGCTTTAGCCCCCTCCCCCCCTCCAAAAATGACTTTACAGATTCGAGGAAAGCCATGACATTATGTGTATGCCTTGTCCACGAAGCCCGTAAAAGAGGAAAAAGACACGAAAGGAAATTTGAATTTCTGCATATGGAGATATGGCAACAAGAGGTATAATATTGATTTATATCTTATACAAGTGCGGATGATCACTAGCGAATTCAGAGGCCCAGGGCGCACCCGGCGCATGCCCCCCCCCCCCCCTAAAAGTGCCGGACTTTTCAACCTTAATGACAAACACTTATAACGTTTTATATCATAATTTCCATTTAAAAGCCTAATTTTACATAAAATTAAAGCACAACATCTATTTCAAGTAGAACAATCTTTGACTTTGCAAGCATACTAGTGTCTCTGGTTGAAAAAAGGTTATTTATTGTTCACGTCCCTCTAACCAGAAATCCACACCCCCTCTAATCTGAGATCCTGGATCCGCTACTTATGATTTCCCAAATTCAATCAAACAAAAAATCCAAATCACACGATCAATAAACATTTTACAAACATTTAAACCAACGGGTTTACATTTTAATTCAAAAAAAATCGTAATAATCGCATATAAATTCAAAATCATCAAAATGCAATATTAATAAAAATTGCGACATTTCCCGTCGATGTTGCGACATATACCGGCAGCGAATTTTTCTGCGACATTTCCCGTCAACAATGCGATATATTCCGGCAGTGGGGTTTACGACGTTTTCAGCAGATTGCGACATTTCCCGGCGACGGTGCGACATTTTCCGTAGATTATGACGTTTCCCGGCGATGCGACATTTCCCGGCGCTACAACCATATATACTGAAAGCCAATGAAAACGCAACACTATACTTTTTGGAATATTTTGATGTGTGTAAAAGTTAAATAAATTCGCAAAAATAGATATGTTTTAAAATTGAATAAGATATCGTCGGTCAAGCCACTTATTGTCGACGGTAAACAATGCATTCAACGAGCGAGTTCACGTCGAGACATACTTCCTTGGATTATGCCCAAAACCTCGTGTCGCTGGTTTTCTAAAAGATTTGGCATTTTCATATTTGTATAGTCTAATAGTAACACTTCAAAACTGAAAATGGGTTTTGTGTAGCCGAAAGTAAAGTTAACAAACGGAATTGTTTTGAGGTTATTCGTGCATGTCAACATGCCAAAACGAAAATTTCGTGCGTTTGTAGGGTTACTGTACGAAAGTTTTAAAAAATCAGAGGAAAATAAATGTATCGATTGGTTACTTTTTGATTTGAAAACACATATAACTTTGTCAATTTATTTAACTGTTACACACATTAAATATATTCCTAAAAATGAAGTGTTGCGGTTTTTTATTGGCACTCAGTATATAACTATTTTTATACGCTGTCTGTTATATCTGCAGATCATCATTAAGGCTGTAATACTACTATTACTTCGATCCATATTTAGCCAATTTTACCCTTGTTTTTTTTTTGCTGTGGATATATTGATTAAAACTTTTTGAGTGTTAGTATTATTTTGTTCTGCAAAACCGGGTGCATCAACTTAAACAGAAAGTTTGCAATTTACTTTTTAGGACTGATAAATATGAAATATTATAACAGTATGTATGTAGGTTCAGATTTTTTGAGTTGGGTATGTAAACAAAATCAGGTGAGATCAAAGGTCGAGCGTGACGTGGTTTACATACGCAACAAGAAATACGAACCTACAAACTGCATACTGTTATAATGTTCTAAATTTTATACCTCGCTCAAAACAAATTTAAGTAACTAAACAACAAAATTTTAATCAACGACACGGTTTATACATAAAAGTGGAAATAAAAATATTAACGCGATAGTAAGTTTATAAATGGCGTAAAAATATGAATGGCGAAAAATATCGTAACGGTTGTAAATTTGCGACGGAAATTCCCTATTTTTGAGTTCGGTATTTGCGGGAAAATTACGACATCGTAGTGTGTTATGACGTCACATAGAACATGGGAAGCTGCAAAATAAAGAATTTGAAAACGACATTGTCCAATACGGAATTACTAATCTGACGAGTTGTATCAATTTTGCGGAATAACGCTGCACGGAATATCATACAGTAAACATAAGACTCATATTCCATTTTCATACAATAAATTTACTAGTAAACATTTTGATCGAAGGATATCTGCAACTGTTTGCAAAGTCAACGTTGGAAAATAAAAAAAGTTTACAATAATGGCATACAAGAAAATAAAATTTTCGTGTATAAACATTGATTTTACATCGGTTATAAAATACTGTTCAAGACCGATGACTGCTTTCTGGATTGAAAGCGATACTCTTGCCGCCAGCGGATTGTGGAATCTGCAATACAGTCTCAGCCCTAGTGGAATTCGATCAAGCAGTTTTCGGATTTGGAGCCCACGATATGCCAAAACACGTCTGTACAATGTTTACAAGTACGAGCAACATACATCTATACTTCAACAAGAAAAGGTTCGCTGTGTTCTCGGTGAAACAGCGCAATCTCAAGCTAGTCTGTTCTATGTCGTCAAAGAACTCATATATTGAGTACCTGAACGTTTCCACTATTTTTCGACATAAGCACCCATTATGTAGGAAAACTGAGAAAAGAACCTAAACATGATCGGAAAATGCCTAAAAGGCTAAACACAGAAAATGTAATAGATGAAAAGGAAATTTCGAAAGCCACCGGACATAACACATATGAAAATATTTTATGATCGGTTTGAATGTAAACACAATCAAGCCTAAATACTCGTTCCTCGGTAGCTATTAAGATTAAGGCGAGATAACATAGGCTTGTAAAAAATTTAGACTTAGCAAAAATAGCCTCCCTTGTTGACATTTGTTTTTTGTAAATAGACACAGTTTCATAATAGCTTACGGGTGCTATACTTAATCGAATTCTAACGACTGAAATTCGAAACTTTCATAAAAACATATTTTTAGACTGCAGTACAGAAGAACGAGTTTTAATTGTGTTGGCTCTTCGCCCTCCGTTCTGTCCTCCTTACAAATCTAATTCTACGTTCTCCGTCCTACATGTACGTAAAGCCCTACGGTCGAACCAGTCCTATATCATTCTTTCGTTTCTACGGTCGACCCAGTCCTATATACTTCATTCATTTTTATGGTTGACCCACTCCCACGTTCATCATACAATCGCCCAGCCTTACGTCCTACGTTCATTTTTTCGGCTCCCAATTTTTACGCCCTACCGTAGAGGTGAACGAAGGAATTATGTCAGGATCGACTGTTTCGAACGATGTCTCTATTGCTATAATGACAACCACAGCGTCCACTTTATCACTTTTATTCATCGAATTATTGCTCAAGGTTATTTAGAAAATCGAATGTCATGAAAACATGTGACGAACTTTTTTAATCGAACGAAACTATAACGCAGTATCCTTAATCAACCGTCACAACATTCCCCCCTCCTTGATATGTTCTACTCTGCATATCAACACTTAAACATCAAGATCAATGATAAACTTTAAACAACAAAACTGACAAGATTATACATGACAAAATGAAGATGAATTAAGTTAATTTTGCTAACTGTTGCTATAAACGCTGTTAGGTTTCGAGTTCTAGCCTTTATGCAAAAATTTTATCTCACATTTACAATCATGTATAGTATAATAAAACAACTTATACAAATCAGTATTTCCTGATAAATTGTCCCAGTATTCAATATAATATTGAAGAACTTATCTCAAGTTCTGACAAATAAACTAGTTTCAGGGCATAATTGTAAACATTTACAGATCAAATGCAAACAAATACAATGAAATATAACAGTTTATATTCTTCTCTTTTCCATAGACTGTCAGTTAATATTCTTCTATGTAACTTCAGTGCTGGTTCACAATCACAGCATCAGTTTTCAGTTCATGGTAGAATTAAAGACTCACTAATCTTCTACAATTCTTAATTTGTCTTGTAATTTCATACTGATATTTCACATTTTAGCACTTTCTTTTAAATTTGAAAATCTAATTTAACACTTATGGAAGCCCGGGGATTATTATGCCCCTCAAAACACTGGTGCTTTCCATATTTAAGTAGACACTTACAGATTTAATTCTAAAGGACACAGTTTTGTTATTGATCTCACAAATTCACTGTTTCCAACGCGAATCTTAGCTGCTCGGATATGACCATCTTTCCCTTTGAAGATTTCTGTTACTCGCCCTAAGGGCCACTGACCACGAGGCGTATCAGAAGACACGACTAAAACGATATCACCAGTAGAAATATCTCGCTGATCATGAAACCATTTCTTCCTGGTTGCAAGACTTGGCAGAAATTCTTGAAGCCAGCGATGCCAAAAGTGGCGTACAAGTTCCTGAATTCTTCGCCATCGTTTTGCTGGGTTGTAGCTGGTTGTATCAACTGTATCTGGAGCAAACTCTCCACCTAACTGACCTATCAGGAAGTGATTTGGTGTAAGTGGTGTGACATCATCTGGATGAGATGACTGATAGGTAAGCGGCCTCGAATTGATAAGTGCTTCTGCACCCGTGAAAGTCGTAATAAGCTCTTCATCTGTTACATCTGCTCCATGCAGTATTGCATATATTGCCCTTTTTGCCGCTTTTATCATTACTTCATGAACTCCACCCCAATGAGGAGCAAGTGGTGGATTGAACTGCCATTCGATTCCTTTGTTAGCTGTTCTTGTAATGATCTGGTCTGTATCAAGCTGTTTCACTAAATCTTTGAGTTCTCGATCTGCTCCGATAAAGTTTGTTCCCTGATCTGAAAGCATCTTTTTCGGAAGACCTCTTCTATTGACCATTCGGTAGAATGCATTCAGAAATGAGTTGGTGTCAAGATTATATGCCATCTCTAAATGTATGGCTCTGGTGGCTAAACAGGTAAAAAGACACAAGTAACGTTTTTCACGGCGCTTGCCTCGACCCTGCACTGTATAAAATGGTCCTCCATAGTCAACTGAAGTATGAGTGAAAGCTCGCAGCGGCATCTGTAAACGAATACTAGGTAAAGGTGCCATGATCTGTTGAAGGGGTTTAGCTTTCCGTCTCTTACATTCTGGACAATTACGTTCCACATCACGTATCTCTTCTCGTGCATGAACTATCCAATAGTGTGCAGACAGTGCTAGCAGTGTATGGTTTGTACCTCCATGACTATTCTGTTCATGAAAACTGCTTACAATCAGTGACGTAACTCTGTTCCGTCGTGGTAGTATGACAGGAAACCGTGCATCATAAGGCAAAACTTCTGCATATTTCAGCCGGCTGTCAGCTCGAAGGAGACCATCTTCATCCAACTTAGGATTCAATGGTAGTATTTTGCTATTTGATGGTAGTTGTTTACCTTTTGCTAATGCCTTTATCTCTGGTTGAAAAGAATCTATCTGAGCTTGTCTAATAAGTCTGCACTCGCTGTCTCGTATTTCATCTGGACCTAATGGACCGGTCAATGTCTCACCTCGGCAGTTATTGATAAATCTGTATACCCAAGCCGAAACTCGAACCAGATGTGTCCATTTTGAAAATCTCTCTGGACTTAAACGCCATGTTTCATCAGTTTGAGTTTGGTCTTTAGATGAATGGTAATTTTGTGACGCTACTTTTCTTGCTTCTGTATCTTTTTCTAGTTGTGGTACCAACTTTGTCTCTGGCCATGTCTCGCGACCTTCTTTCAGAAACTCTGGTCCTTCCCACCATAATGTACTTTCTTCTAAGCTTTTAACTGTCATGCCTCTGGAAACACAGTCGGCAGGATTCTCTTTAGTTGGTACTTTTCGCCATTGCGTTGGTGAAGTTGATTGGTGAATCTCGCCCACTCTATTTGCAACAAATGGCTTAAAACGTCTGCTTTGATTTCTTATCCAATACAAGACATTCAAGCTGTCGGTCCATAGCACACAACTATCAGGATCTATTTGTAATGCTTTGCTTATGGCAAGAGTCAATCGAAGGCCTAATATAGCTCCAACAAGCTCCAGTCTTGGAATGCTCATGGTGGTTAATGGGGCAACTCGGCTTTTTGCAGCGATCATACGAACTGAGATAATGCCTGTGTGGTATGTACATCTGGCGTATGTGACTGCTCCGTAGGCTTTTGAAGAGGCATCAACAAAAGTATGAAGTTCAAATGATTCTGCTATTTCTTTCTCATCTTCAGCCTGCAAGCATCTTCGTACCCGAACTGTTTCAAGATCTGCAAGCTCGGAAAACCAGTTACGAATTTCTTCTGCTGATTCTATGCCAACTTCATCGTCCCAGTCTACTCCACTAACCCAAATATCTTGCATGATCATTTTTGCACGGATAATGTATGGCGCAATCAACCCATGTGGATCGAATATTGATGCAATCTTCTTCAAAAAGTTTCTCTTGGTAATTGTCATACTCTCGTCTGGTACACTATACTGGAACATAAACTTATCGTCTTCTGCCAACCATCTGACTCCAAGGGTCTTGGTAGCCGGCAACTCGCCTTTTGACAGATCCACTTCAAAGGCTCGATCTTGAACAGGAATGTTTTCTAAAACTTTTGTTGAATTGGATAGCCATTTTCGAGCGTACATCCCTGCTTTACTCCAGAGCTGTGTCAGCTGTCTATACTGTTCTATTGCCTGCCTTTCTGTAGGTGTTGAATCCATGCTATCATCCATGTAGGTAGAATTTATTACTGTCTCTGATGCCATAGGAAACTCATCAGAATGCTTTAACGCATTGTGTCGTGCAACAAATTGGGCTAAAAATGGAGAAGCATTTACGCCGAATACTAACCGATTAAACTGAAATATCTCTGGGGTGTCTGCTTTCCACAGGAAACGATGAAACGGACGATCTGCAACATTGATACCCACTCTTAGATACATCTCAGCAATGTCACACACAAAAGCGACAGGATATCGTCTGAAGCGTAACAACACATCGAAAAGTTCATTCTGTAGCTTTGGCCCTTGGAAAATTACATCATTTAAGCAGACATTCTCATACTTGGCTGATGCATCGAAGACAATGCGGACTTTTGTTGTTTCTTTGTCTTCTCTAATCACTGGGAAGTGAGGCAAGTACCACACCCCTGCTGCGTCTCTATCTGTCGATGAAACCTTTGAAATGTAACCCTTCTTTTCATATTCTACAATGGTATCAGCATAAACTTGCCTTATTCTCGTATCTCTATTCAGTCGTTTTTCTGTATTCTTCAGTCGATTTAGAGCTAAACTGTAATTATTGGGTAACACATCCTTCTGCTCTTTCCATGGTATCGATACTTCATACATTCCATCTTGATTTACTATGCTCTGCTGTGTCTTTTCTATGACTTTGGCATCTTCTGGGGACATCGATTCTCTACCTGTCTCTATAGTGTCATGTTCTATTTCCCAGAACTTCCGCAAAGTGCTGTCCAAGTCAACTGCGAAGAATGTGAAATAACTATCTTCTACATTTGATGGTCTTGTTGTCTGACCCACACATGTCCAACCAAGCGGTGTTAACCTAGCTATCGGTTCTCCTTTTTCTCCATGCACTTCATGAATTGACTGATGTAAATCTGAGTAGTCTACACCTATCAACAAGTCCACTCTGTCTTTAGTACTTATAGTTGGAAATTGTATGTTTCTAAGATGATTCCACTTGCTTGAAAGTTCTTGCCAGTCGACAGGCTTTAGATTTCCTGTCACATGACTTGTTGTATGCGCTTCAATGTTCATTTTGCAAAACCCGTTCAGGCTTTCTACTGTGAAATTAACCGACTTTGTAACAAAACTTTCAGTTCTACCATTCAGTAAATTTACTTTCACTATTTCAGGATTTCCATCAAGTCCCAATTCAGAGGCAACATCTTGGTTGATATACGATTTTGAGCTGCCGTCATCCAATAATGCATTGATTTTTAATGTTCTGTTGTTAGCTTTCACAAAAACAGGAACAGTTCTGAGCGCAACTAATGACTTGGTCTGATTACTTGTAAAAGTCCTTGGCGTGAATTCTGCAGCTTCACTTCTTAACGTGCTTTCGGGCTTACCGGCGACATGTAAGAGCCTGTTATGTGTTTTGTTACAATTTTCTATTCCACACTTTCTGGAAGTTCGACATTCACTGCCACGGTGATCATTTCGCAAACAACGGAAGCAAAGATTATGTTGTTTGGCTATTGTCCAACGATCGGAAACATTCAGCTTTTTGAATTTTTCACAATTCCAAATGTTATGTTTGTCATTACAACAAGCACATGATGGTTTTGCACTATCATCACTTCCAGCTTCAGTAAAGTAACTTCTATTGTTCTTACTGCTTTTGTTATCTTGTTTCTGGGTTTTCTTCTTTTCTTTATCCACGTTGTCCAATCCATTAATAGTTTCAGATGCAATGGTGTAATACTGCGACTCTTGGTTAATCCATTGTCTAAGAGTTTCTACAGACTCCTCTTCAGAATTTTCATATATCCAACGATGATATCTCGTCAACATAGTCTCTGGAAGTTTCCGTTGTAATTTCAAATACAAAGCTCCATCCATCAAATCACTATCTTTACCTGCTTCTTTCATGTTTATCACTGCGATATCTAGTAAGTCAGCAAATTTCTCTAAATTCTTGGCACTTTCCTCTTTCATAGCTGGATATCTATCCAATTCTTCAAGATAAGCTACAATCTGCCTTCGTTGACCGCCAAACTTTCTTTCTAACCGTTCTTTAGCAGCGTCGTAGCTTGCGGCTGAATGTCCCAAGTTCTCTATAGCTTTCAAGGCATCACCTGACAAATACTGCCTTAACTGCAAAAGTTTATATTCTTTTGTTGCTGGTGCTGACTCGATGCAGGCATTAAAGGCTGCTTTCCATGATTCATACCTTCTTTTTTCACCATTGAAAACAGGTATAGACACACGTTTTAGCTGTCTCCACATGTCCTTTCCTAAATCGTGGCTTGTATCTTCACTTGAACTGCTTGCAAGGCTACTATTGGACTTCTGACACTCTAAGGCACTAAATACCGCTTTGTGTGTTGCACCATACTCGGCACTAATAATGTCAATTTCATCTGTGACTTTACGTGCATTTTCTTTGTCCCCAATTTCTCTATACACTGAGCACAATCTCTCTAATGTTTCTACAACACAAT
Organism: Corbicula japonica; assembly: GCA_038501625.1. NCBI lineage: Eukaryota > Metazoa > Mollusca > Bivalvia > Venerida > Cyrenidae > Corbicula > Corbicula japonica. The sequence continues at coordinate 747,920 of JAZAYU010000131.1, forward strand.
CTTCTATCATATCAAACTTCTCTTGAAGTATCCGGATTTCTTTCTTATCAATTAATTCTGAGTCATTGTCAATAAGCTGTAGAATTTTATTCTTCGTTTTGGTGAACGCGCTCTTATGTTTCGCCTTCTGTAGTTTTAAGTCCACTATTGCTTCTTCTAACTCATTGGTTTTGTCTTTGTCCGACATGTTTAACTATGCTATCCGAAACAAACAAATTGTCCGAAAAGAAGACACTTTTCACTTTCACTTTTGAGTTTTCTGCTGTCCCACGCAAAAACAACTTGAAACCTCGCTCTGCTACCAGAATTTGTTTCGAACGATGTCTCTATTGCTATAATGACAACCACAGCGTCCACTTTATCACTTTTATTCATCGAATTATTGCTCAAGGTTATTTAGAAAATCGAATGTCATGGAAACATGTGACGAACTTTTTTAATCGAACGAAACTATAACGCAGTATCCTTAATCAACCTTCACAACATCGACCGTAGAAATAAACGTAAGACCTAAGACTGGGTCAATCATAGAAACGAACCTGGGACATATGACAGTTTTATGTACAAAAGGGAAACATGCCATTGCTGCACTGTAATACACAATTACAAAAGAAACTGTCTTGATTGCGTTTTGGGATACCGAGTCGACCTTATAGCGACGATAAAAAACATAAACAAGGCTGTGTATGTACCTTCATCTTGTTATATTATATAATTTCCCGTTTTTTTTTGTTTTTGTCTTTCCGACAGATTGATTTACAACGGTTACTGCAACACCACTCTTGCAAGTTTGTTCCCCATACGACGTTTTAATATAATTTGACGAGTCTGGAGAAATTATGAAGCGAGAAACCGTGTGTATATTTTGATGTTTTGGTAAAGATGACATTGAACACCCACCACTGGGTATCAAATTGTTGGTCTTTCTTTGCCAAAGCGACATCTACTTGCATGGCAAATAATTGTTGGGGGAGGAGACATGTGGTAATACGTGCGTGTCACGTGCGACATACATATGGAGGATATTTTCGGGAGAGCGGGAAGTGGTTGCGCTGGCACGCTAACGGTATGCTCAATACATGTCTTGAGGAAAGCGATATTAGTTGTTTTCGGCGTGCTATATGTACGGTAATTACTTGGTAAAGGGATAGGGGTAGCTTTTTCAATACAGCCCATTATCATGACTGTATATTTTCACTTTTTTAACGTTTTGAGTAAACATGATCCAATGCATCACCTGATGTGGGTGAGTGCTGGCCGGGAAATTGGTAATATCTTTCAGCTCTTATATTTATTATTGAATGTTGCATCTACTTGCATGTCAAATACTTGTCGGGGGAGGAGACATGTGGTAGTAGGTGCATTTCACGTGCGACATAAATATGGAGGATTCTTTTCGGGAGAGCGGGTAGTGGTTGCGCTGGCACGCTACCGAAAGGGATAGTCGGTGGTTTGGCGTGCTTTATGTACTGTAATTACTTGTTAAAGGGAAATGGGTAGATTTTTTTCAATACAGCATTATCGTTTATATTTTCACTTTTTAAACGTTTTCAGTAAACATGATACAATGCATCGCCTAATATGGGTGAGTGCTGGCCGGGAAATCGGTAATATCTTTCAGCTCTTATATTTATTATTGTATGTTGCAATCCTTTAAGTATCCTGCTGGTGCGATTGTTAAACTATTGCTGAGTGTCGTAAGAATTGTTAACTGTATGGAACGTCTGTGCCTAGCGGGTATGTTTTGCATGAAAGTGAATTACAAACCACGAAACTTGGTTGCACGCTGCAAGACTCTTACCGATTGTTGAAACCCTGTGCCATTTGACAACAAGCTTATTCAGGTAAGCGTTTTACTTAGTGTCTCGGTGAGCATGTACATAGTGAAACCCCTCTTAGATAACTTCTGGGGCTTATTCGTGGTTTGGTCCATATTCTGGCATTGAAAATTGTGCAACCATGTAAAAACGGACAATGAAAATTATTGTGGACAAATTATTATAGGGTTCTTTCTTTCGGGATGGTTTTTAAGAGGGCTTGATTTACATGTGTTAATTGAAAATGTCATATTGGCCCATTTATTCTATTATTAGTCCGCATAAAAAAGTGATGTGTTTGTTCTGTTTATAAATAAATGTTGTCTTCAATTAAGTGAATTCACATTCGCGCTTTTCCATGTACTGGACTACATGTATGGCACTCATATTAGCTCTCGGCCTTCGGCCTCTGGCCAATATGGACACCCTTGGCCCAATATCAAGGCCAATATCAATTCATTAATAACATTATTATTTAAAATTATCGTGCACACCGTTTTCAAGCAAAAACGCTTATATTGGAGAATTGAATCGATATTTGATGATTTTTATTTTGAGTATGGAAATCATTTGGGTTATTTAAAGAGAGTAAACAACTGCACATTCTCTTTTTTTATAAATAAAGTACAGCTTTTGAATGTTTTTCGAATTAGTGAGTTGACGATGACAGAACAAATCGCGCTATAATATTTATAAAGCACACACACTTTCACGGTACTTTAAGGTTTATCAATTTTTTAGTACCAAGTTAAAACTAATTTATACAATGTAAGGACTTGGTACATACACGAATGTCTTAAATCCGAATATTTCCAAGTGGAATGCGTAACGCATTTCATAAATCCCTACTATTTACTGTACATAACCTATGTCGAAAATATTTTACTTAAATAAATACATTTACATAACTTTAGATCCTTCATATTTTCTTTTTATTTTCTTTTTACTCTTTGTGGATTTGTAGGTAGATCGATTCACGTAACAACCACGAAATAAACAATTACATAAACGTATGTTAAAAAAGGAGTCTGACGAACATTCAATAAATTTTATTCTCGTTAATAATATTGCACACACAGTAAAAAAAAAGATATCGCCTGACCAAGAAATAGACATTCGATATGCAAAGTTTAAGTCAAAACGAAAGTTTATACTAAATACCTTAAAGGATTTTAGAAATGAAGCAACCGAAAAAATTCATCTGCATATTATCATTGTTTTATCAATTTGCAAAATGTTCGCAAATGCTCAAATGAGGAAACAAATACCGTGTTGTTTTATGAACTGAATAACGCGGCGTTCATATGGCTTTGTTCCTAGCGAGATAATGGTTTCGTGACTATATTGTATGAGAAGGCGGTATTACTTATTTTCAGAATATTTTTATTAAAGCCATAAATGTAATCAGCAAGGACACGATGGTTAGAACACAGGAAATTCATCAAAATCCTCGTTGGTTTGTTACAAAATCTGGCAATCGGGAAAATGTTTTAAGCAATAGGTGTGCAGTAATACTATCTCCCTAATAAGATCACTATTTCGACGTCCCGTTTCACAGTTTTGCAGTTTTTATCCCACTATTAGGACCACTTGAGGCACGCCACGGGAAAAGGTACCTTCGGTTATTTTTGTGACATTTTTGTTGTTACTATATTTATATAGAACTTTCAAATTTCTATAATTTTCTCATAACTAAACAGTGGTTTTGTTACACATTTTGACAATAAAATGGTATTTTTACCGCGAATTGCATAATAATTAATGTCGCCTGCTCAACTTTATGACGTCGTTTCAAGTATTGACGTCAACTGCCCGAAAGTACCTTTTCCCGTGGCGTGCCTCACTTATTCCAAGCCTCAATGGTGGTCTTAATAACGGGATTTTACTTCACATGTAACATTGTGTCCAGACCGCCTAGAACCACATATTTATGATACTGTTAAACCCAGTGTTTTTGCCACCTTTTCTAGTACATCCCAACGAGGCTGCATTTGGCGCTTCGGCCTCTAATCCTGGATCTCCAAGAATCAGGCAAATAGACCAATGCCGTATGCGCGGCTTTTGTTGTTGCAACATACATGTACAAAATGTTTTCAAGTCTAGAATGGGAACATTTTCCTAGCGGAGTGCAAGATAGTAAAATGGATATAAATTAATTCAATTTTGAACCTAAGACATCGCATACAATTGATAAAAACAGAGCATAAGGAGTGAATATTTCAGTTAAGAGTCACGTCTGTGACGAGGTATTTTTGAGCCAGTGTTTTATGGAGATTTGGATTGCATACTGTGATAGAAGGTTTTGGTATCGATGTGCCAAGGCAGTGTTTATTATACATGTATAAGAAACTGACGGAATAAGTGTGAGGTTGGTGCAGTAGATATCAATGTTCTTTGCAACTGAGAATTCCAAGTTTATGACCTATCCGATTCTTTATTTTTGTAAATTGCTTGTGGTGTATTTTGAAATTCGATTTTAATGAAAATATTATATATTTTTATGGTATATTTTCTAATTTGATCACATTATTGTTAATGATGTATTTTCGATTTTAACCAAATTGTTTTTGTGGTGATTTTCTATTTGGATCTAACTAAAAATTAATGCTCTCTGCTTTTTAGTCGTTAAATGATATCTTATCTGGCTTTCAAAATGTTGTAAAGTACGGTTTATAAAATTATCCGGATGGAAAATCATAATAACCAAAACGAAATCTAGAAGTTGGCTTTCTATGACATGGTCCAAGAAGACAATAAATATTGTGATTAAGGTTATTGCGCGACGGTCAATAATGTTATGCTTAATATTATTATTGCATTGGGACAATGATTTGTTCATTGTTCGTTTTTTTACAAATCCGTAATATTCATTATAAACCATACATAAGTCGTTACTGTTTTGATTCCAATTGCAAATCGATAACATGTCGTCTGGTTACAATTGTAAATGCAATTCAGATGCCTAAAGCAATCTTGTCGTAATGAAATTGTTTCTAGCGTAAAATTACACAGGTCCTTTTTATACATTGAATGAGAGGGTTTTTGATTACGTTAAAAAAAACGTATATTTTTATATACTAGCCAAAATAAAAACTTGATACTTAAAAATAAAAAAAATCGATGGTGCTATATTTTATCCATTATAGTTTTAGTTGTGGGATATGCACATTACTGGAAATTTAATAAAGCGGAAGATGCTGTGATTTTTGTCACAGAGGTCAAGGTTATTTCCTCTTTTGTAAATAATGATGAATTCGATATTTCTAATCATTACATTGTATCACATTTAAATCACAAGCAGATAATTTGACTTACAGATTTAGAATTTTTTTTTGGAATGTAAAGAAGGAAAAGCGAAAGGCCACTGATGCGAATAATATGTTTTCGCATTTTTGCAAGGTCGGACATATAAGCGTATATTTGTTTTCGCATTTTCCCCCCAAATTTCTGTTGAATAATTTTCATATATTACAGACATTTTATTTGTTTAATTAATCTTCGTGCTTCAGGTCAATCTGGGAATGTAGCTAACATTAATTATTGCGATAATGTGTTGGTTAACAGTATGTAAAGTTCTTATAGAACACGATGATAATGTTGTCTAATGTTCTATGTACGTTATTCTGACCGACATGGTCAGTTTAACAAAGTAATATTCAGCATGTCTCTGGCGCGTTCGCTTCACACGAGGAACGTCTCGGGTTCAAACTGCAGTTTGCTAAATAATAATAACTAATATGGGTGTGAATTTGTTTTCATTTTATTTAAAAGAAAAAGACAAGTGCTAATATATGGCAGCCAGTTTTATAACAAAATGAACGAAGTCGGATTTCAGAATATCGTATTTCTTGTTAAAATAATAATTCTTGGTTTGAAACTGATAAAGAATTTGGTCTAGAAAGCTCGTTTTTAACCAAGATTTTATTACAATATATAAACAATGTATATTAAGTTAAACTTAAAGAAAAACGGTAAGTACGTACAGATTAATTTCAGTTGCCTGCTTTCCAAGTAAACTCGATGAAACTTTGCAGAACAGAACAGAACAGAACAGATATTTTATTAAGACGTGTACAAAGTACATTGTCTGGATAAATTACAGTTTGTAACATATAATATATTGTCACAAATACAGCACAAAATGGAAAAAAAAAGTCTATATACAATATTTGATTACCAAGATGAATAATATATTAGCATTTGCAGCAAAAACTTTTAAATCAATTAAGTGTGTGTAGATATGTTTAGATATGTTTACACTCAAATATTTTGTGAAACTACAAAAGTAGCACGTGTTCAGGAAACATTCCGAGAGAAGAAAACATATTAAGACTTTGTATTCGTCTAATCTGATTTTACAGCCTTGCTGAATGAATAAATCTAGTATTTGCTTATCTTCTATAACACATATCTTTTTGTACGACAATGATAGAGTTAGGATAAAGCCTCAATGATGTGTCCTTGCTGTTAGCCAAGAAAATATATTACCGGATATTACCGGTATAAATTTAATTTAATTTAATTTGAGACTTGGATAATGTAATTTTAAATTTAATGAATAATTAACCATCACTGTGACACTATTTTGTCGTTGTATCTGAACATTGGAAATCCATTAAGTCTGTAAAACATACTGCTCTTAAGTAATAAAATCAGGTAGAGAACATTTTCATGTAATTTGATTTCATTCGTCAGTTGTTTCGTAATGTTGTGTTTTCCACAGGCGGTTTTAATAATTTACAAGGAAACGGCTAAAGAGTTTCCGAATATTATATTACATGGACCAATGGAAATGTTTCTTGTTTATAAATTCAATACAACCATAGTGCAATTAACGTTTCTCACGGAGCAACACAACCATTGATGTAGTAAAAGGAACACACATCCAAAATACAGCATTCTTGACAACACATAGCTGTAGGTCAGTAGTACACTGAGATGTCGTTATAATAAACAAATCATTAAATGCCTTGAACAAAATGTTAATTTGTGAAGAGTACCGACACCACAAACGCTACCGATGAGTCGATGAGATGTACAAATATTAATTATAATAATTTCTAAGGTCCAACATGTCTAATTTACTCTTTTCTGAAGCAGTATACTGTAAGATGTATTAATAACAAACTTTTTATTTTTAATTCGAATTTTCAGACAAGTGTTTTATCAAGAAGAAAAAACAAACAACAGAATTAATATAATAATGTGACCTCTGTGTTAATTTCCTTCATGTTTTGACATAAATAAATAAGTTGAAATAATTTAATTCATCATCATCAACATCAACATCAACATCATCATCATCATCATCATCACATCACGATAGCATCATCATCATCATCATCATCATCATCAGAAGAAGAAGAAGAAGAAGAAATAAGCATTAGTTGTAAAGACAAAACATTAGTATAATTACATTTCGTATAATGTTTCCTTATTATACATTTACATAATTCAAATATGTTAATGCCATACATATGCTACATAAATCTTTCTCATGATTTTCGTTAATCAGTACTTTATTTTTCAACATCCGAATTTAAATTAATTATATTTGAAGTATCAGCTGCCGTTTCCATTGTCTGTGCCGCTATCTCTGTCAAGATGACACAATTCTGTTAATCAATACAAACCGTGCTTTCAGGCAAAATGCATTAATTTATTAAATCAGCACATATCTAAAGACGATATCTGTTAAACGTATAATATTCGTTAATATCAAAGTAATGTACACTCATGGCAAATAGTATCTTGTTTTGTTGTTTTATCTCGTATATATATACACTAGAATTTATGAAGATGTTTAAACCAGAAACTTAAAATTGAACTAAGTTATAAGCGAATGACAAGGACAGGATAGTATGCGGTATTTTTTCTCTTAATGCATCTCGGTAAACACAACACCTTTTCATATATTTGATAACTTGGTTACCGTAAGGAAAGTGGATTTAAATATCTCAAAACAATAACTGAAAGATATGTCTCCTTAATGTTAAAATCAACACAGTTTGGGTTTAGGTTAGACGTATTTCTCTACAATTATAATGGATGTACAGTATTATACAAATGGAATGTACTGAGAGATTTAACCTGGTTTGAGGCACCAAGACAACACATCAACACAAAAGGAAAATTACGTTGAATAATATAATTTAATTTCTCAATGGATTTAACATTGTGTTAAACAACATTTCTCTCCAAGATACAAAGAACATACGAATATTTATTAGTGAATAGCTCAAAATACATGTATTTTTAACTTAAATATTCAGATTCGTATTATACTATTGTGTGACTGGAGTATACTTACAGAGTTAACCAGGTTTGAGCTCCATAGACAACACTAAAGGTAAACTATAAAATGAATCTAGAATTATATATTTTATTATAATATACATATTTTAATTCTGTTTGTAAGACAAGACAATTTATAATTACATTTCGCATATGTTTGCTAATGATACATGTATATTTACATAACCATTAGATACCATACAGATACATAAATCTTGCTCATGGAGTCTGAGAATGCTTCATTATTTCCCATGCTCATTTTAATTAAGTATATTTAAATTATCGCCAGTAGTTTCCATAAGTCGTGTCTGTGCCGCTCTCTTTGTCAAGATGACATTATCCTGGAAATCAATATATATAACGCTATCAGGCCACATGCATTAAATCAGCGCATATCTAAGACGATATCTGTTAAAGTGTAACATTCATTAATATCAAAGTACACTCATATCAAACACTGTCTTGTATTTTTGTGTGTTTATCTCTTATATATACACCAGGATTTATGAAACTGTTTATCCTAGAATCGGAAATTGATGACTTCAGTTATGAGAGGAAGACAAGGACACGACATAGGGCAGTACTTTTTCTCTTAATCAATTTCAGTTAATATGTGGTAAACACGACAGACTTTCTAATATTTTATAACATGGTAAGGAAAGTTGGACTTAAATCATCCGAAAATAATATTAGAAAGATTTGACGCCAAGTTGTTGGAATTTGCACAGTTTGTGTAATATATTTAATGTTTAACTGAAGTCATCGACATACAGAGTAAACACTAATTTTATAAGGGAATATGTCAACATCAAAATAGGGTTATAATATTATCCATTTATACCATACACATTCATAAATCTTGTTTTTGAGGTCTGTTGATACTTCTTTCATCCCATGCTCATTTCAATTAAGTTTATTTAAAGAAGATGCAGTCGTTTCCATCAAGCTTGTCTGTGTCGCGTTCTCTGTCAAGATGACACCATTCTGTAAATCAATACAAACCGTGCTTTCAGGCCAAAATGCATTAAATCAGCGCATATCTAAAGACGATATCTGTTAACGTATAACGTTCGTTGATATCAAAGTACGCTCTCAGCAAACACTGTCTTCTTATTTTTGTATGACTCGAATAAATACACCAGGACATATGAAGATGTTTATACTAGAATCGGAAAATAAACGAACTCAGATATGAGAGGAAGACAAGGACATGACATATTGCAATATATTTCATCTAAACATACTTCAGTTAATATGTGATAAACATGACATACTTTCTAATATTTGATAATATAGTGAGGAAAGTTGGATTTAATAATCAGAAAATAATAACAGAAAGATTCTGATGCACAGTTTTTGGAATCAAGACAGGAACTGTTTAGGTAAGACTTTTACAACTGACCAATAATACGAGTAAACAGCAGTTCTCAACGTGATAATGAGTTAATATCGTAATATCGAATTTATTAGTGAACAGTTATAAATTAGTGGATTATAAAAAATATAAAGTGAATTATTTTTAATAATCCACTTATTTATAACTGTTCTCTAATAAATACGATATTACGATACTAACTCATTATCTGGTATTAGGTGTTTTGTGAATTCCGGAATGTTCAAACAGAGCTAACCAAGTTTGAGGTACACAACAACATAAAAGGTAAACTATCTTGAATTAAATAAAATCATTTTATCCCATTTAAAAATCAATATAACATTTATAAATACACCAAGAAACATAAATAATTAAAAATTTCACATTAAGTCTATTTGTTCATTTTTTACGATTTGTCAAAAAAATTGTTCTCGTACCGATATCACATTTTTCTTTTAATTTTAAAGCATATAAATCTATCGTGACAGCTTTGTAGTCTTTTTAAAGTGTTAATTTAAGCTGTGATTGCTTCTCGCTAGTTGAAAAACGTCACATGTTTTGTATACACGTACCCTAAACATGATATGTGATATTTGCCTCATAGAGCTGACGTTAATTGGGGTGGATTTTATAGAAACCAGTTGAAAGTTAGATTTCATCTATAATACAGACATCGTCTAGGTTATGGGATGGGGTGTAAAAGTTTGTGATTTAGTCATCTTGATGTTTGAAAACAAGAGAAAAATAAAAGTCTCCAAGGGGTTAGTGCAATCGAGCAAAACATATTAAATTTTGCTAGACAAGAGTACATGAAGGTTTAATACAGGGTCAATTGTGATCTAACCTCACACTTTTATCTCCAGGTGCTCAAGCACAAACGGGCCTTGTTGGCAATGTTCCTACACACCCACCTGCTTGAAAAATAATGTTTTTTCTTATGCATTTATTTTATTCCAATGAGATTTAAACTTTAGAGCATTTTGACATTCAGTACATAGAAAATTCTATGTCAAGTTTTTGTTTCAACACTGATTCATAAAATAATGTGTGCAGTAACAAAATTTCGAAGCTAACGAATTTATAATATAAACATTTGAAATCTATAGGTATTGAGTTTGAATATTAAAGGATTGAATTTGGAATAAAATTTGCTTAACCAACTGATCTGCAATTGCTTTCCAGAGAACCAAAATGACGGAATCAAGAGTTTAAGAGTTTTATATGAAGGTTGTTTGAGAAATCTTGAAAAAAAAACACACAAATATCTATGGCTTTTATTCCTGTCCCGTTAACTTAGTGGGTTAACTCAATGTGCTATTTTCTTAGGACGGTCACTATGCACAGCCTATTTCTCTTGGTTTGATAATGCCATTTGTTCTAATTTTAATAGTCGTGTTTTTTGTGGATTATCATGCAATACATACGTATATTGTCGAGTAGTGGATTGGTTATTCACCGAGTCAATGTTTGTTCATGAGAGATACCTGCTGATAGGTGTGAGATTGGTACACATTAAAACCTCATATGTTTAAAACACAGATTTAAGGCAGTCTTTTCCTCGTGGTTTCCATTTTGTATTTTAATGTGTGGTTTCGTTTCTTAAAATGGTATTATACAATGTAATAAAAGCGTGATTATTTCACTCAGCGATTTAATTCCGTGCGGAAGAGCCAGTTTTTCAAATTATCATTACATTATGAGAAACCTAATTAGGACGAGCGAGAATATACTTGTAATTGAAAGTACTGCCTTCCCTTTTACAACCATTCACTGTAACATTATTTCTTGCATACCAGATCAGGTTATCCGGTGTTTTCACCCGTGTAGGAAATTTCGATCCTACACCCCCCCATGTAGAATGAGTCACGTGAGTGACGTCACGTCTTCAAGTATCTGACGTAATATATTCAAGTTAGTGACGTCATTTAAAAAAAGTTTGCTTTAACGTCAATATTTCAGCATAATGAAAATAAATAAGTTTGTATACTTACACAGAAATGTTATGAATAATAAAAGGTATGCAAGAAAAAGTATCTTGCATGAGACATTCGGTGAAGATAGAAAAATCTGTCACCTCGGGTGAACTGTTTTGGCGGGAACTCGGCAGAGCCTCGTTCCCGCAAAACAGTTAACCCTCGGTGACAGATTTTTCCATCTTCACCTCACACTCATGCATGATACTTATAATATACCACCATTTCCCCTACTGCTAAGCCTGATCTAGATACTGATCTGATACTATTTTTCGCTCTGTTGTCAATCTTATAAATAACCAGTATAGATCATTCTCTGACTTCATTAATGTGCAGTCATATCAGGCCGGACTGATGATATTTTCTACAAAAAAACTTCACCTTTGTCAACAAAAGAGAAATTTGTTGTGTTCCGTATATAGCAATCATTATGCAAATGAAAAAGTAGAAATGATGTAATGATATTTTTGAATTACGGATTTTAAACTAACTTTATCAGTTTATTACCAGTTCAGCGATAAAAAGAACAGTTTGAAGTAATAAAGATACATTGGCTCAACAGGTGAATGTGGATCTGCAAACAGAAGACAATAACTTCAAAATAGATGATATTTCTGAAGTGCTTCAAACGTAATGTAAAGTTAATATTTTGGAATTTCATTACCCGATTAGAATCAATACTTTAATGTTTTTTCTAGGCATATTTTCAAATTCCAATGAAATATAATTTTAGATATAGTTATACCGCTGACGACATTGCAGTTAAAACTCTGGAACTATGATCCGGAGATTATATGTTCGAATTCAAACAGGGATAAGAATCTTCTGTAATGGCACCTAACCACTTGTGAGTCTAACATTACAGTTGAATAGAAACTTGTTTAAAATCTTTGTAAATTCTTTGTAAAATAAAGAATAGTTACAACTTAATTGCATAATTAAAAAGACATGACATCATTTGTAGTGATTTATAGTCAAATAATTAAAAGATATCTGTGTTTTTAACTCCACTGGTTTATTACCACCGTCTTTATATGTACACATAATCAATTTACAAATCATTAATCATAAGAAAATTATATTTGAGTACAAGCTAAGATTAACAAGAAGTCAATGATATGTAAGATATAAACTGGATTACCAATCAAGGACCTCAAAACATCAAGAGCAAAAACAACAACACTAACACCAGCCAGCTCAGAAGTTGTAAATTTATAGTCAATTTACTTTCCTCATGATGGTAAAGTGATTGTTCCCGGATCAGATATACATAAAAACAGACTGTAGACAAGAATAACCAAATGTTATTGCTTTTAGACTGTTTAAATATTGACTGATGCTTTCCTCTCTGGAAACAATCGTCGACATTTATCACATCTTGCGCATTTTTGTTGCAACAGAAGTAATTTGTTGTATTTTATAGCTTTTTGTTTCCACATAACTGTAACAGTTATGCCAGCTGTCTATTACAAGTTATGTGACATTTCTCTGAAATTATTTTTAAGTAGCTGTTTCTAATTTTACGTGTAAGAAAGCACAGTTTTTCTATAAGCTGTAACATGTGTGTATGCTATTCGTGGTACGGATCATCTTGAAGAGAAGTTGTGTCAGCGGGAATCGCATAAGGAATTAATTCACGTTCTTAAGAAATGAAAATTATGTAAGTGACCAGGGCGCTCAGTCGGGAGAATACACTCTCCCCAAGAAAATGAGGGGTTCCCGATTCAAATCCCGGCCTTGCCTCACATCTTTCTCATCCGGTGACATGAAAATATTGAATATTCGCGGCAACTCAGTGTTTTAAGTGTTTAGTCAACAGCCTTCAAAATGGTGTATTGTTATTGTAACAGCATTGATTGAATGTACATGTACTTGGAACATTCGCAAAACCGCATAAAAAAGATGTGAACTATGTCAGTTATTTTGTATACAAATAATGATGGATCATATTAAATTTTCTAAAAATCATAGGTTTACAAATGTGTATCATTAATGTACATGTATTTTGATTTTGTCGGGATATATTCTAACGCAGGGCATGCAATGATGTAAATCATTTAAGATTTGATCGTGATGTTTTCCACTTTCTACTTAGAGTGCTTCATACTTATTAAATGTCTGCTCCGAAAAACCATTTGATGAAAAACAGGAAGTGATCTATATGAATCACCTTTGAAATTGATTCTCCTATAAACTAATTCTATCTTTTCCTCTTTATTTTTTGGCTGCTTGGGGAGGCTGTTTGTCTGGTTATGACAATGAATTCCTGATATGCATATTTCATTTTCTTGAATATTTAGTAATTTTATTTTAATTGTTTTAGCTGTTGAAAAACCATTCCTGCCTTCTTAATGTGGCCTAGGGTTTAAGCGACCGAGTCATGGAAACCCAATAAATTCACTGATAGTGTCTGTCCAAAAAAAATGTTGAAGCTGTTGCAACAATTTCGTCTGGTGATAGAAATGTAATACGTCGATTAAGAAAGCAATGTCTTACATTAAGTCTTGATCTATATTAATTAAGTTTCAATAAAAGATCTATTGCAGAGTTAGAACTCAAGTTGTATGATACGTATAAATGTCATTAAAATATAATAAATATAAATAATAACAACTTCTAATAAAAACGTTTAAAAAAGTGTCCCTCCCCAGTTTTAACCTGGGGCCTCCGCTTGTGAGGATAGTGTGATAACCACTACACCGAAGGCAATTTGTGTTTCTGGAATTGATATTAACAATCACTATCCAAAGAAACTAGAAAGGAACCAGTCAGAACTAGAAATATTTTCGCTTCTCTGTCGTTTAACACTATGTATTGAACGCAATTGTTTACCTGACACCATTGGATATTCCGTATAGGATCGTATTAAAGCCATAAATGACTTAACTGGTTATTTATACCATGAATATGGTTTTCTCCGATACAGTTATAGCATTTAAAAACGAAAATGCCCGAACATGTAAGTGTCAGGTAATTTCTTAGCCACAATATATTTAAAGTCGTCACGGTAATCGTAAAAAACACCCACTTACAACCAATCGAAATCATCCCCGTTGCATAATAAGTTCTATTTACAACATTTCATTGGTCAAAAAACTAGGTCAAACGTGATCTTAGACAGCTAACACCGAATAACGCCGAAAAAACATATGCTTTAGTGTTTATTTAAAAGTCTCTTAGTGTATGTTCCTTTGAAAACAAACCTGTGACATACTTAAACGGAATGCTACCCAGTTGGGGACTAACACAGCTTGGTTAGAAATATCGCAAGCAAACGTAGCCTTGGCACTAAGCAGACAGTTGCCTTGGGCATAAAATCTTCCTTATATAAACTCGACTTAATTATCGTGATACGTGTACGACTTGAAAGATCAGATATAGGTCTTAGCGTAAATGCAGCATTGACAACGCCCGAAGTCAGTGTAGGTTAACAGACAAAGACTTGCAAGTCCGTTCCCTGTGTACAGAAGCCATTGTTCTTATGACATATTATATTACACATACATTTTTCGAACAAACAGAACCTCATCTCATAAATCCAGTTCAAAGTTATCACAAATGTGCTAAGAATCGCTGGTAAACCCCTACTAATGTTATTTAATCTTTGGATCAATCGCATCTCTACAGGCGTTCTTGTTTCTAGACACAGAGTCACAGTCGTTTAAAACACAAAGTAACAGTGAACATAACGAAAATGAAGTGAAATATGCTGACGGTTGCATCAGCTTGTATTGAGTTAAATAAACAAGAAACTGAAAAAATATTCTGTCAGTAAAGCACTTTATAGACATTAGTCTAAGAGATTAATTGCTAGACAAGACAAATAAAATAATGTTTTGAAATATTTATATTTGTGTATCGATTCCGAATGTAATAAGTTTTAATTATGTTTATTGGTCCTCTTGCAATTTGAGAAGAAATTGCAATTTTGTTATTTCTTTACATGTAAGTGTTTAAAAATGCTACTTTTTCAGCAACCTCACACAAATATGTGTATAAGTTAAAAAGTATTTCACCGCATATTCGGCGTAGTATAGTCGGTTTTTATTCACTGTTTATGAACCGGTTTTTATGATTGTTGGAAGAACCAAGTTCCGTGCATTATTAGTAAAATCCCCATATGACAGAAATGAAAAATTTAACAAACCTGTAGTACTCCAGTTTAAAAACAACGTATGGAGTTAATCAGTACAAACGTAAAAGTGTATATGAGGCTGCTTCCAGTGTCAATACTGAGTTGCTTTCAATCCTGGGGTAGGCTCCGCTGCTTTGGCAGTAACTTGCATAAATTTACCGAAAGTGTGAATAAACCAACCGTACTAAACGGATGATGCAATGATATCATTTTTAACTTACAATTTTTATTGTGTGAGGTTACTGAAACAGGTTTCCTATCATGGGATGGTTACAGATAATGTCTTAATATACATGTATTTTACACTTCTATTGTCATTGACACCATAACATAGAGGATATGTGTTTTAACAAGTGTAAGAAAGAAATATATTTCACCGAGTGAGCTTTGAAATTCGTATTTTCACGAGTGGCGAAGCCACGAGTGAAAAAATATAATTCCGGAGATCACGAGTGAAATATATTTTCATCTTTCACTTGTAAAAACAAATTTTCTTTATATTTTGTGCTTTTAGTGCACAATTTGTTTAAATTGACAGAAACATTGCTAGAAATGGCGCCAAAACCGCTATTTATGACGTGACAGCATGACGTCAAATATCCAAATTTAAGCCCGTTTTCTAAACGTTACCATTCGGTATGTTATGTGTGTTTGAGTAACTTGTTCAACGTGAAAAAAGCAGTGGAAATAAAAATGATATTCCACTGTTTGGAAACATTGAAATACCACTTTTATTTCACCGGTAAAATTCTATAATTCACTGAAAAGCATGTATTACGCCTACTCCAAACAGAGGTAAATGCATACATGTAACGGATCTATCTTTTTCTACTTTTTAAAGGTTTTATTTCAAAGATAAAGTTTAAAAATTTTTATTTTAAAGATAATCAAGACATGATTTGATTCATTTCAAAGTCATTAACTCATACTACAAATCTTAATGGGGCATGCGTGTTGTGATCAGCAGATGAGATGTAATTAAATGATAAACAAGATAGACATGGATGCATTTTAGTAAAGGTGAGTGTTTATTTATTAGCTGCCACGCGACCGATTTAATTTGTAAGCACTCATTATATTATAAGCACTCATTATATTATATGTAGCACTAAAACGAAACACAACTGTTATTTATTACGATAGTACCTTGGAGATTTCGATTATTTAAAATTACAGACGAAATAAGAATAAATTATGAAGACATTTGCACATGTATCTTAAGTTTATAATTAAATAATCACATTTCACATTATGTGTCCTTTTGATATGTTTACATATCCATAAATACCATTCATAACTCTTAATCCTGAGGTATTTTTATACTTCATTCTGTCCCGTGCTTATTTAAATTAGTTTATTTGAAGTATCTGCTGCCGTTGCCATTAAGCTTGTGTCGCTATCTCTGTCAAGATGACACCATTCTGTTAATCAATACAAACAGTTCTTTCAGGCCAAATGCATTAAATCAAATCAGCGCATACAACGTATCTAAAGACGATATCTGTTAAACGTATACCATTCGTTAATATCAAAGTACACTCAAAACAAACACTGTCTTGTTTTGTTGTTTATCTCGTTTTATACATACACCAGGATTTATGAAGATGTTTATACTAGAATCGGAAAATTGATGAACTCAGTTATGAGAGGACAGGACATATGCGTTATACGTTTTCATAACGAGTCTTAGTTTATATGTGTAATAAACGTCTTGACAGCATTTTTAATCTACTAATATTTGATTTCACGTAAAGGAAAGTTGAACTTCAATATCGGAAAATAATAACAGAAGATTTGACTCGAATTTGCTGGAATTGACGTAGTTTGTGTTAAGGATAGAATGATTTCTCTAAAATATATTAAACATGGTTATTAAAACAACAGTTTTCAGCGAGATACATCTAGTAAATGCGAATATTTATAATTCAAAATAGGTTCATAGTTCAGAATATTAAACGTGTTGAATGTGTGAATGGAATGTACTAACCAAGTAAACCAGGTTTGACCTACCTAGACAACACAACAAGGTAACCTATCTAGAATAATAACTAATTTAAACTTTTACAATATATCAAATTTTTATCCTGTTTGTGATGGTTAAAATTGTTATTAATTATACGACACCGCGAGATAAAAGAAGACATGCTGTAGTTTTCCTTTAACGATACATTATTTACTCCCCGTCAATAGAAAGTTACCACTCTGGTTATTACTACCATCTGTAAGTTATTGATAAAAGACAAATGCGGGTTATATAACCCGCATTTGTCTTTTATCAATAACTTACAGATGGTAGTAATTACCAAAGTGGTAACTTTCTTTTTTATAACCCGCATTTGTCTTTTATCAATAACTTACAGATGGTAGTAGTTATCAGAGTGGTAACTTTCTTTTTTATAACCCGCATTTGTCTTTTATCAATAACTTACAGATGGTAGTAATTACCAGAGTGGTAACTTTCTTTTTTATAACCCGCATTTGTCTTTTATCAATAACTTACAGATGGTAGTAATTACCAGAGTGGTAACTTTCTTTTTTATAACCCGCATTTGTCTTTTATCAATAACTTACAGATGGTAGTAATTACCAGAGTGGTAACTTTCTATTGACGGGGAGTATATATAAACATTATAAATACAATCAAACCTGTTTTAAAATACCTACCGGGGTTATCTAATCTCACACTTTTACCGCCAGGTGCTCAGGAACAAACATGGACAAGTTGCCATGCTGACAAAATTACTACACACCCGCCTTTTTGATAAGCAGTGTTATTGTCTCTTGCATTTATTTTTTCTCAATTAGACATTCAGTTTTGAGCATTTTGGGCTCACATTTAATTTTGTTACACATAAGACAAAAGGCGTACATGTATCCATGGAGTTAACCGTAAACGTGTTTGCGAATTGGCAAACTAATTTTTCTACACAAAACTTATGTCAACTTTTTCAAACAAAATAGAAATACGTTTTGTTTAACATATCGATTATTTTGAAAATGAAAACGTCGAAATGATTAAATGTAATTTTTCAAATTACTGATTTGAAACGTGTATCAAATTATCAGTTCATTATTCGTTCAGCGATAAAAACACATATTAAAGTTGCTGTAATAAAGATTCATTTTCCTAACAGGTGAATGTGGTTCTGTAGACAGAAGACAATAAAATTGTTGATATGTTTCAAGTGTTTCTATCCTAATGTTAACTTTTGTTTTTGATTTTAATTACCTGATAAGAAACAGTATTTAAAATATTTTACTGGGCAAATTTTCACATTCTGAGCAAAAATAATGTTTATATAATAATAATATTTTGGTTACGCTGGCAACTTTGCAGGAAAATCTGCGGAGTTTTAATTCGGAGATTTCAGGTTCGAGTCCTTCAAGGGACGAGATTGTTTTGCAATGTCATCGAGCCAACCGTGACACGATTAGCATTACATTTGAAAAAAAATCGATATAAAATAAGGATATACAACTTATATAATAATACATTATTAAAAAGGCGTGACATCAATATTTAGAGTTTAAATCAAATAAAATTTATCTATATTAATTTATTTAATCCATTGATTTGTTACCTTCGTCTTAATATAACAATATTTACAAAAGTATAAAAGCACGAGAAAAAATATTAAAGCACACGATCAGATTAAACATAAATCGCCTTTATGAGAGAAATAAACAAGAATACTCATTAGGGTCCTCAAAACAACAAAACAACAAAAATAACAACAACAAACAGCTCAGAAGTTTGCAACGAAATTAAGACCACATGATGGTAATGTGATAGTTCACGTGTCATATATAAATCAAAGAAAATATTGTTCATAACAAAGAACCTAATATTAATGCTTTTAGACTGTTAAAAAGTATGTAATTATTGACTCAGTCTGATATTTTTTCTCTGGAAACAACCGTGACAGTCGACCATTTATCACTTCTTGCACTTTCTTTTCAACAGAAGTTAGTTGTTATATTTTATTATAGGTTTTTTTGTTTCCTCTAAATTTTGCGCCAGCTGTCTATTACAAATTAAATGACAATTCTCTGAAATTATTTTCAGGTATCTGTTTCTAATTGAACGTGTTGAAATGAACCGTTTTCTATAGGAAGTTAAATGTGTGTAGGCTATATTCAGTTTGAATCTACTTTGGGAAAAGATGTGTAAGCGGGAGAGTACTCTCTTTATAAGCGAGCGATACCGGGTTCGAGTCCTGGTCAGTCTGGACATTGCTCTTACTCTGCGACATTTGGCGTCAAACTTTGACAGTGATATTTAAATTTCGGCAACCAGCCTGCAATAGCAATTTGAATAAGCCTTACTAGTACGGAGTTCGAGAACATGTAGTCAAATTAAAAGGAGTCGCATAAGGAACTAGGAATCTAGTCAATATCTAAGATAGGTCAGTAACCGACCAGGACGATCAGTTGAGAAGATGTTCGCCAAGAAAACGAGATTCCCAGGTTTGAATAGCTTTCTGGCCTCATATCTTGGTAATTATATGATAGAAAAATGCTTGATATTCACAACAACTCTACCTTTAAATCGTGCTTCAAGCCCTTCAAAAGGGCGTAATTAAACACCACTGACTGAATGTACCGGGAGACTTTTTACAGCAGCAACATTGCACAAATAACGCTACTTTGATATTGAAATATTTAAATAAATGCAAATCTTTTAGTTATCTTTAGTGTATTTCTTTTTTAGTGTATTTCGTTTAGACGGTGAATAAACAACGCACACCATGTTTAAGGCATTGCTCCGTTCGTCATTGCTCTGTCATAGACAAAAAATATCAAACTCTCTAAAACGGCGCAATGCAGCGCCATCTATCTTGGTACAATTCGACGCCATAAGTGAATGATTATTTATAGACAAAAAATATCAAACTCTCTCAAACGGCTCAATGCAGCGCCATCAGTCTTGGCACAATTCGACGCCATAAGTGAGAGTGATTATTTTACATACATTTAGAAAAGTGAGAACAGTAAAGAAAATAGTTAGACCCAAAAATTCCTAAAATTCTTTTTGTATTTTTTCACAAATCTGACAACATTATCTAAGGTCCTTGAATAGAACTTTTTATTATGAAGTGAGAAATCAACAATTTTATTTTTTGTAAACCATTTTCGCTACCAGAAAATTGAAGTCAAACACACTTTCACCAATATCTCACATTGTATACATTTGTTAGACCAAAAGACATTAGATATTACTGTGAGCAACTCATTAATCATGAAGACGTTTAAATTGATGTTTATTGTTTCTTCGTTTTTGTGATAAATTGCAAACTGACAGAAACAGAAATGAACGCAATTTGATTGTTAGACATGCGCAATTTAGTAGACTACATGAAATGTTTAAACACACTTTCTGGAACAGGGATCAATGCCCAAGGTTATAAAGCTGAGCATGGAAACCAGTCTCAAATCTCAAGCATCTGATTGGCTGAAATGGCAACCAGTCGCCATTTCAGCCAATCAGATGCTTGAGATTTGAGACTGGTTTCCAATCTCAGCTTTATAACCTTCAGGCCAAGAGTTGCTGTCTGCATTCATTAGTTAGGGTTTGTTCAAAATATCTATCGTTTGAACGTGTTAAGGTTTAGATTTTGCTTTTAGTGTAAGAACAAACTGTTTGCATTTTTAGAGTTGCTGTCTGCATTCATTAGTTAGGGTTTGTTCAAAATATCTATCGTTTGAACGTGTTAAGGTTTAGGTTTTGCTTTTAGTGTAAGTACAAACTGTTTGCATTTCAAGAGTTGCTGTCTGCATTCATTAGTTAGGGTTTGTTCAAAATATCTATCGTTTGAACGTGTTAATGTTCAGGTTTTGCTTTTAGTGTAAGTACAAACTGTTTGCATTCACTAGTTAGGGTTGGTTTAAAGTACACACCGTGTCTACGTATTAAGGAATACGATTTGCTTTAAAATTTAGTGTATTTCATAACAGATATTTCACCGTCCAGTGAACGTACAGATGGATTTTAGTGAACGTTTTTAGGGTTTTTAATGAATGTTTTGAGGGATCAACATATGTGAAAGGTACACATTTTACGAGTTTTCTTGGAGGTATGTAAGAAAATAAAGTAAATATTGTGCACTGGTAGGATGCCAGAACTAAACGCGTAGTGTTATTTGATATCTTAATAACATGTAGGTTTTACATCGCGCTAAGCTAAGCGCAATGTATTTAGCTAAGCACAATGTATTTATCTAAGCACAATGCATTTAGCTTAGCGCAATGTATTTAGCTAAGCGCAATTTATTTAGGTAAGCACGATGTATTACAAAGCTTAAGATACCAGAGGCGTTTACAGAAATCTCCTAGCGGCCAGCGGTTAATTTGCAAGCGAAACAAAACATTATTTTCCCCAAAAATCTCACAAAGGTTTAGTTTTGTGAGTGCAAAAATGTGTTTTCGTTTTGTCAGTGAGAATTTGTAACTCACTACAACCTCTTATGTCCGCATAAAATCCACAAATAGTTTACAGCTATGCTTTGGCGATATTGGAACTCGCAGTCGTTTGATTGTTATGCAATGTGCGAGATAAGATTTTAGTCCTTTGGTTTCTGTTGCGTCAGCAATTCGATACAATGACATAACTGAAAGACTGACGAACTGTTTAGTTATTATCTTAACTTATTAATTTTTTGTAGTCAATGACTTGTCAATCAACATACAGAAGATAACATTGTAAAGCACATTTTGTCCTTTATCGTTTTCGTTCGTTGTTTGTGGCATCGTTTTTAAATTGCTCGGTGAACCTTGTTGTCTTCTCCTCTCTACCTTTTGGCTGTGTGGGGAGGCTGTGTCTACTGGTTGTGATCATTCATGATATGCGTATTTCACTGTTTACAGCGGTCTTAAAACTTAATCAAACTCAGCATGAAAAGCCTGTCCAAACAGAACTTAAGAGTCTTACTTGCATGAGATTGGCTTGATTAATGACACGAGCTCTTTTGCCAAACTAAATACAGTACCAGATTACCGTTAGATTCTACTACTTTAGACCTCGATATAACTAGGTTGAATTTAAAAAATACACACAACCGTTTCGACAAGGGCGGCATTGTTCATAAACTGATGGGTATCAAAAATATCAGTTTTGGTTGTCAAATCTATCCCAACATATATATGGTTCATATTTTACTAGATTGTGCTAGGAAAAAAAGGGAACATGACGAAAGACCGAATGGGGCGCGCCATGGGAAAATGAGTCTTTGGTAAGTTGACGTCATGCTTTGTCGGTTCCCTCGGTTCAGAAGCCATCATTCTTATGACTTATTATACATGTATTGCGCAAACATGTACTGAACAACCAGAACCTAAACTCGTAAATCCAGTTCAAAGTTGTCACAACTGTTCTACATCTAGGAATCGAATTTAATCTCTGGTAAAACCGTACTAGTGTTATTTAATTGCATCTCAACGGACGTTCTTGTTTCGAGACACACAGATTGTCGTTTAATACACCAGTTAGTAGTGAACATCACGCAAATAAAGTTTAATATTCTTACTGTTGTATCAGCATATATTGAGTTTAATAAACAACATACAGTAAAACATCTTGTATTTATTTTTTAATGATAGACATAAGATTAAGTGCTAGACAGGACACTAAAATAATGTTTTGATTCAGAAATGTTTATTCGACTTTTGTATCAATTCAACATTTTATTATTTCGATGCTGACTGATCCGTTTTCAATACGAGAAAAGCTGTCAAGTTTGTCATTTGACTGTGTGTTTACATGTAAATATTGTGAATAGGCAGTTCACAACTGTCAATACTGCGCTGGTTTCAACCCAGGGATGGGCTCCGCTACATTGGCAGTACATGAGACTTTCATTTCCTAAACTGTGAATAAACCGACTATACGAAGCCGAGGATGCAATCATGATATTCTTTTTGACGTACATTTTTATTGTGTTTGTTGCTTGCTGAAATCAGATTTCAATTCATATGGTTGTTACAGAGATTGTCGTTATTTATATTTTACCTTCCAGAGTCAGTGGCAACATTTTACGTATGTATGTACATGTTCTTACTTCCAAGAAAAAGCATAAATGATTACGATTCTGGCGTTCTAGATTATTATCAACATTTTTACATTTCATTTCAAAGATATAAACAAGGTATGTTCGAATTCATTTTCAAGTTATTAAATCAGTTACCGTGTCTTAAAGGGACTTGCGTTTTTGTGATCACCTGATAAGATGCAATTTCATGATACATGATAAAACAGATAAATTTGGATGCATTTTGATATAGGTTTTTTTATGAAGCTGCGCGACCGATTTAATTTGTAAACGCTCATTTGTAAGTGCTAACCGTCTTAGTGGTAAAAATTTGAATAATGTTCAGTAAATAAATTCACTTGTTGGGTAAATCAATAAATGATTCGTAAATGCTGATTTCTAAAAAAAATCACCCAACAACTTGAAAAATACTGCGATGGTATACTAATAGGAAAAAATAATGTCAGCCGCTACATTTAAGTGTCATTATAGGTTGAAATTATAATGTGTTCCATGAAATACCAGTACTGTTCAAATTGTTGTGAAATTTATTTCTATAAACTTACATTTACTTACCATTGCATGATTTTTTAATTTAGTGAATTGATTTACCACAATTTGCAATTTAACTACTAAGTACTGCAGTGATGGTTACGTATATCAGGACTATCCGACCAACCTTTTTGGGGGTTGTCAAGGCTAGTTCAGTTGGTTGCGTGGCCGGAATTGCAGGGTTAGGCGCTGTCGCCGTGACGGTGCTTGTTCCCTCCCAGCTAGAGGCACTATCATTTGGTAAGTGTTTATTAATAAGCATTAGGAAATTAAATTTGTCTCGCGGTTGTGCCGCGCTGGACCGATTAATTGTTTGCAAATAAATAATTATCCTTTCATCAATCTTTGTATGTTAAAGAGTCATTTTGTGATCATACGCAAATACATAAACGATAAACCCCCCAACTGCTTCACGGCATTGTTAAAGCCATTTATGCAAACAAGGTCTGTCAAAATATAAGCCGTAATATGCTTTTATATTGATATGAAAAAGTCTCAGATCATGGCGAATGAGAAAAAAATGTATGCAAAACTGTGAAGACAGAGTCTGTTTCAAGGAATACGACTGGCATTTAAAATCCAATGAAAATCACAAACGCCATTTGACATTATGAGCTGCAGACTAGAGACTTGATGGTTCAATTGATACGGTATAATCCTTGGCGGTGAGTAATTGTTATTCCACTCAGATATTTATTTTGAAGAAATATTGATGGAATATATTACCATAGTGCGTTATCGATGATATTGCAGTCACGTGACAAGCGAATAAATTTTAATGTGGTTTGTCAGCAAAATCAGTTTCAATTTGCAGATTTGATATTACCGTGTTTTCACCAGTGTTGACCACAGGAAAATATAGTTTATTCGTCTAGATCATACATGGTCATATTAATAGAGCATCAGGTGGATATCCACGTATCCACAATCAGTTAGACGTATCAAGTAACATGTTAAGTTTATCGTTTCAACTTTTTCATACACTACTCTTTCCGATGTTAAGAAAGAAATACATGTAAGTTGAATATTGTATATGAACTGTGTTATGTAATATCGTATTTAACCGTGTTATGTGTTTCGTGAAGTTTTAATTAAATTTTAAGTTTTCACATCCAACAAACATGTACAACCTAAGAAAATGGGGCCCATCACGGTTACCGTACCGTTCGGCGACAGATTTTAGCCTTGCAATTCTGATCAGGCTACTAACTGAGCGAGCCGGGGTAACCACCACCCCACACCTCCCCAAAAAGGTTGGTTGGATAACCCTAAAAAGAAGTAATAATCCCTGTATGTCATCGGTAACCGCTTATTTTACTAGTTATAGTACTGACTGTATGTACGGGGGGAAATTCTACGGCCGCCACATTGCACTGCGCTACTTTCAATTTTAAATAATAGTGCCCCTAGAGAGGAGCGAACCCTTACCGCGACAGCGCCTAGCCATGTAGCTTCGATCACGCTACCGACTGAGCTAGCCGGGACTATCCGAAAAAGGGTAAGTTAATTAAACGAAAAGAAAATATGGAAATCAAACTGTCTACTAGTTGAACAGTTTTCGAAATTATCAATGAAATAAGCATGATGCTTCGGAAACATATGACATTATTCAAGCATCAATCAGGTGAAACTTTTTTTCTAATTTCTGTGATAATGAAAGAGCACTCTGCTATCCATTAAACTGTCTCTGTAGTTATCTTGTTTTCGCGAGATGACACATATTTCTAAAACGATCTATGTTTTTAAATGTCTGATTTGACATTAAGGCTAAAACAGTTACATGTAAATAAGTGTTCGGACAATTTTTTCCGCTAGAAAAAGCGCGAAATTAAACCCATTCTTAACTTAAACATTTAACAAACTTCGTTATAATCTTGCAAAAATGATAATACTGCGTTAATTTATGACCGCGAGAAAATTTCATTTGAATATCATTTACGCAAAACGTTTCCCCAAGTTATTAAAAAAACCTTGTCCCAGTCATTTCCTTGTTATCATTTCAAGTCCTTGCTGCCTTCCTTCGGGAGTTTTTATTATCGATCCCAGCTTTGAAGTAATATCTGCTACAAAATGAGTTTCCTGAAAATCTAAGAACTAAATGAGATATCATTTATTATCATAAAGCTCCGGTTTAATTTTCACACAATCTTATTTTGGTTGTTGTGTGACGGTCCTTAAAAGTAGCCCCGTGCTAATAGGTAAGTATTTTTTGTCACTAGATTCGATTCTTGATTTAAATCTATCCATCGAAAATGGTTACATCACTACTAAAATTTATGATAAAAGAGATGATTTTAATTTTAATATAGTAAATTTTCCGTTTCTAGACGGCGATGTTCCTCGTGCAACTTCTTACATCTCACAGCTTGTTCGCTTTTCAAGAGCTTGCAACGATGTGAATGATTTCAATGAACGTAATCTTTGCATTACAGAAAAACTTTTAAAACAAGGTTATCGGTATCACAAATTAAGGAAACCTTTTGCAAGTTTTATCGCCGATATCCAGATCTAATTCATAAATACAGCTGCAGTTTAAAATCACTATTGCAACAAGGAATTTCACAGCCAGTTTTTTTATGGAGATTTAATTTATAAACTTAAGAAGATAAAAGGCGATGTTAATTTCTCCCGGTTATTCGTAAAAACCATATGTAAATTTAAAAAGAAAGGTTACCAACATGATATTTTACAGCGCTCTGCAGGCCTGGTGATTAACCCATCTACAGTTGATCATTATGCTTCCCTCTTTGGTTGCACGACGGTGGCAGGGGTGTAAGAGTTTATGATAGTTTATGGGGAAATCTTTTCTTAAAAGAACCTAAAAGCTCGATTTGTTTCTTTTATCCCTGTCATCGTGTTCTTGCTGATTTTACTCCAGGTGCTCTGGTCTCGGAAAGATCATTGAGTACCCGCCCTTTGGCTTTGCAATGCTATTAAATTCTTATGTTTATATGTTTGTGTGCTTTTGCATGCAACATTGTTGAGCTGATGGGTGGGTTGGAGTTATTTCACCAAGACAATTTGTACTTGTTTTGTGATACGAGAACCTGTTGGGGCAAGTGTGAGGTTGGTGCACCCTAGAACCTGGTTTAAACCCCCAGTGGCAATTTGTTTTGCCACTGACCGTTCCAAGGCGGTATCCCCAAAGGTTCTCTTGTTTATTAATTGTTTGTGGCGTCCTATTTGAATTGACATACATATATAAAACATGCGCTCTCTCTTTCTTCCTCTCTTCTTTTTCGCTGCGTGGGGAGGCTGTGTTTTTTGAGTGTGGCGATTCCTGATATGCATATGTTGCTTTTTTGTATCAGTCACACGTTTATTTTTGCATTGTATTGCACAATGGTTTTGGAGTTTTGGCTCTAAGAGACTAGCTGTCTTCTAATTGTTACACTTTACCTGAATATGTAGTTTTGCCTTTTTACATTCTTTAAAGATATCTTCCAAGCAAACAGAAACGAAGACCGTTATTATAATTGTATTTTTAAAATATTAAACATAATCAAACTCACGCATACTAAATCTTATAAATCACTATTAAAATTATTAAATATGGCTTACTCAATATCTTTAACGTTAATGTTTAGTCAAAGTCACACACTTTGTTAGCAACTAAATGTTAGGATATAATCCTTATAATAATGGGGCGTGTCACGGGAAACGGTACCTTCGGACAGTTGACGTCAATCTTTGAAATGACGTCATAAAATTGATCAGACGACATTACTTATTATGCATTTCGCGGTAAAAATACCATTTTATTGTCAAAATGTGTAATAAAATCGCATTTTAGTTATAAGAAATTGATTTATAGTTGTAAGTTATTTCTAAATTTGGTA
This sequence comes from Corbicula japonica, assembly GCA_038501625.1. Taxonomy (NCBI): domain Eukaryota; kingdom Metazoa; phylum Mollusca; class Bivalvia; order Venerida; family Cyrenidae; genus Corbicula; species Corbicula japonica. The sequence goes on from JAZAYU010000131.1 coordinate 775,929, forward strand.
AAAACTAAAATATCACTTAAAATGACCGAAGGTACCTTTTCCCGTGACGTGCCCCATATATAATCCTAATTTTATTTCACTTATCTCTAACAGCACGTTGTCATAGTAATTGCTCATGAAGATTTCAAACATGAAAAACGTCTCTTTAAGATCCAATACTTTAAGATCCAATACTGAAGTCGTTTTGTAACAATTTATTTAACAGTGTGCCAAATGTGCATAAATAGCGTGCATACACACAATTCGAATAAAATATTAATTAATATAATAAATTGTATTCACGGATAATAGATTTTGCAGGTACGTTGTTTTCGATAATAGCAGGTGTAAGGTTAATATTTACTTGTAACCCATTCTGTAACATTTTTTTTATTTCATGTAAGTTTGTGACCCAGGATTTTAGGAAGGTAGCTGTAGCTACCGTTTCAAAAGGTAATGTACGTTTGCACTTACAATGCACTTTCCAGTTGCCAACACTCATTCGTTTAATAGAGTTCATTCATTAGTATAAGTATTATTTAAGAAAGAAACTCTCCCTTGACAATATATTATTCAATTTATATTTTCTTAAAACAAAACAAATCTTAATATATGCAAACGGTGCACATGTCAAATTGATAATATTATGTGAAATTGAAACCTCAGCAATCGTCTTTAAAATGATACAAATTGATCTTTTTTCCAGTTACTGTACAAGGCCGAATGAAACAATGTTTTTTGGGGTATATTTTCAATTTAATTATCCTAATGTTAATCATGCACACACATGTATGACTTAACTGAATGTCTAAGACATATAGATCATGTAAATACCAACAAATATTGCAACAAGAATAAAATTATGCATAAGAGGTATTAAAAATAAAAAATAATCGTATATTATTAAGTTTCTTCTCAATCATGTATTTGTTTGGCGATGTATTGTTAAAAGATTTTTATCACAATTACGTGTGGATACGTTCTTCGAATTCATGTTTGCATGCAATCTATGAAAATGTACCTTTAAAAAGGTACCAGAACGATAAATATAACATATTGCAATCTCGCTTTGAATTAGCCTAGCCAGTTCATGATGCATATCACTGCCTACGCCGCCTTGCACCAGTCTGGGCGAAATTCATTCTTACATGTACTCTTTTTAATCCCATGCAAGGGCATGCGTATCACGGCGAGTGCAATATTTGCACATTAATACCATTTAATTATCAGTGGAATAAGGCCCGTTGATCATCAAAATAGGTTTATCAACTATTGTGAAGGCCTCTTTGATGTGTCCTGTTTTTAGAAAAGGTTCACTAACTTTGAAAGCTTATTAATTCGTTAGATATTTTTATTTTGCAAACGACGGTATTACAATATCATTAATTAATTTTTATGTGAAATTCAATATTTTCTCGTCACAACCAGTTCCATGAACCAGTTTACTGGTTTTCCAATTAACTTAATCAGCAACAGAAGTTACACGCTTCATTTCAAACGAGACAGATTTACAAGTGCAACTGAATAATCTAAAATGAGATCTGTTGTACATGTTGTGATGTGCATGTGCAAGCGTTAGGCGAATATGTTGTTAAATTGTTTGTGTGCTTTTGCGTGCAAAATTGTCCAGTAGATAGGTCGGATGGAACTAACTCGCCAAGACAACTGATACTTATTTGTTTTATGTGAACATAATTGGACAAATGTGTTTTCGGTGAACTGAGAACCTGGTTCAGACCCTTCAGTAGCAAAATTAATTGTTTGGCCACCGACCGTTCAAGGGCGGTAACCCCGGATGTTCTATTGTTCTTTATTTGTTTGAGGTGGCTAATGTGGATTTGTATAACCTCATACCGTCCTTTCCTCTTTTCTTTTTGGCATGCTGGAAAACTCCTGTTTGTAGGAAATCGTATAACATAATACGTAAATCAGTCAAAAAGAAGTCAATTTGTTTTTTAAGTTTAAATTCTGTTTTATGTCAAAATTTAGAGCTCCTTTTTCTAATTAATAGTAGAATACTCCTCTGATCGATATCGGAAATTTAGATCTATTGTACTTACATGTTGTGTACATGTCAATTTAAAAATATATGCAAAATATCTCGTACAGAAAATAAAGCTTATTGTTCATGTATTATAACATATGTGATATGCTGTGAAGAAGTCTCTGCTTTTTGAAACGTTTGGCTTTTGGAGCAAAAATGTCACTGAGAACATAAGTAAAAGACAAATATTTCGATTTCAAACGATTGGTGTTCGTCTGTTCGAGTTATGGCTAGTTCGAGTCATCGGAGGTAGAACAATATAGAAAATATAGAGTTTTAGTTCAGGACCGGACAAACTGTTCGAGAGAAGGGGTGGTGTTCGAGCGAACGGTGTTCGAGCAATCGAAGTTCGACTGTACATTATACAATGTATCGACAGATACGTTTTGTAAATTTGTACGCCTACAATTTTTGTTTACTCGTAGCACGAACTTGATCACTAGTCAATCCTCACAAATGTAATTACTTCTTCTAGATAATGATATTCTCATAGTGTGTTACTCTTTCAAGACGCAAATCGTGTCCCGTTCAATAAAGGCTTGTATTATCATGATATCATAACAATACACAAACCACGTTCAGTTTTTAATCAAGGCAGAAGCAAAACATGTTTTAGGAAATAGATGAAAAGGGAACTTTGAAAGCCATCGAACACGACAAATATGAAAATACTGCAGGCTCGGTTTGATTGAGCCTGTTCATGGGCAGTAATGGGAATGCTTATTACTGCCCACGCCGCCTAGCCCCGGGTTGAGCGCAACTCAGTAATTACACCATTAAATAGTACAATTTCGATTAGGGGTTATTTATACTATTTCATGCTATCAGTGTAGTAAGAGACTTTTAATTTATTTAATTTTCTTCTCAACTGTAATAAGTGCAAGTTGTGTTTTTTCAAGCCAGAGGAAAGTTGAAAACAAATTAAAAATTATATTATTTTCTAATGATTCAATTTAATTGTAAAAAAAACTTCAAAAAGCAGATATCTAAAGATAAAACATTATTTCAATAGAACAATTGATTTTTTGTAACATCCTTGTGAAAAAAGCATCATTATGGCATTATTAAATGTTACTAAAAGAGTAAAAGTAATTGTTGTGACTACTGCATCATAGATAAATAAGTGCTTAAAACATAATAAAATGCTTCACATTCATGACCTTATGCATAATTATTTAATTTTAAAAATAAACCGATAATAGGAAATAAATGTATATGATTTAACCCATTCCTCCATCTTTACGCATTTTTACGCATGAACCACCTTTATAGATCTAGATCAGCCGGCACATCTATGCAGTCTGATCAGGATCTGCACTGGTCGCATTTTGGTCAGAAATAACCTAACATATCTTAAAGCCAACAGTGCAGATCCTGGTCAGATGGCATGGATGTGCCGGCTGATCGGGATCTGCACTGTTCACCCACGCAATAAAGGTGTGTCTATGGAGGAAAGGGTTAAACAGAATTGTCATTAGAACAGTGAATGTAAAAATCACATGCTTAATGGCCTAAAATGTGAATTACTGGTACATGTTTAATTTTTAATTAAATACTTATGTTCGTATGGCATTTTCATCCCCAAAGCGGCATTTAGGTCTGCCACCGTTTAAGTGGACCCCGCTTATTATTACATAATAAAAGTTTCAAGAGTTAAGAAATTTTATAGATTTAGTCTTTATAATATTTTCTATATGTTATTGGTAAAAATTTAAGTTTATCATACTTCTTTGTTTGATAATATTATTGTTCAGTGTATTTGGTTTATTTTTGACAGACTAAGTAAATTATCTGTGGAACTTATTGCTATTAATATAACCGTATATTCCCTATTAAATGCCCCAGGGGCGTTACATTTTGCAAAAGGGGGGGGGCGTTTAATAGAGACCAACTATTGACAAAATGTAGTTTTCAATAATTGTAGGTTTTTTTTAATAAATAACCGTAGCAAACAATTTTGTCATTTTCCTAGAACTTATTTTTTAAAAACTTAACCTGAAATGAAATTTTTCACACCGAAATGATTACATGTATTTGGATAAATGCTGAGAGATTAAAGATCGTCATGTCATGGTAAGTCACTCGTTTACTTTTGAAAAAAGACTGGGGGGGCGTTTATTAGGGGAGGGGCGTTTAATAGGGAATATACGGTACAAAGAAATTTCCTTTTGTAACTTTTAGGGTTTTATCAGCTTGGCTGTATAATGGCAGGTATTTGATTAACTTAGTGTCAAGCCACAGACTGATTAGGGTTTTGGGGGTTTTATATTTGCATATTTGTTACATAGAATTTTATTGGTTATTTAAGAAAACCTTTATTTTTATATCTATAGAATAATTTTGTCTTAATAGAACATAAGTAGGAAAACAACTTGGAAATTTGTAACTTCATTTTAAGTCTTCAGAATAACTTTTGAAATATTACTTGGACAATTATATTGGGATATATGGAATTTTGGAATACTGGATATATAAAGAATAAGAACTATATGCTGTGTTGTATTATTTTGACATCATAAAGTAAATTTATGGAAAGTACTGCTGTTCCCTCTGCTAAGTAACTGGCAGAGTGGACCCCTGGACTGAGTGAATGTTATAGAGGTGTGTCTTTGCATGGGCATTAAGCTAATTAATTCCCCAAATCCCCGGTCAGCCTCTAATGCTGAAGTAGACCCAGTGTAGACCCCAAAGAAAAACAACAACAACAATCACTTCATTCCGGTCGCAGGTCCATTATAGACTTTTGCATTCATGCAGAGACAATGCAGAAGTTTTTTCTTGTATGTTTCTTATTTAATAAGTGAGCAGGTTCACGACTTCCCCTTAAACTAGAAACTTCTCTCTGTTCTCACAACCTAAGCTATTCCCAGCTTACCTACTCCATGGAATAAGGTTGTTATCCATATGTGAACAATGTAGATCCAGAACAACCAGCACAGCTGTGTCATCTTGTCGGGATCTACACTTCACTCTTTGATTCAATAGATAATTTCTGACTAAGAAAAGAAAAGTGTAGATCCAGATCAGATAGTGAGGATATGTTATATTTATTCATAGTACACCTTTTTATGCCCCCGCCATGAAATGGATACGGCAATTAAGAGTTGCTTCTGTCCGTCCGTCCGATATTCTCGTGAACGCAGCTTCTCCTACACTACTGGTGGGAATTTAATGAAACTTGACCGCAATGCTTGGCCTGATATGTTGTTGTGCATAAAGGTGGGGTTTTGCTTTTACATGTTCCGTTCAGAAGTTATGGCCCTTTGATACTTCCATTTAGATTAGTTTTAATAGGAGTGTATCTCGTGAACGCAACTCCTCATACACCTCTGCTGGGAATCTGATAAAACTTTACCACAATGCCTGGCCTGATATGTTGTTGTGCATAAAGGTGGGGTTTTGCTCTTACATGTTCCGTTCAGAAGTTATGGCCCTTTGATACTTCCATTTACATTAGTTTTAATAGGAATATATCTTGTTTCCTTTATTTTGTGTTAAGCAAAATATGCATTTTGCCCATAACTTTAAAACTACTTGAGGTACTGCCTTGAAACTTGAAATATAATTTTACCGTCAAAATCTACTTCAAAACCAACAAGACCCATAAGCCTGCTTCCAATATTTTTCAAATTATGCCCCTTTTTCACTTACATGTTCTGTTTTGTGTTAAGAAAAATATACACTTTGCCCTTAACTTCGTTTGGAATGGAGGGATTTCAAAATAACTTGGCACAAATGTTCACCATAACAAGGCGGTGTGTCATGACAATACCCATGCCTGTAGGTCCAAGGTCAAGGTCACTGTAACTAAAAATAGAATTTTCTTGCAAATCTTGTCCGCTCTGTAACTTTGTTATTTCTTATTGGATTTTTGAATAACTTGGTATAATTGTTCACCATATCAAGACGGTATGTCACATACATGCCCAAGCCTTTAGATTGAAAGTCAAGGTCACTGTTTCTAAAAGTAGAATTTTCTTGTCCGGGCTGTTACTTTGTTATGAATGGAGGGATTTCAAAATAACTTGGCACAAATGTTCACCATGACAGGGCGATGTGTCGCGTACCATGCCCATGCCTGTCGGTCAAAGGTCAAGGTCACCGTTACTAAAAATAGAATTCTCTTGTCCGGGCTGTTACTTTGTTATGAATGGAGGGATTTCAAAATAACTTTGCACAAATGTTCACTATGACAAGGCAGTGTGTCTGCACAATACCCAAGCCTGAAGGTCCAAGGTCAAGGTCACTGTTACTAAAAATAGAATTTTCTTGTCCGGGCTGTAACTTCATTATAAATGGAGGGACTTCAAAATAACTTTACACAAATGTTCACCATGACAGGGCGGTGTATCACGTACCATGCCCATGCCTGTAGGTCAAGGTCACTGTTACCAAAAAAAAAATAGAATTCTCTTGTCCGGGCTGTAACTTTGTTTGGAATAAATTGATTTCAAAATAACTAGACACAAATGTTCACCATTACAAGATGGTGTGTCCCGTACCATGCCCATGCCTGTAGGTCCAAAGTCAAGGTCACTGTTGCTAAAGTAGAATTTTCTTGTCAGGGTTGTAACTATGTTAGGAATAGAGTAATTTCAAAATAACATGGCAGAAATGTTCACCATGACAAGGTGGTGAGTCGTGTACCATGTCCATGCCTGTAGGTCCAAGGTCAAGGTCACTGTTACTAAAAATAGAATTTCCTTGTCCGGGCTATAACTGTTTTGAATGGAGGGTTTTCAAAATAACATGGCACAAATGTTCACCATGACAAGGCGGTGTGTTGCGTACATTACCCATGCCTGTAAGTCCAAGGTCATGGTCACAGTTACTAAAACTTGAATTTACTTGTTCGGGCTATAACTTCTTTATGAAGGAAAGGATTTCAAAATAACTTGGCACAAATGTTCACTATGACATTGCATTGCATTACCACCAACTTCTTCACAGACTTTTCCGTAATGAGAAGACAACAGTGCCACAAATACAAATAATTTACTTGATCATCAAGTTTATGCATATTCTTATAATTACTCGAACATCACTGTCTTTGAAATGCTATTATTCCCATCATTGCACTTTAGTGTCTGAAAACAATGCCTAGCGGGGGCATCCGTGTCCTATGGACACATTTCTAGTTTTATCATACATTATAAAGCATAGGCAAACATTTCAACTTTTGTTTCCAGCAGACAGCAAAATATAATTATATATTCATGCGTGTCTTTTCACACTTTTTAAACACCTTACTTCTTTTTCAGGGCAACAAGAAAAAGAACTTGTAGTGTTTTATGAATGGATATGGAAACTTATATTTCGACACATCACTCAAAAAGAAATCCATTACGACTAAACATCTTGCAACTGTCTAGATGGACTGTGTTGTACAACAGATTTGATTATTATCAAAATATATAGTGAATGTCGTTATGCAGACTTATGATGTGGAAAGTATTTTGTTTGAATCTTGAGAAAGTGAAAGACATTGAAATTAACAATGCATTCTTGAAGATATTGGATAAAATATTAAAACTTTATGAAATTGTCAAGAATATTTCCACAAGCCAGCAGCCAGTGGAGCCTTGTACATCGAACAGTCTAAAGTGTTATTATTATGCAAACATCAAGGCATATTCCAGCAAGAAACTACTTAATTTAAGCTATTGATTGAAGACTCCTCTGAAGAATACTACTTCCCAAGCAGGACAGAAACCTCACAGTCTTTCATTTATACCTAGTTGCCACCAAAAATAAAGCAAGAATTCTGTCTCAAGCAAAAATTATGTGTTTCACATGTCAGTCAGCACTTTCCTGTAATGTCTCCTCGCCAAAGCATCCAGCAACCACAGAACTAAATAATTTAACTGTTGAGCCGGCATCCAGAGATCCAGATTTGCGAGTGAAGCAGAAAACAGCAAGTCTGCATCCAATGGCAACCAGCAGTTAATGAATCATCTTTAAAACATTTTAAAGACACTAAACTACATAGCTGATACACATAATTAATTTTACTTGAATTTATCTTATTAAATCTCATTAAGAAAACGGGGCTGCTCTTTTACTGTTTACCCGTGTATTACATAAATATTAACATCCATTATTTTGTCTCAAAATAGTTTGGGGGATCGTCTAGTCATTGCCAAGAGTTTTTTAACTCTTTCCTCCATATATACGCATTTTTACACATGTGCGACCAGTGTAGATCCAGATCAGCACATCTGTGTGCATCTTATCAGGATCTGCACTGGTCGCATTCTGGTCAGAAATAACCTTATGAATCAAAAAGTGAACAGTTTAGATCCTGATCGGATGTGCTGGCTGATCTGGATCTAAACTGTTTGCCCAAGCAATAAAGGTGTATCTATGGAGGAAAGGGTTAACCCTATGCATTTACTTCAAAGATACAACTTTTTACTATGTACTTTCAATGTTTTTTATCTTGATTATTCAAAGAATAGGACTGTGACTCTCTAGGCAACCTGCAATGTTATAAGCAAGGTATTTCTGATATGATGACATGTACTTCTCTGTTGTTTTTGTGATATTAAAATATTTTTTTCTAACTACTGTTTGTATTGTTATTTTCTATATCAAGATTGAATATGAAACAAATCTAAATATATATGTTATCCTGATGTTTTTACATAAAAATGGGATTTAACCTTTTACTCCATAGATACGCCTTTGTTGCATGAACCAACATAGTAGATCACTATCAGCAAGCACATTTGATTCGGATCAACACTGTTCGCATTTCTTAGTTTATTTCTAATCAAGATGTGACCAGTGCAGATCCAGATCCGACCACATATATGTGCAGGCTGATCTGGATCAACACTGCAAACTCTTTTAAGCCTGTATACCAGTATGTGAAGTAAATGGTTAAACATAGTTGTGTAATGTATAATTTACAGTAAGACTGCATGATCTGGTCTTATTTAAAAAGGTTCTTTTTTCCTTTTGCCAAAGACAAATAATGATAATGGGGATACCACGGTTAACATCATCTCACTTTGATCACTATTATTTGGTGCACCAGTGAATCTTTACAGCCTTAAAGCCATAATATTTTTAACTATTCCACTCACTTTGTCGTCTGCATTCTGCTCTAGTCAAAGACACAGATTCGCATCGCTCTTTAACTGATCTAGTAAATCTCATTTTGATATGTGGACTGGACGAGAATTACTTCACGTAACAAATCACTATTTTCACTTGATATAATCCACCATATTGTAGCTGATAATTACGTGTTGACTGGATTTTAGTCATGTTTACATCACTTTTAATCGATCTTCATGTTATTATGTTATTTTGATATACTCTTTGAACACATTGACTAAATTATCACATCTTTTTAAGGCCCTTATGTGATCGGCATTTCAAATTTGTATGTTTGCTTTCTGCAGGCTAAGGCACTTTGAACGGTTACATGGTGCAATTTTGGTGATTTTGATTGTTATATCAATAAGTAAATAGTGAACCTGAGTTTAATGATAAAGAATATGCATCTTTCTTTAAATTAATGCAATTCAAATTTGTATTAAACATTCATTAAAAAAGCTTTAATGATAGACAAAATTGATGAAGGCTTTCGGTATCAAAAATGGCGATCTTGTGATTCAAGATAATGCAGGCCGCGTGCATAGGCGAGAAAATGCGATGATGCATATCTACTTACATATAATATAGGTCTTTGCTGTAGTAAGTGTACATTAGATTTTTAAAATGAGCACTCTAAATATTATAGTTATATAATAATAATAGACAGACGCCCATATGATCTGCTAAGGACGTCTTTAAATAAACACATACACACGCACACACACACACACACTAGTAAGTGTAAACAAAAACCAACCATTTATTATATATACTGAAAAGCCAATTCAGATGCAACAAATTTGTGCCCATCTTACATAAACCTGAACATAATTCAGGAAAGAAATAAAAACAAGGAATTATCAGATTATATCTAGTGGCCATCAGTGTAGATCCACATCAGCCTGCACATCTGTGCCATCTGTTAAGAATCCACACTGATTCATTCTTGGTCAGAAATAACCTTATGGGACGAGAAGCGACTAGTTTATATCCTATGATAAACCACAGCGATCTGCGCACCACAGATCCAGATCTGCCTGTACATTCATGAAGTCGGCAAGTCTTATTGGTCAGTTATAAACTTATGAATGTAGACATGGCCTTGTCAAGAATAATCTTATAAATCTAGAAGCATTGAATGAAACCCCAATCAGACTCAATGATGTGTCGGTGTAGATCTAGATTAGCATGCACATCCATGCCGACTGATAAGGATCCTCGTACTGTTCTATTTTTTGGTAAAAGATAACCTTTGTGACAAGAAAGCGACTAGTTTATTTCCTAGCTCATCAAGCAACACAGATGGGAGTCCACTGTAGATTCAGGTCTGCCTGTGCTTTGTGCAGTCTGATCAGGATTTACACCATCCATTTATTGATTGGTCAGGAATAAAACTGTTAATTATAAATCTAGACAAATCTTGGTCAAGAATAATCTTGTGAATTTTTAAAAGCATCTAGAAAAGCCCCGATCAATCTCATTGCAGCTAGTGTAGATCCAGATCAGCATGCACATACATGCTGTCTGATAAGGATCCACATACTGCTCCATTTTTTTGGCTAGAAATAACGCAATGAGATGAAATGCGACTATTGTGCATACCCTAGCTGACCAAGCTGCAAGGAAGTCAAAAACATGTCGTAGATCCAGATCATTCTGTACTTTAGTGCTGTCTGATCAGAATTTGCACCATCCACATTTAGTCAAGAATAACCTTATTAAACTAGAGAGGGCTTGCATAGATCCTGATAAGACCGATGTGTTTGTTGTCTTGATCACTTTCAGGTCAAAATTAACCTTAATATATTGAGCGAATGTTGCAGGATGTGTCGAATCTCCGCAAAATTCATCCGATTTAAAAATGTCGGGTACCAATTAAGTTCTGTAAATTAAATCTTAACCTTCTTCACCAGTATTAACTGAATTTCGGGGAATAGACTTTAATAATATTCATAAGGGATATAATCAACAAAATCATTTCAATATTGAACTCTGTACGTTTCGGCCTACGACCTGTTCAAAACAAAATACAGATTGCCTTATATGCAAGTGTTATTTTCGTAGACTTGTTTCGGTTTTCATATTAGATATGACAAATAAACAGTAGACATTCATTGAGAAATAGCAATTGTTTGGATGTATTCGAGAAATGGCCATTATTAAGTTTTGTTTTGATGAATTAACGCTTCACGGTGCGCATGCGTATTGAGATCTCACGGTTTCACGGTGCGCATGCGCAATGACATGAGCGGTTTCACGGTGCGCATGCGCTGTAGTATCACGGTTCACGGTCCACGATCCACGCTTCACGTTACACGCTGCGCGAGCGTTATCGTTCGTTGCAAGGTTTCTCACGCAAAATCGGGGAACCGAATCGCAGGCTTAGCTGTATGCATATGGCGGTGAACATGGAACCTTCAATGAGGTATTTTCAGATTAATACCATTCCATGTTTAGCGGCGTATGGTCCCCAGATAAAAGAATGGGTTTGCCCTAAACGAGAAAACAATGGGCGGAACTAAACAGAATAGAATTTTGACAGGGGATCTTAGAATATAAATCCTGCATATCACAGACTACGCCAAAGGCAAAATATAAAAAGCAGGAAGTATATCCTTTGGGGTGATTGGACAATATCCAAATCGACATTGGCTGGGATATTGAAACCACCTATCTATAAACTGGCCGAAATATTAAAACAAAAGGAATTTTAAGAGTACTAGATTTCAAGATTTTGTTGAATAAAGCCATCATTCTTTGTAAGTAATAAAGATCTATTTTACAGTTAAGGAAAACGTATGTAGAGAACAGAACCACTTAAGGGTAGCAAAGCTATTTTTTATCTTTTAGCAACACAATCAGTAAAAAAAAATATAAAAAAATAAAGTTGATTTAAAATTAATATTGCAACAAGATACTTCACAGCCAGTTTTTATGGACATTAAATTTATTTACTCCAGAAACTTAAATGCAATTTTAGTTTCCCCAAAGTATACGTAATTATAACTATCTGTAAATTTAAAAGAAATTTTACCAACATGATATTGTACAGCGCTCTGCATGTCTAGTAATTAACCGATCTAACGTTGATCTTTATGCTTACGTCTTTGGTTGCACGACGGTGGCAGGGTTGTATGAGTTTATGAAGGTATATAGGGAAATCTTGAAAAATAACCTGGAAGCTCGATTTGTTTCTATTATCCCTGTCATCGTGTTCTTGCTGATTTGACTCCAGGTGCTCTGGTCTCGGTAAGGTCGTTGAATACCCGCTCTTCTTATGTTTTATATGTTTGTGTTCTTTTTCATGCAACATTGCTAAGCTGATGGATAGCTTAGAGTTACTTTACAAAGACAACCTGCACTTGTTTGTTCAAATGAGAACTTGTGTGAGGTTGGTGCACCCTAGAACCTGGTTTAAACCTCCAGTGGCAAATTGTTTTGCCACTGTCCGTTCCGAGGCGGTTACCCCTCGGGTTCTCACTTTCGTTAATTGTCTGTGGAGTTTTTTTAACTGATTCATTATAATACCCTGCTCTCTTCTCCCCTCTTCTTTCTGTCTTTGTTGGGAGGCTGTGTCTGCTGTATGTGGCCATTCCTGGGATGCACATTTTTTCCTTAAAAAAGATAGGGTTGGTTCATGTACAGAGAAATATAACCCCTTGAGCAAAACTGAAAAATAACTGTGTTTTAAATTAGATATATTTAATACAAGTTTTAACAAAAGAAGTATTGACTTTTAAGTTTCAAAATGATTTTTTTCTACACAAGAAATTATTTATGTTTTGAATAATGTTTATTAGAGTTACCCACTTGAAAGGGGTTCAAATGCAAAAAGTTCGAGACGACACATGACGATAATCATCAGCCTTTAATTAAGTTTAACCTCTTTTCGTTTTTGGATCTTTAGTAAACAGTAATTTTTAAGTGGGCGTCTGTAAAATAGGAGAAATGTAGTTTTGAAGTCGAAGTTTGAAGAAAATTTCGCTAAATGCGTTTCTAATCTTAAACAATGTCGCTAACATTATCGAGAAGAGGGTTGATTGGTCTGAGCTAATTCCTCACAGTGCATGGTCCCATAAATCTAAGCACGCTACCACCAGCATATCCTGGAAAAGTACGCACAAGTAAAGGTTAACGTCATTTATGTAAATCTAATGTGTTTCATTTATAAATACACCGACTTATTTGCTAACTTTCATTGATAAATTCCATGATAAATTTGTACTACTTTTCACTAATGAATGCATCGACTTACTTGCACTACCTTTTACTGATGAATACACCAACTTATTCATGTTATTTGTTAAAGGTTTCACTGAAAATTAGTTTCGACACCAACTTATTTGCTCTACCTTTCATTGGTGAATACACCGACTTTTTGCAATACCTTTCTCTTATGAAAACACCGACTTATTTGCACAACCTTTACCTGATGCACAACCTTTACCTGATGAATACACCGACTTGTTTGTACTACGATTCAATTATAAATACATCGACTTATTTGCACTACACTTCACCGATTAACAGACTTATTTACACACGAAAACTTTTTAGAATTAATCATAATTTCCTTTGGGAATAAATTAAAACAACTGAAAATGCTTGTGGTGATAAAAAAGCAGTTTGGCTTCCACTTGTATTGCCGCTGCACCTCGTTTATGTATTGCTTTTAAAATGTCACAATTTCACCGAAAGCAATCCGAATCTCTCTTGTCTGATGAATCTAACTTTTCTGATCGGCGATAAAAGTGGAGACATTTTATAAAATTAATAAAGATTACAATTAACACCGTTTGTCTGTTAAACGTGTTTTTAGAAAATTGGCAACTTCAGTTAAAATCATAAAAACAAACGCCGTTTATCTAACTATTAAGAAATACTTGATTACTACTTGATTAATAAATCATATTAGAAGGACCGTATACTTCATTGTGCTGAATTGGCAACTTCAATTAAAATCATAAAAACAAACGCCGTCTATCTAACTATTAAGAAATACTTGATTACTACTTGATTAATAAATCATATTAGAAGAACCGTATACTTCATTTTGCTGAAATTTAAATTAATCGGTTTATCAATTTAATGTCGTCATCTAATGGAAATAAATACGCTAACCCAAGAAATCTTTTTTTCTTATTGGCTTTATAAAAAAGGTGATTTTTATTTTTTTCAACTTAAAATTATCTATACATACTACGTCTCTAAACCATCAACCCCGCAGCATTTCTCAAGGGTCTTTGTGGAATAGTTTAACTGTAAACAGTGGCATCATTCAATTATGCGTAGGCAAATTTTCGCGGAAATACCGAGAATGACATTTACGCCTAGACATTACACTATACTTCGCGCAATTACACTAGTCAAAAGTTCTAAGTGCACACTTAATAAATGTTGATTTTCAAATTATTTGATTATATCAATCAAAATAGTGTAAATTATAATGAAGAAGAATCAGTATTCTATAAAAGCACACCAAAAAATTTAAGTCTGCTTAACCGGATTAAAAAATAATAACATTTTAGCTCACTTGTACTCAGAAAGCAATTCTCAAGTTAATAATCATTGCATCGGCTATCATTTGTGATTGTTTTGTCATCTCTGTATAATTTAAATTTCATGCGAATTAAAGGAAATACAGTAGTTTGTCATTTCATTGCACTGAAATAGCTTCATGTAGCTGTGTGATGGTCTGCCGGGTACGATGAGCCAACGCACTCTTCTCCATTTTAACCAAAACGTTTTTACAGGATTTCAATGAGAAAATTCCATTTTTTTTCACAATGTTTTGTGCCAAAAGATTTTGAATCGTATAGCAGTTTGGGATGATGCAATTCTCTATGATAGATGTGTAAAAGCCTTTCCAAACAAAAAAATGTATTCATTTCGATAAAATTGACTAGTTTTCTGACACGCTTTTTGTCCAAATACACGTCATTTTTGAATAATTCGATTTTAAAGTTAAAGTTTATTGAATTTCCATAAAATGTTTTTTTTTTTAAATTGGACACATACCCAACAAATGTTACACTAATATTTTCGAGTTTACGTTGTTTTACGTAAATATTTAATGACTTAATTGAGTACCGTCAGCGTTCAACGTAAGCAACGTAATCAATCTAGAAAATAATATCCTTTGATTTTCTTCTTAAATAAATAAAATATGCAAAATTTAGGTATTTCTTTTGCATTTGCGAAAACCGTCAAGATTTTTAGAACAAATTTGAAGTTGTGCCGACGAAAAAAATTTTGACGTCAATGTCGTTGTCTGCTGACGTCAACCGTTCCATGGCTACAATTTGTTTTTCGTGTTTGTCTGGAGTCGGTGAACATGTGAAAAACAAAAACGATTGTACAAAATAAATTTCGATTGCCGCACGGGGATTACGATGAAATAGCGTACAGTATGCCGACGTGGATGACGTAATACGTAAAACATATGCACTGTTTTCAAAGAAATATTATTGTTTGATCTTAATTAACATTATGTCAAACTTTCATTCAATTAGAATAAGTTTACTTTGAGATATTCAAAATTGAAAAGTGTGCACTTAGAACTTTTGACAAGTGTATATTTATATATTAAGACACGCTGTTACAAATTTCACGAAGATTACACCATCGCGAAATAAAATGATACTACAGTATATAGCAAGGTTTTTCAGTTTTGCTTGTAGATAGAATACTGAAAAATGTTCTCAAAAAGGTTTAAAGCGTGCTACATGTATATGTAGTGTTATGCCAAGCTTACATTTCTAGTTAATGAGTATTTAATTGTGTTTATAATTCACTTAATATTTGTTTTTGCAAGGTACGAAGCTATGTGTAAAGCATGAACAGAAATAACAGCATCAATTGCGATCCGTTAACTGATACAACTTAAAGAATCTGTAACAAAAACATTTAGAACTACTAGAACAACAGACATAATTAACTATCTAGAACAAGCAGATATTGGAGTGATATTGTCATTTGTATTTTCCTACTAAATTTTGTGTATTTAACAACATTTTACTGAATATATTGCCATAATTTTTTTCTGGAGGTTCTTAATATACCAGGAAGATGCATATCTAATGCATTCATTTGATTTTATACACATTTATTCCAAAAATCTTATTTTTAAACTGAATAATAAATACTCTGCGCTGATGAAAATGCGAAATGTCTATAGCATAGATTGCATGTGGTGTATTTGCATATACATCATAAATATAGTCACATTATCTGCATGCCAGATTGCATAAAATTAAATTAATTAACAAATTTAAATTTCAAGTGGATATTTGTAATATATAAGGCCCGTATATTTAGGTTTAAGATGTACATATTGAGATGTACTATCGTTCTCTTTTGTGTGAGGTATGGAGAATAAGGGATGAATGCGTGTGAGCGTGATTTGCTTTATGTATATCTAGCGTTATGCCAAGCTTACATTTCTAGTAAACGAATATTTAATTGTGTTTATAATTCACTTAATGTTTGATTTTTCAAGGTACGAAGCTATGTGTAAAGCACGAACAGAAATGACAGCATCAATTGCGATCCGTCAACTGATACAACTCAAAAAATCTGTTACAAAAACATTTTCAACTACTAGAACAACCGACATAATTCACTATCAGGAACAAGCAGATATTGGAGTGACATTGTCATTTGTATTTTCCAACTAAACTTTGTGCAAATAACAAAGTTTTACTGAAAATATTGCCATAACTTTTCTAGAGGTCCTATATATGCCAGAAAGATGAATCTAATGCATTATTTAAATTTTATACACATGTATTCCAAAACTCTTATTTTTTAAACTGAATTATAAATACTCTGCGCTGATGAAAAATCCGAAATGTCTATAGCATTGATTGCATGTGGTGTATTTGCATAAACATCATATTAAATATAGTCACATTATCTGCATGCCAGATTGCTATAAATTAAATTAAGTAACAAATTTGAATTTCAAGTTGATGTTCGTAATATATATGGCCGGTATATTTAGTTTAAGATGTACATATTGAGATGTACAATCGTTGCTATATGCATATCTACTGTTATGCCAAACTTACATTTCTAGTTAACGAGTATTTATAATTATTCACTTTATGTTTGATTTTTCAAGGTACGAAGATACGTGTAAAGCACGAACAGAAATGACAGCATCAATTGCGATCCGCCTTAAAAAATCTATTAAAAACATGTTGAACTACTAGAACAACAGACATTATACACTATCTGGAAGAAGCAGATATTGGAGTGAAATTGTCATTTGTATTTTCAAACTAAATTTTGTGTATTTAACAAAGTTTTACTGAATATAACTTTTTTTGGAGGTTCTTATACCAGAAAGATGCATATCTAATGCATTCTTTAAATTGTATACACATGCATTCCAAAAATCTAATTATGAAACTGAATTATAAATACTTTGCGCTGATGAAAAATTTGAAATGTCGATAGCATCGATTGCAAGTGGTGTATTTGCATCATAAATAAACTCACATTATCTGCATGCCAGATTGCATTTCATTAAATTAATTAACACATGTAAATTTCAAGTGGATACTTGTAATATCTATGGCCCGTATACATTTGTATTTAGTTTTAATATGACTTTGTTTATATTGAGATGTAATATCTTTCTCTTTTCTTGCTGGGTGTAAGGGTGTGTGTGTGGTTTGTGGGGGGGATGGAGAATGAGGCAGGAGTGAGTGTGGGCGTGATTTGAGGTCATGTAATGCATTAATTGTTCTCGATTTGAAAATATGTTGGCTCTAAAACTATTCAATGGAATGACAAGAACGCAGACCTATCTTCAGTATAAATGCTGCACAGTGTCTATTTATCTTTTTGTGGTTTTTAGCCATGGCTTTTCAGCAGTTTAGTAATGGGTACTTTAACAGTTCAGCAGCGGTCGCTACATGTAATTGTGCAATTTATCAGCAACTACATGTAATTCATTAAAAATTGTAGGGTGTAATGCGTCAAAGCTTGGCATGTATAATATGAGCAAATACCGTATAATGGGTTATTTTCGCGATCTTAAATTTTCGCGATTTTGTCGTAATTTTAATTTTCGCGGTTGTAATTTTAGCGAAAAGTGCGCAAAAAGTAATTAACGCGAATGTTGTTGGGAATTTTTGGCGTTTTTAATTTTAGCGAATTCACGTCGGTCGCGAAAATAGCGAAAATATTATTCTCGCGAAAAAACAACATTATACGGTATTACAAAGGTACGTGCCGATTGTGATATAATGTCGGAACATAATGATACTCGTGGAAGGGCTCGAAATAAATGGCTGGTAAATTATATTTTAAAATAGTTCTAAGTCTTAATCATACACTTGTGAGACTAATAACCATTAATTTAAAAAAGACTTACTATGAAGAAGACGCTCGTTTGCTTAATTATCTTCATTAATCAGCACTGAGAAGAAATGACAGATAATTAATTTTATTTTGAAATTTAAGCAATTCTTAAAAACAGTAAGATGAAACCAGGTGCCATTGGAACACATGCGTACTTGAAAAAAAACTTTGTAAGTTACAGTATCAATAAATTACATTGATGATCTACACAGGTTACTACGAGTAAGGCAATCTCTAGTTTCGGCAAAGGCCATTTAAACTTTTATGCACATTTTACATCGCATGCATATCCTACACATGTTTCGTATATCAGGCCAATGAATAGAAAAAAATCTTTATTTTATTTTCCGATCCGCATCTGCGTAAAAGCACTGTCACAGATGCGTATAAAGTATGAGTTACATTTACCTTTAAACCATTTTTTTTGTAGATAAATACATCTCAACATTTTCTTCTCTGGTTTTCTAATATAAATGTTTTCATCATCAGGCACTCTTCTTCCGACAAGAATTACACATTACAAAAGCATGATCTAAAAGAGATCAGATGTAACTTGAACGCTGTGTAAGCGTACTAAGCGATGTTAATAGTTACGTTATATTAAAATAAACATCTGCGTAAAAGAGTGAACAAAGAGGTGTTAAAAGCTTTTTCATAAAATCGAAATAAATCTGGTATTTATATTTTAAAGGTAAACTTAAATAACATCGTTCAAAGTTATACGCAATTTCGTTTTAGTAGCTAGACTTTACCAACGTTCTACTTTACCAAATATATAAGGTAATTTTCTCCGCATGGAATACGAATTACTCTTCATATTTGAAATGATACGAATTGAGAGGTTTAATCATTTTTACCTACCATTAAGTATAGGTTATTGTTCATTTAGAGGCTTGTATGAAATTAAACGGTCAGGCCCAGCGCAGCTGGGCGACCGTTTAATTTTTCATACAGGCCTCTAAATAAACTATAACGTATACATGTATAATGGTTGAAAGTATTTTTGTTACTGACAAAACAGTCTCCGCCTAAATTAATTATATATGGGTATACACAAAATCAACTGTCAAACTGCAAGTGGTTTTGTGGCTTGTAAATTTGAACTGAAAGAATTTTTAGAAAGCGAATTATGCATTTTTTTATCTGAAAACACAATGGGTCTCAGGGGAAACCTGTGTCACAGTGTATGTTGGGTGTAGAAACTAGGGTTCGTCAGTAAAAGTTCCATTTAACCCTTTACTACATAAATACATATTTATCTCTTGGCAAGTTATTATCCAGATCAGCCGACACATCCGTGCATTCCGATCATGATCTACACTGTCCGCTTTTAGACTCACTAAGTTATTTCTGACAAAAAAACAACAACGAACAGTGTAACTCCAGATCAGATGGCATTGATTTTATGGCTGATCTGGATCTACACTGGTCCCTATGTGATAACAGACGCGTCTATGGAGTAAAGGGTTAAACATTTTAAGAAGTTGATCATCAGCTCACACTCAAATCAATATTTAAATGATTCCCGTTACCTCTCTCTTTGTAAGTCACGCCTACTTCCAGGCTTTAAAAGATTGTAAGCGAACAATACATGTACATGCTCGTCACTAAACGTTCGAACAATAATCGTGAGCAAATTGTCCTATAATAAACACATTTCCGACGTGCAACATTATGAGAATTAAGGTTCGAAATATTTGAAAAATACTGCATGGCCATTGGCTCAAAAATAAATTCAACCATTATAATCACCTTGTGCGTTCGTAAGCCAAAGACGTTTGTTTCGCGAAGGACAAACACTAATTCAACCAACCATGTAAGGTTTTGTTGAAACTTTCGTAACTTTTTGAATTGAAAGCAAACAAGCTCAAATAAAACCAGACCAAAGTTGAAAAAGCCGGCTCCTACTGAATAAATGTTGGTTTTCTTGTGTGCTATTCTTTCTTTAGAAAACGTTTCTACTTTTAATTTCCTTTCCAAATGTGAGGAAGTTCTTTTTTATTCGTCAACAGCTAAAACAAATACTTCCATTAATAAAAGCTAGATGAACATTTAATGTCCTTAGAGAAACTACTTTATTAATCAACAGAACAAGGAAGTTATTCAAGAGAAAATATTTTTGTAAGAACCAAATCATAAACACGCAACCACCGTGATAATGTTGTACACAAAATTAAATTTCCTAATAATATAATCATATAGAGTATTTCAAAAGCTCAATTTCTCAATATATGAAAATAATAGTGCGATGATTAATGCGGAAAATTTAAGTTTTTTTGCCTTTTTCGCTTTATTTAATGATACAGCAATAAATGACACAAAATTTGCGATTGTTCATAGTTTGTGTTAATGTTTTTAGTAGAAATGTTCAGAAAAACGTAATCCTGGCGACCTGTATAAAGTTAAACGACTCCTTAATGTAAGGTATGTAGCCCTATGCCATACATCAAAGAAATGATCATATTCTTTACTTTAGGTGATAAGATTTAAGTGTAATCTTTTATATACTATAAGCCGGAAACCCTAAATCTTTTTTTGCAATAGAATTCTTGTTTCATTAAATAAAAAAGGCGAATCCAATTTAATTTTAGCGTTTTTCTACATATATATCTACAAACCGATCCTCAGCAAATTGTGAGCAGTATATATACATATATATATATCACCGTAAGCTATGTATACATTCAATAATAATCCATACCTACGCACTGTAAAAAACCTTATTTTCTCGTTCAGTGAGCAAACAGAGAAGCAATAGACATCACGTTCTAAATATTAACAGAACGTGTTCTATGTGCACTTATCGTTGGTTAAATATTTGTTTATAATGGAGTTTTCTTCCCGAAGAGCATCGGAGTGTATAACTGAAAATAACGATTGAGGAGACATATATTGTAATAGAGATTTACTGGAGCGTAAACATTGCTTGAAGTTAGTAGGTAAGCTCTTACAGTGAAAATGTAATCATATGTTGTATTTTACTTGTATTTGTTCTGTGTTGTTTTGTTGTTGTTGGATAATAGATCTTCTTAAAACTTATTACGGTAACGATAAAAATTTTCATAGTTAATACAGTAAGAAAAATACCTTTTTATAACAAATACAGTTTAGAAAATATCGAATCGACAGTTTTTAAGGTCTTCTTAATAAATGTATCAAGAAAATTAACCTCAATTGACATGGATATGTACACGCTCTTATTTCTACCCATGCGACTTGTTAAAGATCTTTTAATTCACAATCGATTTGAAACAAGACGATTCATTAACATTTTAAGCGCAGTATTTGCGGGAGATAATATTGTTCTACTTTGTAGAGTCTATTTGTATATACAGTGTAGCAGAATCATATTGTATAAATTGATCTATATAACTATAATTATAAAAATCGTTTTAAAGATACTGTCGTTCTGTTAGTATGATACTTTAAATTATTCATAAGGTACACTGGTATCCTTTAATTGCACAGAGATCAAATTTCGCGCGGGAGACATAAGTGATATTTTCACGCAGTTGTATTATTCTCATTCAATTTGATATTTAGTGTTTCGATTTCGCCGAGTTTTGATTTCGCGAAATTTCACTGGCGCGAAATTCGTGAAAGTTATTCTCCCGCGAAATATTATGATAACACGGGTAATTTAATACTTTTATGACCATGTGATTTTTATTTGAAGATTACGTACAATCATACTAGAATTCCATAATAATATATTATGTATATTATTTTGTAAATACTTGCGTTTTGGCTGTTTAATGTTAAATGTATTAGCATGGTGTTCGAAACAAAATGGCAGTATCCTCTGAATGTATGTACGTAAGTTCTACGTTGATGTTTGTTGAAACGTATTTAATTCGATCTTCCGAACATTATACAGTCGATATTTACGTAAATATACATGTAATGATCTAAATCATAATATCATCTAGCGGCAAACATGTATGTTCTTAAAATGAATTCAAAGTTCTTCAATTGGATTCAAGGTGTTTGCGTTAAATAGTACTTGTAAAGATGTAAATTAATTTGGACTTCATATTTAATGTAATAAGTAAGTTGACTTTGGGTTTAATTGCAATGATACTAAGAGCTGATTAATGAGTTGATTAGGATGCGAGGTATTTTAAGCTTTTCGATTAATTGGTGTCAAGTTCATTTGAGTTAGATTAGATCACAAATACGCTAGACGGAGAGTGTACACAATGGATTCTACGCAAGATCTAGAGTACGCAAGATGGATTCTAGTTATTATTTTACAATTAAACAATAATGAGTTTCACAGGAGAACCTTAGAGAAAATCACTAAGAAGCTATATTGATATATTTGGAGAGATACTAGGATAAGAAATTGATAGCGTTGACTTTCTTTGCAACAGAAGCAATTATTAACTGAACGACATATTCGCGATATTTAGCTCTCAATTATACAATTATTACATACAAGTGTTAGCAGCGGATATCTGGTATGTAAATTATCAGTTAATACAGCACATTTCGGAATGGTGAAAACAGAAATGTTTCGATTTGCCTCTCCAAGTTTCAAACTCGGTATTGTGCTCGTCGTTGTATGCCTCGCCGCTGTCGGGGTAGAGTTCGGTTTTGATTCACTGTATTGACACTATGATTTGAAAATGATTCTTTAAATAGTTTTCATGTTCGGTGTTTGTAATTGTTAACTTTTTAAGATTGAAAACCATTGACTGTTTATTGTGTACTACATGTATAGGACATACTTTTGTAATAAATGGGTAATAAATTTACTTTGGTGATGTGGTATAAGCGCATTCCAAATTACATTTCGGGCAAAAATTACATTGACCATGTTGACTAGACTTTACTCGAATATTTTAATACAGTAAAGTGTTACATGTATAATAAATTATCGTTTATTTCGGCTCAATCTAAGATCATTTGGTACCTCGGAAAGGATATCGCGGGATTAGTGCAAAACAGATGGAACTGTATATGAATAACGGAGGCAGTTACAAATCCTTTACACTTAACGCACGATATGTCACTTGCACATTGTGTTGCTGTACCATTCGTCTTTATGTTGTTTTAATCGATCAAGGTCAAATACACAATACAAAAATTAAATAAAACTTTAGCATTGCCGAGAACTAGAAAGCATTGTCAAGTGACATGTAAGAGGCATTGAATATATTTCTTTTAAAAAATTCTCATGATTAACAATTTCCCTCCCAAAATCAGAATAAGAAGACGTAAAACTAAATTTAAAGATTTTCACCTGCCTGAGTTTTATTGGTATAGAATTAAGCTAGTATATATAATTTAAATTTCGATATTTACATACCTTTTGACATTATAATATGTTTTTTTCTCATTTTTTTTTCAGTAAGCATTAAAATGAAATTGTAATGATGTTTATGGAAGGCGTTTTAATGGGTTGAAGACGGTTGACTTAGGTTTAATGTTTGTTTGCAGTCTAACAAAAGATTATTGTAAAATCTACCAATCCATTGATTATTCTATTGTTAACACACCTGATAAGTTCAAAATTCAAATAAAATGGATAGTTCAACGTTTTTTATTACTTGCGTATATTTGCAACTTTTGCATTTGTGGCGACTTACATGGTCACACAGCAGCTGAACCTGAAACTCTTAAGTAACTTAAACATTTTTGTATCACACAGTAACCCTCACATTTCTTTCCTGAAATTTTTGAATCTATGGT
Source organism: Corbicula japonica (assembly GCA_038501625.1). Classification (NCBI taxonomy): domain Eukaryota; kingdom Metazoa; phylum Mollusca; class Bivalvia; order Venerida; family Cyrenidae; genus Corbicula; species Corbicula japonica. The sequence continues at coordinate 800,119 of JAZAYU010000131.1, forward strand.
TGTGTTTTAAAGCGAGCAATATGAGCAGTAAAGAGCTTTAAAGGGCAACGAAAGCTTCTAAACATAACATTAGAAATCTTTAGCTGTCAAAAGAAAAAATAACCTGGAACTGTTTGCTAATCCGAAATGACAAGCATTCCATTATCGGCTTTAATATGTTAACATCTCGAGGCGCGGACAGTAATATGCATTTCCATTAGGCACACTGTTAACCAAGTCTGCAATAAAGTGCTGTGTGCGATGACATTTGTGTGCGATGACATTTGTGTGCGATGACATTTGTGGTGTTCCCTGATCTGATTTATTACATGTATATGCTTGGGTCAGTTTAATGACATATTGTTCCGAATCTCATTTTCACATTCAATTTGGTGAATATTATATAAACGTAACATTTGGTTAAGATTATATAATGTAAGGCAAGTCCGATTCTTTTTTATCTCTATCTTAGTGTTAGTTACAATTAGACATATTAATAGGTTTGAACAGCAAAAATAAACTATTTACCAAACCAACTACATTGGTATCATCATATTTCGCGCGGGTTTCAAATTCACTTATTTCTCGGTAAGGTTAATAAGGAAATTTATACGCCACCATGTATACGCTATATAATTTAGTTTTAGCGTTTCTCAGTTGTTTGTTTTTTTTTAATTAAAAATGTAATTAAAATTAGTGTGTAAACATTACATGTATTAGTAGTTATGCGTAGAACTTAGGAAGCTTCAAATGTAAATTAAAGACGATTGCGGTAGACTGTTTCGATTTTCACAAGGAAATAAATTTCACGTGCACACCGTTTGCATGACAGAATCAAAATTGGCACGAAATCGAACAGAATTAATTTACAAGCATTTAAGAAAAAAAACTCCTTTGTATTGCAAACAGATTGCACAATATTTTCATTTCTTTGAAACAAAACAACATTAAAAAATAACGTTAAATACATGCAAACGGTGCTCAATGTAAAATTAATAGCGTTGAGAAAACGGGAATGTTCGAAGTCGTCTTTAATGTCCTTGTAGAACGTATGAATTTGGTAAATAGAAAATGCAGACTGTAAAAAGTACTAAGGAATATAACACGTATTTACCTAAGAATCCAAACTTACGGAACAAATTACCTATTTTCCTCATTATTTCAAGATGGGCTATTGCCAGTCTAGTACCTGAAGAACAAATAATATGTTTCGCTAGAAAATTTCAACCTAAATGTCTATAAAAACAATAAAAATGCAATATGATAACAATCGCTGTGCAAAGAATTACCTTATTTTCAATTAACCAAACTATGATAAAGGAGTTTATTATACTGTTATATTGCTTCCGCATGCTTCAAAACACAATGTCTTTTGAGCGTTTGCCAACAAGCTTTCAACATTCTTGAATGCTGAAGTTTTTCCATGTGGTTGTATTAGAAACAAATCCAATAACTCTTGCATCTTCTCGGCATCTTCCTGAAATTATCCATTTAGTGGATATAGCACTATACAGCTCACAGTGGAAATTTAACTTTTGTAAAAACAAATCATTTAATGTTTGTTAAGACTGGTGAGTTTGAAGTTTGAACACAATATATACTAAAAGAAATTAGAAACGCAACTTCTTTAAACAAGAAATATTTTTCACGTTTAAAGAAATTGCGTTTCTTAATTCTTCAAATACATAATATATAGTAAAAGAAATTAAAAACGCAACTTCTTTAATCACGACACATATTTTGTGTTTAAAGAAGTTGCGTTTTTAATTTCTTTAAGTATATTTGTTAACATATTTTTACAACTGCAATCACAGATTCTTTAATAAAAATAATATTATACTGATATATTGTGTTTTTTTTTTCAGGAATTTCGTGAATGCATTAATATGACAATTGAAGGCTCGTCGCCGAGTGGTGACCAGGAGAATACGGATGATGAAACAAGCGATGACGACGAAAGGCTTCCGAAAAGTGGAAGTTGTAAGCGAATCTCATTTCCGGCGGACTCAATATTGAATGCTGTGATTCAAGATGGCGACGTTATGGAATTGTTGCACATACTTCAGTTTCGCGGCTCGGAGATTGACGTTAATCAACGGAATCATACGGGACTGACCGCTCTACATTATGCCGTCCTCACCAATAACCTTGATTCAGTGAAATTGTTAATAAATCATGGTGCAAATGTATGTTCTCAGGATGAATACGGATTCAGTCCCTTGCATACGGCGGCAGCACTTGGTTACTTACAGGTGACGTCATTGCTCATTATTCATGGTGCTGATGTATTTTCACTAACGAACCACAATGAGTTGCCAATAGATCTCGCCAAGGATATATCAGTTATTCGAGTTTTATATAGTGAAATGTATGTCAAATATCATATAGAGCAGTACTACAGAACTATGCTACTGCTGGCGATCAGGAATTTATCGTGGGTTGTGAAGAAATTGTTACTGTATATAATACATATATTAGATATGAGTGTCAAATACGTGTTCAAAACCATGGTACTGCTCAAGTTAAAGTATTTTCGTCCGGAGTTAAGCACGACTTACAAAGTCAACGAGAGCCCATCTGAGTGTAAGCAGGAAGTGGAAGAGAATATAAGTGATAATCATTCCAAGGTTCTGAAAATAGACTAAAATCACTGGTGATAAAATTTGGGGCACGTCACGGGAAATCTGTCTCCAGTTATTTTTGCAATTTAGTTGTTACTATATTTTGAAAGAACATACAATAATCTGTTATTTACTATTTGTTGATTTTGTAACACATTTTGACAACTGAATATTAGTTTTACCTCAGATTGCATAATTATTAATGTCGTCTGTTAAATTTTATGACGTCATTTCAAGAATTGACGTCAACTGTCCGAAGATAGCAATCCCGTGACGCGCCCTATTCGAGTGTCACCGTGCAATAACAAGAAGACGTCACATATCACAATTTTAATTTTTTCCCATTTGTTATAGATCGACATTTTTAACATAAAAACATTAGTTTTACAAAGCAATAATTTTGCATAGGGCTAATTTTCTTGGCAACAGGGTAAGAGCCAACAATACTGATACCTATTAGGCCAGAGAAAATAATTTTTTAGATTCTCATCCGGATTTTAGAAAAAAAGGGGCAGGTGGGCACTTTTTAATTTTTATTTTTAGTAACGCAATACCTTAAGAAGGTATTTTGGGATGGTCTTAAACACGTTCTGTACGGAACAGAATAAGTTTCGATTTTTTTTCACCAATAAATGATTTTGGGGCGGGTGGTTTTGGACAGGGGCGGGCGGGGATGAGAATCTAAAATATTTTTTTCTCTGGCCTTATCTTGCTGCTGTTCGACGTCTACAGTGTATAAGGCCTGCCCATGCGTCAGATTGAACAACTTCATGCTTTTAAAATTGACTTTAAATGTGTTTTTATTACAATATTATAACGGCCTGAAATAGAATATTTTAAATTTGCCAAATTGAATGAACATTGTTAAATAAAGTTTCTGTAAAATAAAATAGTGGGTTTCGTGGTTTTCGGTACCTAAGAATATTTAAAATTACAAACACGTTAAATTTGTCTTCATTAGACAATAACAGGCAGTTAAATCATCTTAAATGCTGTAATGGAAAAAGAAAGACATTGTCCAGAATAGATTTTTACAGTTAGATTTTAAAGGAAAATCACACAGCCATGTAATTTTTGATAACAGCATGCACCAATAAATGTAAATAGTTTTCCCGAAGCTTTCTGAAGCAACACATTAATACTGAGTCTCGCTCCTAACGTTCTTGCATAATTATCAAGACATACTGGTGCAACGACTAAATGTATACGGTGTGTCTGTTAATTATCCGAGTTTGATTTTTCGTTAATTCCTATGACACGAGCAAAAGGTTATACAGGAATTAAGCAGATACCGTCTTTGTTCCTTAGAACTATGATATTTGGTTAATTCTCATATGTTTCACACAACGGACCACTCAACACTCTCCGTTAAGTTTCCTTTCGGATATTTAATCAAACGCATGTGCATTTAAAAATGTTAAAAAAACGATAGTAATTTCATTATGTTGTTTAATCAAGAGCCCAAGATTACAAAACTGAGAATGGAGACCAATCTCTCAAATTTCAAACATCAGATTTGCTGAAATGGAGAATGGAGATGTTTGAAATTTGAGACTGGTCTCCATTCTTGGGTCTAGTTCTACTGTTTCTGAGTGATTAGAAATCCAATTGTTAATTTGGTCTAACTGCCAAAAGCGACAAGATAACGATATGCGTTGTCTGATACAAGACATCTTAAAAGCCAAGATTTCTAGTTAATATCTGGTTACCGATAACGCGACTATATAATCCTTACAAGTTGACAATTTTCTCAGAAATCGATACTGATATCACTCTTTCTATCAAGAATAAAGATCAAGGCGTGATAATTTCAGAGTAATTATACATTGGAACTAATGAGACCTGTCCTTGAAAAGCAAAGAGGTTTGTAATTTGTATTTTTATTCTGTGAAAAGAGGAAATACGTCGTGTCATGTTCAACAGGCTTCAGTCCACAATACATGTAGTTCTATTTCAAGTCATTCTCTTGATTCATGTCCATACCATGAACATACGAATTTCAGATTTCTCCTTGATAAGGGTGTAGTCGTATGGACTAAAAGATTTATGTTCCCTTTATTCATGTATAGGTCCTTTATTGTTGTATATGTACGTAATACGAAATACATGTTTCAGTAGGATAAAAAGGTGAAATATGCATAACAGGAATTGCTACATTCAGAAAAAAACAGCCTCTCTACACAGTCAAGAAGAAGAGAGAGGGAGAGAGCATGGTTAATAAACTGACCAGTTTCAAAAACGACACCACAAACAAATAACAAAAATAAGAACCCAAGGGGTTACCGCCTTGAAACCGAAATGCCACTGGAGGTTTAAACCAGGTTCTAGAGTGCATCAACCTCACACTTGGCCCAATAGGTAAGGGATAGTCGTATGGATTAAACGATTTATCTTTTTTTATTCATGAACATACACACAAAATGCATACAAAGAGGTACATGGAGTGTTATGGATTAAAGAATTGCTGACGTTATTTCCCGATGCGTTTGACAATATCTACTTGGGGATAATGATGCTTGGACTTTCCAATTCAAAGGAAATTTTCTCTACCTGGAAGCGAACCCGCACCGTCACTGCGACAGCGTCTAGCCCTGCAATTCCGAAGACGCAACCAACCGAGCTAACCGGGACAACCCCAAAAATGGTTGTTCAGATAGCCCTGATATAAGTAATCATCACTCCACGACATCGGTAATGGGTTATTTTACCGACAGTACTGACTATATATACGGGGATACATTTTACGGCCGCCATAATGCACAGATAGTGCTACTGTGAAATTTTAAGTTAAGTAAATGTCAAGTTATTTGGGCTCTGCAACAGAACATACATGTATGTGATGAAATGTTTGTACACCAGGACAATATACATGTGTTGTTAGATATCAATTAAAACCTAATACATGTGAAAAGGTAAAATATGGATATTTTTAATATATGCATCCATAAGAAAGCAGGCTAAAACTAAACCTTTAAGTGATGGGATAATGTGGGGACTTTTCATGTCCTCGCAATTACGACAGGGCTTTCATATTCAACGTAATGGTAGTTCCACGATGCCACGATGCCACGAAAGATATTAATACCTGATATTAATTTAATCTCAAACATGACATTACTGAATTTTGACCCGACCCTTTATATACTGGTTTGAAATCTAGGAAGGAAAATCCAAAAGGCGACCTTAGAAATTCAATGCGTAAACGTTCTAAGTTACCGATAACGTGCGGACGCCGTCCAGAGTGGGTAAGCATTTCTCTACGACGATGACACATTTCTGAATTACATTACTTATATACATGCATACACAACAAATTGTCATTGGCGAAACCTATTGGCCATTGTTCTATAGCATAAAATTTTCACAATACATTTTGCTCTAGATCTACTAGTTACTTGTAAGAACAAAGTTAACATGTTTATGTTAAAGTAATACAGTAACTCCTCCTTTCACCGACAATAAATATAATTCTTTCAATTTTCATATATAAATCAAACCACATTTATACTTTTTTTGGAATTTGGAATCGCATCGTTTATGTGCACTGTTTGGAACAAAAAAGTAATTGTTTTGGTTGCAGGCGTGATTCTTTATTTACTTTAAGTTTATACTGAATGTATGAGAAATCTCTCATAATTATAACATATCTATGAAACAAACATAGCAGTTTTGTTCTTGAAATATGATGTGAGATAAAAATATGTTTGAAGAACTGAGTTTATTTGAAATACATAGGAGAAATTTTATGAGAAGATTAATCAGAATAAACATTCTTGTGGGAAATTAGCTGCACGTGTAAATGTAAGTGGATCAATTGAAAATACATTTACTTAGGATTTTAAATCAAAAATACATTAATCTTAGTTAAGCTCCAGGTGGGGTAAAACTATATTTACTGATTATTACAGAAAATAGTTCTTACATAAGAATGCATATGACACACTCGTTCATCGGCGGGTAGGGGATGTAACTAGCTCTTTTTAATATTATTTTGCGTGTGTTTATTATTAAAGTAACATTCGTGTATTTCATTACAACGGCGTGTTCATGTTCGGCCGCTAGGGAGTTAAATCCATACTTACAGTTGACGACGCTTTAGAAAATAAATCGTTAAAAAAACTTGGCTTTTAGTATTTTTAAGATTCCAGATAATAATAGGGGAACTGCTTACTTCTTGGTTCTTAGTATATATGGAACATTATAACAGTATGCATTTTGTAGGTATTCTGTATTATTCGAGTTGTGTATTGTAGACTATAGATGATGTAGTTTACATTAAACAAGGAGAAATAATACGAACCTTCTGACTGCATACTGTCATAATGTTCCTTTTATTATATACCGTTTTCCTTCAAAAAAATGTAAATAAACTAAACAACAAACAATAAGTCAACAACGTGGTTTATCTGATAATAGACATGAAATAGTAACACGGTAGTTAATTTATAAATGGCGAAGAAATTCATGAATGGCGTAAATATATCGTAACGGTTGTAAAACTGCAACGGAAATTTCCTATTTTGAAGTTCGTTATGTGCCTGAAAATAACGACAACATAGAATGGCGTAGTACTATATACTAATAATCTTTTCTCAATATTTATATAACACCCAGTTTTACCAGTGGGAACGAAAATATGGGACCCATATGAGACTTGTGCTTCATTTTCCTACCTCAACATTTTATAATTATTTTGAAATATGTGCCCCATGTTGTCTCCATATGGGCAAACCAAGTATTCTCGAACATTCTATTAATGTTCGAACTATGAACTATTAAGTCATCATGCATCTGCCTTCCATAGAAAATATAACTGATTAAGTTGTCCATCCAGTACTTAATTTAAAATTGAATTTGTCATTTTGTTTTGATTTCATTGAATTTAAAACAAAGCAAAGTGATTAATGTGTTAAGTAAAGGTTAAATGAATTAACTTCAATGATAATTTTTTACATAAAGATATCTTCCCAATTTCGTGTTATTATGGTATTTTAAAAGTACATGACGATCAAATTTCATTGTTGTATGAATTGCATATGGACAGTTCGTTGTCAAAATTTAATAGTCATTACTGTAATCAGTAAAATAATCCGTTACCGATGTCATGCAATGATGATAACGTATATCAGAGCTACGCGATAAACCATTTTGGAGTTTTCCCGGCTAGGAATTTAGTACATGAAATAATCATCATAATCACGCCTAGTACATGAAATAATCATAATAAACACGACTAGTACATGAAATAATAATTATTATCACGCCTAGTACATGAAATAATTCTCATTATCACGCCTAGTACAGGAAATAATCATAATAATCACTCCTAGAACATGAAAGAATCATAACAATCTTGCCAGGTATATAAAATTATCATAACAATCACGCCTAGTACATGAAATAATCATAATAAACACGCATAGAACATGATATAATCATCATAATCACTCCTAGTTCAAGAAATAATCATAATGATCACGCCTTGTACATGAAGTAATCATAATAACCACGCCTAGCAGGGACGTAGCAATGGCTTTGGTATGTGTACGCAGAATCCTAGGGTGGTTCGGGGGCATGCTCCCCCTGAAAATTTTTCTGTAGATCGTCTCAGGAGCGCTCTTTGGGATTTTTGCATAAAATATATTATGTAATTTTTTTCACCAATTTTACTCGATTTTGTTTTACTTTTTCTCATGGAACTTTAACTAACAACTATTCAAAAATATATTTTTTATAATTTATTCCGGCCACAAATATAGGACAACATTCTTACCATTTATCATTCATTTCCAACCAGCATATAAAAATTATATAGACTAGAGTCAAAGAAAAAACGAAATTTTAACTGTAAACTCGAATCGCAACAGGCAGTTTTAATTGCATTTTTGGCCTTTGTATTGTTAGAATTTTCTGAACCAAAGTGTACGCAGCTGCGTATTCTGCGTACTGGTAGCTACTCGCCTGCCTTGTACATGATATAATCAGTTTAATCAAGCCTAGTGCATGATATATTCATTCTTCTCACGTCTAGTACATGAAATAATCATAATAATCACGCCTAGTACATGAAATCATACTAATCACGCCTAGTACATGAAGTTATCATAATAACCAAGGCCAGTACATGAAATAATCATAAATATCACACATAGTACATGAAATAATAATTATAACCATACCTAGTCATTTAGTCATTCAGAAATTGAATGAAACTGCATTTTCTGTATGAAGCAAACTATTTTTATCCCATTCTCCTCTCCATTATCTCACGTAAATGACAAAAGACGATTATTGGAGCATATTGTGCTGATAATTGGAACAAGATTACAAAGCCAACATTTCCCATTAATGACAGTGAAATAACAGGTCATATATGGAGTGAAAAACATGCAATTCGTTCTACATTTAATCGTACAGAAATACTCCAGAAAACGATGTTATACGGTATTCCGGCCACCCCATGACATGATGCCCATGCATAACTACAAGGTACACAGTGTCGACTATATTCAGTCGGAGAGGAGCAGTATTTCCTCCCTGAAGGTCAAGACCATCTTGATACGTTTCCACGACGCCGGCGACTATGGTTTGTCCGTTTTTCATCAGTTTTACGTCCACTTCGCCAGAATTACCTCTCTGACTTACCATGAAGGAAAATAGGTACATTCCTGCTCTTGGACAAGTGAACACGCCTGTGTAAGGACTGTAACCATATCCGTCGTTCGTTATCACCTACAATACAAAAATCTATTAAAATATGTGTCTTTTGTAAAAAAAATATACAGCTTTTTTGTAGTTTTCGTCCCCTACAATATTGAAGTGTTTAACATAAATGAAAATAGAAATCTTGCATTACAGAAAAAAAAAACTTTAAAAAAGGTTATCGGTATCACAAATTAAGGAAAACATTTTGCAAGTTTTATCTCCGATACCCAGTTCTAATTCATAAATATAGGTGCAGTTTAAAATCACTATTGCAACAAGGTATTTCACTGCCAGTTTTTATGGAGATTTAAGGAGATAAAAGGCAATGTTAATTTCTCCCGGTTATTCGTAAACACCATCTGTAAATTTAAAAAGAAAAGGTTACCAACATGATATTTTACAGCGCTCTGCAGGCCTGGTGATTAACATACAGCTGGAAGTTATGCTTACCTCTTTGGTTGCACGACGGCGTCAGTGGTTTAAGTGTATATGAAGGTTTGAGGGGAAATATTTTCTTAAAAGAACATAGAAGCTGGATTTGTTTCTTTTATACCTGTCATCGTGTTCTTTCTGATTTTACTTCTGATGCTCTGGACTCGGTAAGATCACTGAGTACCCGCCCTTTGGCGTTGCAGTGCTAATAGCTTCTTATGTTTTATATGTTTGTGTGTTTTTGCATTCAACAATGTTAAGCCGATGGGTGGGTAGGAGTTGTTTCACCAAGACAACTTGTACTTGTTTTGTGATATGAGAACCTGTTGGGGCAAGTGTGAGGTTGGTGCACCCTAGAACCTGGTTTAAATCCCCAGTGGCAATTTGATTTGCCAATGATCGTTCCAAGGCGGTAACCCCTAGGGCTCTACTTTTTTGTTAATTTGTGGTGTCTTTTTTTTTTAAACCGATCATTTTATTAACCATGCTTTCCCTCTCTCTTCTTCTTGACTGTGTGGGATGGCTGTTTTTCTGAATGTGGCGATTCCTGATATGCATATTTCATCTTTTTATCAACACTGTCGAGTTCTTGCTGATTTGACTCCAGAAGCTCTGGTCTCTGTAAGATTATTGAGGTCTGCCCCTTTTGCTTTGCAATGTTTTAGCTTATTTTGTAAAACTGAAGACAATTTTTCCCATTTATTATATCATTAAGAAAAACAACTCTTCGTTGAAATTCGGTGTCAAAAATACCTTATTAAATATAACAACTTTTCCTAGCATATTGTTCACTTCGTGGTCAAGATAAGCAATGAATGAAACGTCTCCACGACCTAAAATATAAATGTTTCGATAATTAAGACTTGCATTTCGATGTTGCATATTTTCTGGAACAACAATAGCCAACATCCCTGCCAGATTCTAAATGGTCTGATATTTAACAAACGCTGACACGCAAATGCTTCTGATATCCGTTAACGTTGTACAATGACCCTACCGGGCGAACAAAGTTAATTATTAAGCCACTTGTATCCTATTTGCACCTTGTTGTTTCCATTATGCCAGAACTGTTTGGTGACTCATTTAAAACAGTGTTTGTTTCCCTTACAGTAACAGTAACCACTGCAACCACGGGCATTTTAAACAGTGGTTACTTCATTAACAGTAATCGAAGCAACCACGGGCATTTTAAACAGTTAAAGATAACGGTCAAGTTAAAATAAAAAACAAATCACAGGAAACGTCCAACAATTTTTTAACATATATTTATATTCATGTCCAACAAATCGCTGTGTGGATGTTGGTGTGTTACCTAATAAAAATTAAATGCTTTTAGCTTTTGAAAAGGTTGTGTACATGCATGTATTTGAAAAATAATAACAAGACATTTGTATAATTAGTGCCTCAAATGTGATAAAAATAGTAGATGGAAGAAATCTTGACAATCACCAAATATAAAAATTTCGATACTATTGCAAGCAAGTTTTGACAGCGTGATTATGGGAATAAAGTTAACAATTACAGCAATATTTGTCAAATACTTGACCTGAAAGCCCCCTAACGCAGAGAAAGCTGAGATTTTTTTCTCCATTTCCTGACTTGCATAAGTGAGTGTTCCGTTTATAAACTTCAATGGCGATTCGTGCAAAATATTTATAGTTTAACACTTGTAAGTATGGTTCTTAAATCATACATATTACATGCAAAGATGAATTGTGTCAATCACTATCCAGAGTCTTTGATCCTTAATTCACTTTATGTAAAAACTATTAATTTATCATACTTACGAAAATGTTCTTTGGCGAAGAGATTTTATTGTCGGCCTACAGTTTTGAAGTATCCGATTTTACCGTGATTAAGTTAAACAAGACAAAAGATGATTGCTATTTAATTTTCTACCGATCGCATGAGGGTAATATGTATGTGTACATGATAAGTTTAAAGAAACCAAGTCAATTATACTTACTCCTTTCCAGGACATTTATTCTATTAGAAAGCGAAATAAGTTTGGAATTCATTCTTGTCTCAATATCTTCTGTTTTAGACACCATGGTTCGGTTCATTGTCTGAAGGATCTGACTTGAGTTGTGAGTGGTTAAGTTCCAGACTGATGTAAGTTCAGCAATACCTTTCATTAATACCATCGAGTTGTTGTTGACAATGCCAAAAACATTTTTTAAATTATTTTCCAAACTCGCCTTTATAGCAAAACTGTTGTCTGATAATGATTTGTTATACTCTGAAATTTCTAGCTGAACCTTGAATTTGAGATTATCGAATTCCGTGCCAATCCGTTTTTCTTCTTGATTGAGTGATGCGTTGAACACTGACATTTGCGCTTGAAGTTCTGATTTTAATCCCACAAAAGCTTCGTTCATGTTTTCCATAGACTTTCTTAACAGTGTTTTTTCTGCCGACACCATTTTCTGCAAAGCTATCACTTCAGTTTTTAAACGTTCCTTATGTTCATTCTCTGATTCTTGCCTCTCGTCTCTTAACGTGAGATCAACAGGGTTCGCTGTAACAGTTGTTATGGGTAGTCCTTGTAGCTTATCTTCCACAAGTTTGACCCTATTATCAATATTATCAACCTTAAGTTTTAAATGTTTCGTTTCGGCCAAAACTTCATCCAATTTCCATGACAGAAATTTATACACTGCATCTACTTCACTAGTAACATTGCCTGGCAGAAGAATACACAATAAATAAACAATAAAACAATTGGAATATTGTAAACAATCAGCCATCTTTAATCTTTAAGAGTGTACGCATATATGCTTAACTATACTCTTTTACAATCGTTACATGTCTACTTAGTATAGACCTGCGCACTTAACAATTTTCTGTTTTAGCAAACCAATATTTAGATGATTCATTTCCGTTTTATAAATAATATGAACTAAGGCACTGCCTCTCTCGGAATCGACGAATCAAAAGTGATGTATATCGTATGTTTAACAGTAAAACAAAGAAACAAATCATCATTTGTTGTTTTACTTTTTAACCAAAACTGATCAAGGTTGTCAGATGCATCACTACATCTTAGTGAGCTGAATGATTCTGTGAAGTTTGGAAGAATCCTTTGAGATGTTGAATACACCAGTTTGCCTGTAAACTCTATGTTAAACGGCACCAAAATGTGATCAAAATGCAAGGCTGACCGATGGTATAAGAAATGTAGACTCATAAAAATCTGGTTAACAAGGTAGATTGTAAAACATCATTCCACAACACCTAAAATACCTAGTTGGAATATGGTGACACCAATGACAGAGCAAGTAGCGAAGCTTGTCATATTCTTTGAATATTCAAGCTTGAAATCAACAAACATACTTTTGGGTCTGAGGACTTAAGATAATACTATGAGTGACAGTAGAGTAATTTATTATCCGAATAGAATGAAACATTCAAATTAGTCCATGAAAAGCAAATGCTGAAGGAGTCTATTCCTATTTTCTATGGTTCCATTTCACAGCAAATTATATTCATAACAAAATTATACTGATGGTGTTGTTCATTTACTGTTCTTCAATGAGGTCTACATTAAAACGTTTTTGTATTATTTGATATCACAATCACACAGTATAATGTCAAGTGACATAAACTTCCAAAGCAGCACCTTCTATTGCAGGAATTAGTAGTGGAAGTATATGTAAACTGTATGCTCCCTCTACTGTCTAGAACAGTTAACCTGGTCTCCCCACAGCATTTCATGTGAAGCTGTTTTCCTGAAATATTAAATTCAACAGCAAATTAATTTATCTTCAAAAATAATTTTATATCTTATTGCTTTTATAAATTTATTTGTCGACAGTTAAAATTGATTTAAAATATTTAGACACAAAAATAAATTTTGTCAAATACATTGATTTTGTATGCTCTGATAATTACTTCAGGTATCCTGACTCCTGACTTACTCTATGGAGACTCTTTAAATCACATGGACAACAGTATAGTTCCACGTCAGCCGAACATTTTTTGATCTGGATCTAAACTTGTTGCTTCTTGGTCAGAAATAACCTCATGAATCTAAACTTAAACAGTCTAGATCCTGATCAGACTGCACAGATGAGCCTGCTGAACTGGATATACATTGGTCACTAATGTGATAAAGGGTGTATTCATGAAAATGTAAAAAAAAACTAACATAGTAACTTATATTCATGCACCGGTAGATTCAGTGTGATGTCTATTATACATTCATGCAGCTTTAATAAATGAAAATAAAGAAAATTTATGCAAACCTTGTATCTGTTTACTATGGTAATGTTCATATTCTGTGCCATAGCTGTCTACCAATTCTGCATAAGTATCTATAGGCTTCATAGGGTTGGTGATACACATTTCTGAAAATAAATGTTTTATTTTAAATCTTCTCTAATAACTAGCAAGTCATTTATGCAGTACCTTTTGTGGCTTATGAAGATGTACATAAATTGCTGTTGCAGTTAACAGTGAACAATTCATACTGTTGCCATAATTTATTTATTACATGTAGGGTCTTTTTATTAAAATCACATAAAAGGAAGATGGTAATGATGAAAAATTTCATGCCATCTTTAATTCCTACACAAGATTAGCATAAAACCAGAGTGTTATCACATTTGAAAACCACAAAGAGATGTGCCAGCTGATCTGAATCTACATCTATGCCATCTGATCTGGATTTACTTGGGCTGACCATTTGTGGTAAAAAGGTGTGTCCATGAAGTAGGTTAAGTTATTAACTTTGAAAACTGAAACAGCATTGTTTGCTTTCTAAAAAAAGTGAACAAGATTATGAGATTAATCCTCTAAATAAAGGATTAAATAAGTGACAACAGGGACCCATCATGTATGTACAACATGGTCCGCAGAGAAACTTTGTGGCATTTGATTCTGTGTCTTCCGAAAATTTGGCATGTTCAGGTGATGTTGTGTGAACAAAACTGAACATGCCAGAGATTATGGTACACCATAGCAGGGCTGGACAAATTTAGATTTTAGTAACTAGTCCAGAACTAGCTGGGTAAACATTTCAGCTAGTCCCACCTTTGCGCAAATAAGCAAATTCTGATAAGTCAGTATTAACAGTAAAGAAAGAAACAGGAAATTCAAGAGGAAGCATTACATGGGGGCTTGATAATGTTAAAATAGATCTTAAAACATGTTATTTTGTAATAAACTTATTACATTGTTATATGATATGCATATGGTGCTAAAAGAGAATGGCGCATATCAAATTAACGTTTAAACTAGTCTACACTAAAAAATTGAGCTAGCCCACGGACAAGCAATCAGATATTTTGAGATTGTCTGGTACAATTTTCAGCTTGTCCAAGGCGTCGGGCTAGTAGGTTTGTCCAGCCATGCATAGTCATGTAAAGAAAGGGCAAATTCTATGCTGTTTGAGTGTTTGTACAGTTTATTAAGGGTAAATTTAAAAAAAAATTACCTCTCCAGTAGTCTAATTTTTCTCGTATTCCAGTTTCATGAACCAGAGTTGTCACGCATCTTTCATATGTATACTTCAAACTGAAATACAAATTACAAAAAACAAATTTTATAAACGATACTATTTGCCCAATGCATGCATATACCTTCCGATGACTTAATTTATTTTCTTAGTGACAGACTTTCTTAAAGTCGCCGGACAGTCGGACCTGTCCGGTAAAATTTGGACTGGTCTGATGTGATTTCCAATGTTGTACATGTAGGACCGAATGTCCTGCAAAAATTTGATCTGCATATTCCAATTTTACTCGCTAAATTACAATTTTACTCGCTGTTTTGATTCCAGACTGTTCCGAGGGAAATGAGTGTGGATATCTGAATGAAATATTTTACGTATTCGTCATAATGACAATTTGTACCACTGAAAAAACACAACAAAAACACCCTTAATACTGTGTTTTGCTTATTTAATGTGTTAAATGTTTCAGTCAGACAGAAATTGTTTCAGTCAGACAGATTTTCACATCTTGTCTGACCTCATGTCTGACACTTTTTTACAACTTTCGGGAAGTATGTAGCGACCATTACACTCAAACATCTGGACCAAGGCATGTATACAAAAGCTCGACACAAACTATTGGACTATGAAAACTAAATAAAATAAATAAATTTTCAAATTTTTACCAATTAATTAATGGTCAACACGGCTTCACCATGCAACAGATTTGAACTTGTAACAGTTACTTGTTTGACAGAGCAGAGGTGTAGAATTCCACTCTACCGCTCGCCATGGCGTGTAAGTGATCTCTTGGGTCATGGAAGCAGCCAAAACACTCGACCGGCAGGGCAAGTAAATTATTCAGCAAAGCACAAGTGTTTTCTTCGAAAAATGAAATTAAAAGAAAATTTCTACACCTCTGCAGAGCAATTATTCCTAAAATCTGAAAAAAATAATAAGTGGTAAACACGGCTTCGCCGTGCTTCCCATTTAAATCATTGTTCACTATGCCTCATTTTTTTATGAAATGTAGCTCTAAAAAATTTTATTTGTTGTAAATGAAGCGTTCTTCAGATAGCATTTGGTAAACAAAGCTTTACCATGCCTCAAACAACTTAAATTAGCAGAGTAGCTTTATGCTATATCTGCAAAACTTGTGTTCGAGTCCTGGGCCCAAGATCATAAAACTAAGTTTTGAGACGATCAGTCTCAAATCTCAAGCATATGATTGGCTGAAATGGCGACTGGTCAGATTTGAGACTGATCTCCAGATTTAGTTTTATGATCTTGGGCCCAGATCATGAATACACATCTTCAAGCTTTTCAGATTTCATTTGTCATTTAACCAGTTCTGTCCAGTCTACAATATCCAGAGTTAATTCAACGTAATACCTAATCTCTTTCCCACACCAAATTAAAACGAAAGCAATCGATATTACTGTCTTATCTGCAACGTGAAACTTACTGTTCGTGTGAATGATTGTAGTAAAAAAATAAATAAAAACGTCGTAAATTTCCATTGTTTAGAATGTTGTGGAAACCGGTGTAATTGTCACTTTGCCACTCTGTGTTTTAATTAATTACCAAAAAGTCGAACAACTACCGTAATGCGCATAGCTACGATGGAGTCTACTGTTAGACTCTGACTCTGTCTCTGTGACGATATAAGGTTTTACTCAATGTAGAAACTTATTTACCTTAATTTTTCCGGCGAGTTTAATCTTAATTGTTATCTAACATATAGAAGAAGAACTTCTGAAAATGTGAATCGAGAAACAAAATGTCGGCTTTTCAGTTTTTAATTCCGGAAGTCAGCACAAAAGACTATGAAAGTCACATGGTCCAATCAGAAGCCTTATTTTGCGACATGGTTTCAAATTGGCATGGTACCTCTTTTTGCTCATGCGCAATACCGTGATCGGAATCGACACGATTTCGACGCGCTTCGCGCGTCGAAATCGTAGGGTCGATTCCGTATTAAACAAAGAAACTTTGTTATTGTATATGTATATTTGCCTTAGGCCTAAAAGTTGTCATTATTTATTTTAAGTTTTACAAACGAAACTTTCCAACGGTAGACTTTTGTTCCAGTCGTGTGACGCAAAACATTTTATAGATAATTAAGGAATTTTTGATACTTCATAAAGACTTTCGCAATTAATTTGAACTGAGGTTAATATCAAAACTGATATTTTAAAATTATTTTTTTAGTCTAAAGACAGAAGTAAATCCGGCTCTTTCTACAATTTCTTTTATTTTGGTTTTCCAGTAAGTTATCTTATTAGCTATAATTTGCATTTGCAAATGAAGTTTGAAGTATCGTACAATGTTTCCCAGTGCTTTTGTACACGGTACATGTAGGAATAATTTAATCTGATGCTAGGTTTGGGGAAGGATTAACATGTATCTTCTGTGCTAGTCACGTAAATAATAGAAAACGATCTGCTACAGTACTTATCTAATTGACCCATTCACAATCAATGTATTGTGCGTTCATGAAATTTCAATTACAATCACTTGACTGTATGCGTCTAAATTTGTAAGTATAACTTTATATTTGGGGCGTGTCATGGGAAAAGGTACCCTTGGGCAGTTATCATCTTTAAAATTTCTTGAAATGGCGTCATAAAGTAACATAACATTATGTTGTCGAAATGTTGTGTAAAAACATCCCTAATTTGTTATAATAAAAGAGTAAGTACCTTTTCCCGTGGCGTGCCTCAATTGAAGATACAGACTCTGACCATAAATCGAATCGGCATGTCTACGGTCTCGATGCCTAGCTACATAAATTTAAACACACTACCAAATCGCCATGTCTCAGTAAAGCGGTACTGATAAGATATTATTTTTATAATGTGTCCGTTTTATGCCGTGTGAGGGGGGGGGGGGGGATAGGGACTTCAGCATGGCCGAAGCCATGCTCAAATAGTGCTATTACCGAATCGTGGAAATGGTTGATCCTATTGACAATTAAACATTATTCACTTTTTGCGATTAAAGATAAATACTGGAGCATGTAATATTTGCATCGTTAGCGGCTTTGATATACGGAGGTGTGTCTAATATATTTTTGGCATTAAGAGAACAACTTAAGCGATACTTAACGATACAAAAATAGGAAACACTACCAAAATACATTGTTCATAATATGCTAACAGTCAAGTTGACTGTAAGAACTTTAAATTCTTGGAGTGACATAATAAGTATAAATTAATTACGAGAACATTAAAATTGAACGTTGTTTGTATATTAGAATATTCACCGGCTCCTTTTTGTTTTTTCAATCTATTAGCATTAGCGTGCAATTAGCGTGCAATATAAATACATTGAAATGTATGTATACGTGCAGATATAATTTGGTAATGGTTTCCTTCAATACCTTAAACGTCTGTGCAATGTTTTCTGCTGTTTCTATCTAAAAATATCAACATACTCAGGTACGCTGACACTGTCTACAGTCAAACCTGTCATTAGCAGCCACCCAAGGGAGTCACCAAAAGTTGCTGCTGTACACAGGTGGCTGTTATAGACAGGTTAAAATGAGAACAAATTGTTAGTTTAGGACATGTTCAAACTGGCTGTTTGAGTCAGGTGGTTGCTATTCGCAAGTGGCTGCTAAGTCAGGTTAAACTGTATATTAAAGCACGAGAAGCATGCCTTAGACTAACTGAACAATCCAGATAGATATAAACAAAGGGAGTATACATGTTTGTATCTGAAGGGCAAATCATATTTATATTTTTTTAACTTATATTTTTCTTATCGGAATAATGAGACGAAAAGGGAACATTGAAAGCCGCTATATCGAAAAATTTGAATATTTTCAGGCTAGGTTTGATTAAGCCTGTTCATTCTCAGAAATGGAAATGCATCTTACTTCCCGCGCCGCTAAGTTCCAGGTTATGCAGCATAAATTTTATATACCGGTGAACAGTACAACTTTTATTTATATCAAACGATGGTGTGCATATGACGATGGAGACGATACCTTCAATGCGGTATTTTCAGATCTATAAATTGATCAAGAGATTTAACAAATACACATAGAATGGAATATTGAAACCACCCGTCATAAAACTGGCCTAAACATTAAAACCTGCATCTAAGTTTTAACAAATGCGTGCGTACCCAAGAAATCTTTCAACTTTTTAGATACAAAAATGAGCAGCTGCGTAACAAACATGCACCCCATGTAAAATTTGAGATCAATCCTACATTAAATGTAACTTTACGTGGGGCATATATTAAGGTTAAGGTCTCAACAATGCAACATAGCCTCATTACATTCACGATATAATGTATATTGCTTTTTTCTACATGATCTAATATCCAAAGCCATTTTATGCATAATTTAAAGTAAGATTCTTTCTTATTGCCAATTAAGTGTGAATAATTTCATCAGACTTGTCAAGATACTCAAAATTAAAAAACTGTTTGCAAAATTAGTCTCGGAAAAGGCGTTCTTCTGATCTGGTCCATCCAAAATCTTGCGGCACTGTTTTGAATTTCTCCATCATCTAAAATATATATATATAATAAGGTCTAGCAAGTCTTCCATATTTACTTATGGGCAATATCTAGCATTGTCCGCTAATGAATTTCAAACATAAATTTGCTAATAAGCCACGTCTCCTAGACCTATGTTTTTGCGACAAATTTCATTCTGAAGAATATCATCTTTACTTGTTGACCAAATTTACTTTTGCCTAACCTGATTATACACTGTACACGTATGCATTTTTTCTTGTAAGAGTACTTTGCTATTTTTTATGTTTTGGATAATGGTTTTATCTCCTGTTGCAGAAATACACAATTTAATAATTTCTGTTTTAATAAAGTGTTTTATGTTTTTCTCCGCTATATTGGCTAATCAGCTAATTGTTCTATCTGGTCTTAATTGTTCTTTAAAATTTAATGTTCACCTAAACATTTTTAATGGGATATAAATGAGAAAGATTTTTTTATTTAGTGCATGCCGATTATCTCCATTGTTTTGAGGCCATAACATGGCTTGCTTCAACCAAAATAACTCAAGTGCGTTATCTTTGATTTAGGAAGTGAAAATTAATTGGCGAAATGTGGGTTATGTAAACACTGTAACAATATATACAAAAAAAAATGTTGGATGCATGTATGCATCAAGTCGGTGCGAAAGAATTCGCATGTAAATAACAATCGTTATAAACTGGTAGACAACTTTTAACATTTTTACAAGCATACATTATAATATTTGTTTATGGCCATGCCATTAGAATATTCATTGTTTGCTTTTCATTTATTGGTAGGAATGGGATCGAATACCGAAAGCAGTATTGCAAGTTAGGCATATTCAAATTTTATTCCTATTTTATCCATGTTTGTTATTACGTCAAGAATTTATTCGTCGTCAAACCGAAGAATCGAATATTCGAATATTCAATCTCATCTGTGATAATAAAGTTACATGCATATCTGAAGGGAATAGGAATTGATTTACTAATGTTCTTCAACTACAAACGTAGGTAAATACGCAGTGCAACAATCAACATCCCTGGCCGATAGTACACAAAGTACGACAAATGTTATTTTCAAAAATCGTCACTTGCTAATCTTCATCACGTGACTTAATCACAGACACTTGTTTAGGGGTCCTTTGCTGGCCCTATTTATGACGTCATTTTTTAAGTTTGACGTCAACAGTCCGAATGTACCTTTTCCCGTGACGCGCTCAAAATGAAATAGGCCTGAATATTACCATACACTTTGGAAATCTGATAACAACTCAATTATAAATGTCACAAACGTCATCAACAGCTTGTTTTAAGCAAGACCTACCACAACCGATCTAAACTATGAAAACTCTAAAACCTAGCATATAAACGATTTCATTTTTCAAAGAAATGTATACTGTTACTGTTAATAGTGGTGAGCGGCATGCGCAGAAATGAGATATCATAACCGTACGTGAACGGCTTAAACATATGAAGCCAGAAATATGTTTAATGTTTCGACAAATTTGAAAGCTCCCATTTAATTAATATAAGTATGTGTAAAACATTATTGTAAGTGCGCCAGTGTACTATACTAGCAGTCAGCAGGATTTACTTGTATATACTGAGAACCCTTTCACTAGACGACTTCGCTTTAACCTATGTAAAATGATATTGCCTCTACCTGGGAGCGAACCCGCACCGTCAGGGCGACAGCGCCTGGCACTGAAATTCCGCAACCAATTGATCTAACCGGGACAACCTCTAAAAAAGGTTGATCGGATAGCCCTGATATGCGTCATCATCACTGCACAACATCGGTAACGAGTTATTTTACTGAGAACAGTACTGACTATATGTACGGGAGACTTTTTACGGACGTTGTACGTTTTGTTTTTCAAAGAAGTTCGTTCTCTTACTTGTTTTTTTTTTGAGAAAAGAATTACGAAAGCTAGAAACGATTACTATTTTAATGAATTCTTAAAAACATTTTAGAAGAAAAATCATTTAACTCATTAAATTCAATATTATTACTTAGCAGATAAATCAACTTCATGTTTCGTTATGATATCATTTGTTATATTTCCCATTTAATTTGTTTTGGTAGGCTAAAATACAAGTTCTTTTTCTACCTTTCTTACTTTTCTTAACGTATGCAAAAAGAAACATTTCAAACATTAATTTGTGCAATGTTTTTATTGAACAAGATTGAACCGTTAGAAATAAGTTCAAGTTGATAAATTTTGTTTTTTGTTGATGACATTCAAATGGCAACTGTAGACGTACCTTAACCAGAAAAGGAACGCTTTATATAAAATATTTACTTATTATGAGAATTTTTATTAATTTATACTAATACAAAAGAACAATAAAATTTGCTTCTCAATGGGTAAATTCGACCTCATATTGTATGTGTTATCTCCACTGAAACCTGGGTGTTATTTGAACAGCAGATAAGAGTTGAATCAATATTTTTGTTATCTGAAAGCGGACTTAACAGTTATGGCGTACATGATACATTTAGGAGTGATTTTGTTATTTTATACAACAGGCAATGTTTATTGAACCCGTCGTTATTATTGGAGACATTAATCAACATTTAATTCAATCTTAAGTATAACAATTTCTAATATCTTTTTAAATAATATTTTGAAATGACCTTAATATGTATAGGTCACATATCTTCCTTGTTTTTTGACAAACTTTTCTTTCCAATACATTTGAAAACATCTTCAGAAGCTGTTCATGAAAATATAGTTATAGTGTCACTGCAACCAAGTTATGTCTTACGGTTACATGTTTTACTAAATGGGTTTGCGTTTAAGTAAATACTTCCTTTTCATAGATACTTAATCATGATCAAAACCTTTGGTGATAAGAAATTCGTTGTAATGCGTTTTATTATATGTTTTTTGTCTTTCTTTTAATGAACTAGCTGTTCAGTGTGAATGGTGCTCTTACCGATCAGACGGCAGTTATCTGACTGACAGGACATTGTACTGTTCGAATGGTTGCTGTGGCACCTACTCTTACCAATACTGCTGTCCTGATTACACGACGACGTACGTTTCGTTTTAATGCTTTTAAGGTGGAATGGATCTTTAAAAATATTTTCTAGAAATCTGTTGAATTTGGTATCGTATGAAAGTTCATGATATTTCTGATACTGGACAATCATTTATTTTCACAATTTACTCTAAGCGTCACTATTTTTCAATAATGAAAACAAGGCTATTTCACGATCATTTACAGACCGTCAAAAACGTGGGTAAATGGTATTCTTTGCGGCGTCATGTGCAGTAATAGGATAATTGTCAAAATAAATGTCCAATTTGTATCTCAGAAATATCTTGAACTTTCATTTGATATTAAATTCCACAGATTTCTAAACAATATTTTAAAAGGTACATTCCACCTTAACACCTTTATATATTAATGAAATGTACAGGTTCATTCATAAATTCAATATTTTGATATTAGAACAGGTCAAATGTAATATACCTTTAAAGACTGAAACCAACAGGAACATAATGAGAAATATTATTATAAATAAATATTGAAAAATAATAAACTGAAGGTAATAAACTGATAAGATTAACGCAGAACGGTAATAAAATGATCTCTTTTCCCGCTAAAGTTACATGTATAGTGTTAGTATGCCTACATTAAAAAAATCCGGTATTAAAATTATTAAATGTTTCCTGTTTTACAATTTCAGCAATTGGTGGGTAAGAGCTTAAGGATGGAAACAATGTATTGCCTTAGCTTTGAAAAGCTAGACTTTCTGTCTCATATAATTATTCTTTATATTGTAGAAACGTTGGCATAATCGTTGGTGCAGTTGTTGGCAGTGTTGTATTTGTCATCATTGTTGTATCTATTATTGTTGCTGTTTGCTGCTGCTGTAAAAGGTCACAAGGTCAGGCGGGTCAAGTCTACCAACCGTCTTACTCTGCGGGAGTAAATGCGGGTAAATGTCTACTACAAAACAATCGCGTCCATGTGTTGTTTCCGTTTAAATGTAAAGCATATATACCTCTTTATTCTTTGACTTTCAGATAAATCTAAGTTGAAGATCATACAATTGTAAATAGAATTTTATCCTGATACTTACTAAACATGGTATTAAAATATTATATTAAGAAAAAGAAACAGATTTAAATTCGTTATGAAGTTGCAATTTATACCTCACAACTTCTTGTAGTGTGTATGTGTGTGTATGTGTGTTAACAAATTCCGTTGCTTTCCTATTTCATTTACGAAGTTTTATTGCTGCAAATTAAACTCATTTTTTGAGGAAAATATCGAACAATGTTTTTTGCAGTTTATGGCCAGCAGGCTACAAATCCAGGCTACGGCCAGACGGGGTATGTTATAGGAGCTTACTCCGGAGCACAGATTCAGACAGCGAATGTTCAACCAGGTACTGCACAAAGATGGGAAGCCCCGCCTTCCATGAACGAAAGAACCACTCCGTAAAAATCTAAAAAGACAGACAACAAAATCTGTGATAATTAAAAAGAGCAATTATATGCGTAGCATGCTGGACGTGTTCTCACAATAACTAAACATAAAATAATGGCATCCTCATCTATTCCTGGTATTTGTTAGTATCTGTTGTTGTGAATAACTTTATTTGATGGTATTAAATGGTGTGAAGTACTGAATTACTATTTTTGATATTGCATTTCGTTATTGCATGTAATTAGTTTCAGCTTTCAAATTTGAATTCGTATATGAGTTAAGCATATAAATCAGTGATTAATTTATGAGAGGAACATTTAAAACAAACTATTTTAACCTCAGTGCGACAGACAATCATGGTACTTGTCGTTTAAAATTTAAAACTCAAGCATTTGTCTTCTATATACAAAGACATTGTTCTAAATAAAATTATTGAATCCTTCTTTTCTTTTTTCTTGTTATTGAATGTATTTATATTCAATAATATCATTAGGAGCTGTTTGGTTTCTGCACATCTGAAAAATGCAACAAAAAACCCATTGTTATCACTATGTAATAGTGTTGACTGATTTATATTGAGGATAATAATGACCTATTTGCAAGGGGAAACTTTTCAAATGATATAGAAATCCGACCGGAAATCAATCTAGAACTCCCACGACCATATCGCCACGCAACGTTAAATCGGAGCACACACCTTATGCTCCAAAGCAACATCTCCACGACAATACTGATTTCCACTGGCCTGGAGACATTTCATGAAACCTTCCTACACACAATAGCTATTGTGTTATTTTAAATAATATAGGTTGATACTGTAAATTGAAAACTCTTTGCTGTGACACCGTACCTTGCCATGTTAGTCGCTCCGACTAACAAACCATAACCCAATTATTTCCCATTGAAAACTAATACAAAAGTAACGTTGTGAGACGTTGTCGCCATTATCAGACGACAGTGACTATTTTTACTTATAACAACGCTGACATTTTTGCAGGAGGAGATCTTTAACGCCCGCTTTATCGCACATACTATCAAATTTAATAGGCTCAGACTGGAATTGAATTAATATTTCCACGACAACAGCGTGTGAGCGTGGTGTGCCTAGAACCTTATTTGCATACCCGAAATTCAATGCAAACATGTTTTGCAAACGACCATTCAAATTCTGCACTTGCCTTATTTATTAACGGTTTGCAGTGCCTTGTTATTGCATTGAAATATCCATGTACACCGCAATATGCATACCATCGTTTGGTATGGATCGACATTGTACTGTTTATTGGTGTAATTATTGATTGGCGCTAAACCGGGGCTAGGCGGCGTGAGCGTTAAATGCATTTCCATAACTGCTCGTGAACAGTTTCAATCAAACCGAGCCTGCAATATATTTCATAATTATTTGTCATTTTGACAGCTTTCAAATCTCCATTTTTATAAATTTTCTAAATATAGTGTACACAAAATTAAATTCCCTACAATTTTTCTGATGGTCGCTGTGTTGAGGATCTGTTACTTGAGGTGGATTTTTAGAGATATCCGTTTTAACCTGTTCATACATTTGCCACTTTGTTAATATACGTTTGTTTTCAGGATGACGTAAAGAATTTTTAATTTATGTGTAATTGTTAAGCTTCTTACAACTGTAACCTATTTATTGATTTTGATAAGCATTGACCAGATTTGGTCTTGAAGTATTATCGTTAATTAGACTAAGTATGGTTGCGCGCACATCTTACTACGAAAATAAAGAGTTTGATAAATATGGGTGTTTCGTGTGTTCAGAGTGTTGAGCTATGAGTTGACGTCTCATTTAAGGATTGAATCGATATTTGATGGTTTCATTTGGGTATGGAAAACAATTGCGTTGTTTAAAGTGCATGAAGCACGCGTACTTTAAACAGTACAGAAATGACCATTGCTGCACATGCGGTACTAAACGGAGTCAATTCCAGAAATGATTACATATTAAAATACTTCACTTGTTAGAGTAACTGAAAATTGTTTTGTCTTCATATTAAATCAATATTCAATGTCATTTAATCTTTACTGAATGTTTTCTTAAATCAATGCGATACCCACAATGCAGGTTAAAAATGTGTACATTTTTAAACTTATTTAACTGATACATGTAAATAAGAGTTTAGGGTTTCCTTACTAAAAAGGGTTTTTATTTTAATATAGTTGTAATGTAGCTGATTCCATATAATTGCAACGGACTAATAATGATTAACTCTGCCTCCCAATTATAATACACTGTCTATCGCTACTTAGATATTTTAAATATACAACAATGTTGAAAAGACAAGATAACACTTCACGACGGTTTGTTGTTCTTTTCCCGATCAAAAGGCAAAACATTAGGCAATAAGGTTAGTTTTCTGGTTTGTTTAACTTTTATGCATGAAACGTATTATAGCAAAAAAAAAAGACAACTTCCGTCAAACTACTCCCAAAAATTCAATTATTAATTATAAATAATATTAAATTATTAAAAGTTAATCGTTGACTGATGGTGACAAATGATCACATATTCAAGTAGAAGTATATGTCTTTCTTATAAAAATACATACGCAATGTGACCTAACCATCTTACAACCCTTATAACTGGATGTTAAAAAACTCTTTTTTTTGAAAGGCGTGAACCACAAGCGTACTAATAGTGTACTATTTACTACAGTCCTTTCAAGCTCTCGTTTTGCAAGCCATGCGAAGAGTGTTCTACTGACCGTTCCGAGGCGGTATCCCCAAAGATTCTCTTCTGTTAATTGTTTGTGGCGTCCTATTTGAATTGACATACATAATATAAATCATGCGCTCTCTCTCTTCCTCTCTTCTTTTTCGCTGCGTGGGGAGGCTGTGTTTTTTGAGTGTGGCGATTCCTGATATGCATATTGCTTTTTTATAGCAAACAGACCACTCTCAGTACTCTTCGCATGGCTTGCAAAACGAGAACTTGAAAGGACTGTATTAAATAGTACACTATTCGTACGCTTGTGATTCACGCCTCTCAAAAAAAGAGTTTTTTAACATCCAGTTAGAATTATTATCAACTAGAACAAAACCGCAATTCAAAATTGGTTGAATGAGAGTTTGTTCTACATAGTGTGTATTATGTGTTAACATTTTGGCTGTACTTTTACTTTACAATATATGATCGCGTTCAAATTAAAATGCTTATAATTATACTGACCAAAAATACAAAGTATCCACTTTTTATGCTTATATTCTCATTAACATATTTTCATTTAATCAGGTACGCTTTGCATGGTGTTTAATTGGTTAATCTCAGTTGTTTTTAATTTCAATTGTTCATAAGCATAATCTTCCACACCAAGACCTAAGCAACGGCCAGTCGAATAACAATTAATAATGGATTACAAAACACTATATATTCAATTTAAAGGGAGGTAATTGGAAATGGTTGGACTTTCTAGTGTAGTTTATCGAGGACTACTTGTTTTATTGATGAATGTTTTGTGATTTTATTGATCATATATATGAATACTTCAAAGTATCACTGACTTTTTCTTGGAACCCTCATTACAACAAAGGAAAAGATAACTAAGTTGTGGCTACAGATTTTCAAGAACACTTTTCCTCTTTGCAATGATAACAGAAATGCAAAGTTTTCCAAAACAGAACTCTAAGTTTTCGTTTTCAAATTTTACAAAATTTAAGATAGGAAAGTGGATACTTTTTATTTTTGAATTGTTATTTATCATTCTTCCTTCAAAGAATTTAATGTTGCAGTTATTTTTCCACGGATTTCCCTATAGTGTTGTCTTTGCTTCCATTTTTTCTTCATGTCTTGAATGTAACAGATTGCAAGTAGGATCAAAAACGAACCTGAAAAAACACCATATTTTTTACACAATTGCACAACGTAAAAATAGGAGATTGAAGATATTTAAGATGCTTTGAAATAAAAGTAGATCAATAAAAAAGGAACAAACTATAAGAAACGAAAAACGTGAAATATGCCTATCAGGAATTGCCAGATCAAGCAAACACAGCCTCCCAACACAGCAAAATTGTAGATAGGGGAATAGAGCATGGTTATACAATGATCATTTTCAAAATTAACGACGCAGACAAATAACGAAATCGAAACCCGCCTTGGAATTGTTAGTGCCAAAACGATTTGTCTCTGGAATTTAAACCAGGGTCAGGGTTGCATCAACCTCACAGTTGCCTCAACAGGTTTGCATATATGCATGTCTTGGTGAAAAAATCCAATCCACCCTTCATCATTTGCTTGCAACATTGTCAAGTGGATTGGTGGGTTGGAGTTGTTTCATCAAGACAAATTGTACTCATATGTGAACCAATAGGGGCAAGTGTGAGGTTGGTGGACCCTTTCAGAACCTGGTATTTTACCCTCAGTTGCAAACTATTTTGCAACTGACCGGTCCAAAGCGATAATCAAAATAGTTCTCGTTATCGTTAATTGTATGTGGTGTATAATTGTGAATGTATTCTTTAACTTCATGCTCTCTTTTCCACTCGACCTCTTTCGCTTTGTGCGATGGCTGTTTATCTAATTGGGGCTATTCATGTATATTTCGTTTTTCTTTATATTTGGACAGAACTACTGCTTCTGAATTACTTTTTTAAACACTTGAGAAAAACGATAAAAATAGGCATATTAAAATTATTTTACATTTGTTATAAGTATTTAACTTAAAAGTTCAAATGACAAAGTGACATTTTTCCCAATTCGTTTCAAAAATGCCTGTCAATAGCCCAGGAATGCACTGTATTTAGAAGACAAACTACAGTTTTATTTTGGATAGAGTTGTATATTAAGCAAAATCTATCTAAATGCAACCACGTTGTCCACCTTGGTCTAGCTTTATGATGATTTAAAATTCATGATATAACATAAATTTAAAGCTATTTACCAACAAGAAAGCTATTAAAATAAAGAAAGAGAAAGGATGTCAACATTTCGAGGAATCTGGCAGTGCCATAATCGTCATCAGTCAGCAAGCAGCAACGTTTGACTTCTTCAGCTTTTTGCGTTACTTCCGTCTGAAAAAGACTGAGTATATTTAGAAAGTGTTTATGTTTAGAAAGTTTTTTTGCTATTTATGTCTGAACGCCGGACATAAATTTAAGGTTTTTAACAAATTGAGGCGGTAAAGATGCCAGTGCTTAAGACAGGAATATTCAGCATATTTTTCAGCGTTAGCTGTCTAAGCTCAGTTTTGACCTAGTTTTTCGACCAATGAAATGTTGTAAATAATACCCGTATTCTCTTATTATGCAGAGGGAAAATGAAATAAACTATTTCGATTGGTAGCTCTTTACACCAGAGAGGCATCTAGCAGGCTGAAAGTGGGATTTTATTATTATGCAGCGGAAAAATCAAATAGATGAATTAGATTGGTTGTTAGTGGTTGTTGTATTGGAGGAAAAACATATTTACGATTTAAGTAACCAGTTAAGTCAATATTGATGGCTTAATACAATATTATATGGAATATTCCTGGGTGTCCTTTGCATACAATACACAGTGAAAAACGAAAGAGAAGTCCCACTAGATACCGTTTTAAGGTTTTTAACAAATTGAGGCGGTAAAGATGCCAGTGCTTTAGACAGGAATATTCCCATCTTTGTGCAGTAGCGGAAAAATCTAATAAATTATACAATTCACAGTGAAAAACGAAAGAGAAGTCCCACTAGATACCTTTTTAAGGTTTTTAACAAATTGAGGTGGTAAAGATGCCAGTGCTTTAGACATAAATATTCCCATCTTTGTGCAGTAGCGGAAAAATCAAGTAGATTAATTAGATTGGTTGTTAGTGGGTGTTGTACTGGAGGAAAAACATATTTACGATTTAAGTGACCAGTTAAGTCAATATTGATGGCTTAATACAATATTATATGGAATATTCTTGGGTGTCCTTTGCATACAATACACAGTGAAAAACGAAAGAGAAGTGTAGATATTCCTAGTTCTTACTGGTTCCTTTCTAGTTCCTTTGATACTGATTGTTAATTTCAAGCTCGTAAGACAGGTTCATTGTAGTGTAGTGGCTAAGCGGAGGCCCCGGGTTCAATACTCAGGACGGACACTTTTTTTAAACTTAATATACGTAAAAGTTGGTAGATTATTATTTATATTTATTAAATTTCAAGGACATTTATTCATCTTGAATTCTCACTCTACACGAGGTAATTTATTGAAACTGAATATTTTGCTTCTTTAATCGACTTGTTTTTACTGTACGAAATTGTTGAAACAGCTTCAACATTTTTTTTGAAAGACACTTTCAATAAATTTATGAGTTTTCTTGATTCGGTCGCTTAATCTCTAAGTCATACTAAGAAGGCAGGGAGGGTTCGTCAACAGCTATAACAAATAAAATAAAATAACTAAACTGTTTCTGCTTTGCCTCTCTGTATTTCTTTCTTTCTTATAAACATGTATATATAAATCTTTTCCATCAACGCCGTTTATCTTTTTAAAGATATTTCTTGTTTGCAATAAGCAAAAGTTATTTAGAGGAACATCTTTGGAATAGTGTAGGATCTACAAAGCTTTAAATATAATCAAGCTTTAGACTAATTTTAAACAATTTTAAACAATCATGAGAAATTGATGATTTTATGAAAATTACTTAATTTGTTCAAGTTTTTTTAAAGTAAAACAATACATACATTCATGTATGCCAAGATAAATATTATTTTCTTGCCCATACGCATAGTCTGGGCATTTGTTAACTTACTCTTTAAATCGCACAAGTAAGATTTATTAGAAACTACAGCAATATGTTTTTGAAAAGAATAAAATACATTACCATGACATGAACCGTTAAAACGCAACGAAAGACAATATTGAACATCATAATAATATTTGAGCTTGTATCATCGCTTCTAAAAAACGGTAGTTCGCCTACAGTAAGGTGTAGAAAAGTCATGTTTAAGACAGAAAATATTTAAATAAAAATCAGCCAACAAAAGGTTTATTCAATTTAATATCGTAATTTGTCTTTACTTATTAACTAAATCCAAAGACGAGTTTTTTCTACAAACAGCGCATCACTACTACTAACTACTTCTACTACTATTACTACTACTACTACTACTACTACTACTACTACTACTACTACTACTACTACTACTACTACTACTACTACTACTACTACTACTACTACTACTACTACTACTACTACCACTAACTACTTCTACTACTACTACTAACTACTTCTACTACTATTACTACTACTACTACTACTACTACTACTACTACTACTACTACTACTACTACTACTACTACTACTACTAATACAACTACTACTACAACTACATCTACTACTACTACTACTACTACTACTACTACTACTACTTCTACTACTACTACTTACTACTTCTACTACTACTACTCCTACTACTACTACTACAATTACTACTACTACTACTACTAACAACAACTACTACTACTACTTCTACTACTACTACTACTACTACTACTACTACTACTACTACTACTACTACTGCTACTACTACTACTACTATTACTTTTACTACTGCTACTACTACTACTACTATTACTAATAATAATAATAATAATAATAATAATAATAATAATAATAATGAATAATTGTGTACAGCATGAAATTTAAAAAAAATATATATATAAGAAAAGAACGTAATTGTTGTTGCTTACTTATTAGTTTCAGAAAGGTTATATTTCGCAGCTGGCGTTTACATGAAGAGCACATCTGATTACTTACTGTATTTGTCGTGAATCTTGTCGTGCATAATTCATCACAGCTGTTGCTGCTGTGATTGAAGAGGCCAATCATAGTCGATGCTGGATCACAGTTCCGAAACAACTGTAAAATCAGAGAATATAGTGAAAATATCATTAACTTAATAACTTATAAACAGACAATCGTTTAATTTCTTTAGATTTAATATTTATAACATGATAAATAGTTTTGATTGAACTTGTTCAGTGATGAGAAGTGAATGAAATACTTCACAGCCATTTTTTTTATGGAGATTTAATTTATAAACTTAAAAAGATAAAAGACTTTGTTAATGTTTTAATTTCTCCCGGTTATTCGTAAAAACCATCTGTCAATTTAAAAAGAAAGGTTACCAACGTGATATTTTACAGCGCTCTGCAGGCCTGGTGATTAACCCTTCTACAGTTGATCATTATGCTTACCTCTTTGGTTGCACGACGGTGCCAAGGGATTAATGAAGGTTAATGGGGAAATCTTTTCTTAAAAGAACCTAGAAGCTCAATTTGTTTCTTTTATCCCTGACATCGTTTTCTTGCTGATTTTACTCCAGGAGCTCTGGTCTCGGTAAGATTATTGAGAACCCGCCCCATTCGGCTTTGCAATGCTCTTAGCTTCTTATGTTTTATATGTTTGGGTGCTTTTGCATGCAACATTGTTAAGCCGATAAGTGGGCTGGAGTCTTTTCACAAAGACACTTTGTACTTGTTTTGTGATATGAAAACCTGTTGGGGCAAGTGTGAGGTTGGTGCACCCTAGAACCTGGTTTAAACCCCCAGTGGCAATTTGATTTGTCACTGACCGTTCCAAGGCGGTAACCCCTCGGGTTCTCATTTTTGTTTATTGTTAGTGGTGTCTGTTTTGAAACTGATTATTTTATTAACCATGCTCTCCCTCCTCTCTTCTTCTTGACTGTGTGGGGAGGCTGTTTTTTCTGAATATGGCGATTCCTGATATGCATATTTCACCTTTTTCTAAATAAAAAGCAATCATGTTAATTTTTCCGAGTCTTTCGTCAAAACTGTCTGTAAATTTAAAAAGAATGTTACCAAGTTGACACTCTTAATACAAATTTATTTAGCGCAGACAATAATATTGCGTCAGGTTAGTTTTCGTTTATGTAGTTTATATACGAATGTATCTTGGCGTTTTTTTGGTAAGTTTTTTGTAGCTTTATTGTGAACGTGTGTTCGACTTAATAGGCCGATATCACGAAACATTTATTTAGAAAACTCACCAACTAAACAGATTTTTAAGGTAGCCGTGGCAGCTGATCGATTATCTAATAAAACAAAAATGAAAAGAGGTAGAACAAGTCAAAGCGAATTTGCAGACTTCTGTAATACTGATAATACGGATACTGCAATAGTGGGTTGAAGTTTGGTTCAAAATTAAAATAATGCATAATGAAAACGGTTCTTACATTTTTATTTGTTTCTCTCAGGTCTGTGAACCGCTGGTCTGGTAAACAGTAGTATGTCTTACAC
The DNA here is from genome assembly GCA_038501625.1 of Corbicula japonica. Classification (NCBI taxonomy): domain Eukaryota; kingdom Metazoa; phylum Mollusca; class Bivalvia; order Venerida; family Cyrenidae; genus Corbicula; species Corbicula japonica. The sequence goes on from JAZAYU010000131.1 coordinate 833,467, forward strand.
GGTAAACTGTACGACTTAATCTGATCTGACTTATTCTGATTTGATGAAACACAAACAAAGTTATCGATTGTGACGTTAAAAGCGGCAGAATAACTAAGATGAAATTCACGATCAAAACCCATCATCATAAACAGTGTACAAATTATGTTTACTGTAAAATAGAAACAAATGAAGTATGTAAAGGAACAAGTCTTTGACAGTAAAGGAACTTTCTGCTTCTTGAGAACATTTTTAACGTTTCCTACCCTCTGGCAAACAGTAGTTTGCCTATTTTCATGTCCGATTTCTGTACAAGTTCTTAGTCCGATAATCAAATCTGCGACTACATCAGCAATATCAGTAGCTTGTCCGAATTCATCAGCCACTCTTAGAAAATCTCCATATACCTTTTCAACGCAAACCGAAAATGAATTATTTCTATAGAAACTGAAGAATGTCATTTCCGAAACTAAGTTAAGCTCAGTTTGAAAGCGCTCCAAAAGTGTTCCCAATGCTTGTATGATGCACTCAGTAACACGACTTGTTTCATTTTTGCAACACTGTACATGTAAAAATACCAAGCATTTTATGGCATAAGAAGAAAACTCAGACTCGATGGGTGATCTTGCGATACATTTATGCAGAGAATTAACAATCCATTTACATGTACTTCTGTTTGGCAGCTGTCTCACAAGATGTCTCACTTCTTCGTTTCCCTCGTTTCCATTAATCAGTAATTTTAACAGTCTGTACACCTTTTTATGTTTTTCTGACATGGATGTTAGCATGTAATGCTTTTCAGATTCTGTTATAGTTAATCTTACAGATGATGCAGATTTCGGGAGACGTCTTTGGTATTTTTTCATTAGGAGAAAGCTTCTTGAACTTTCAATGATATGCCCCCAGTCATTGAAACGAACATTCAGATCTCTTCGAAATTCGTTTTGGAGTCTTAATCTAAATGCCACAGAAATGTCTATGCTGACTATATTTACTTCAGCGTTAGCATTGATTGGAACATAAAGTGCCAGTTTGGATGCTGGTCCATGCAAACGAAGATACTGAAAAGGTAAATCTGGTAGATTATGGTTTTCAACAGATCTTTTTAAGCGTTTATGAAAACTATCAGAGAGCTTCTCCAGTTGCTTTTTTGCACGTTTATCAACTGAACCATTAATTTCTGCTAAAACAAGAATATAGTCGAACTCGTCTGGGTAAGCATTTTTGGTCCCATCGTAGAAACTGCCAACTTTAAGCAGACGTGTTTCATCGTAAGCATTTACGTTTTCAAGGGATTCAACAATCGGTTTAATCAAATTATGAACGCATGATTCTGTAAACTTCTGAATTCGGTCTACAACATCCTGACTAATTTTATACTCGCACTCAGTTCGAAATAGTTCTTGTAAGTAATGTTCTGTCGCTTCAGCATTGTTTACATGCTCTTCATGACCGTGCAATAATGGGATCGATTCATCATATCCGATTTCTACAATCGCGTCTGTATTGCTAGCCATACTCAGACTGAAGGTCGTCGGCCATGAAATGTGTAAGTAAATACATTCTGAAGAAAACAACAACATCGAAACATGAGCAGGAGCCAAATAAAAGTACATTTACGTGTAAGCTATGGTTTTGCGTTTTTGATGTTGCCGGATGGAAAAATTCATTAAGTTTACTATTTTCTGAAAGTAGAAACTAGTTCATGGAAGACAGCTCTCGTTGTTTTTTCTTTTGACCTCTGAAGCGTTCCACATGCAATTTTCGTTCGTTGGAAATCAATTGATGAAAATATAACAATCGTCTTTATGTTTAAGAAATATATCTAATCTACTCGGAATAAGCTGAGAATGTGAAAAAATTTGTGAATAACTTTATGAACGGTTAAGTGTAGAAAATAAGGAATGATTTAAAAGGAAAGTAATGACAGACCGCGATGGCCGCGTCTTTGGCAATAGTTAAAAAGGGAACATTGAAGCAACCGAGCACGACAAAAATGAAAATATTGCAGACTCGGTTTGATTAAGTCTGTTTATGGGCAGTAATGGAAATACATTTCTACATCAACTCGCTCCTCGTTCGACATTGTGATATCTTCAAATCGTGGTTAAACCACTTTTATTTTTTATTTTTATTTTAAATTAAATCCGTACATACCTTTTTAATAAATTTTCTATGTAGTACATATATTTAAATTAACAGCATAGATGAAGCGAGTATTGGCTAATGTAAATTGCATTTATAGCCTCAGTATACGCTTGCATAATGTCACAAATATAATTGTAGACAAAAACACAGTTAGAAAAGTATCCTGAATCCAAATGATTTCAAATTAATTCTTACAACTAAATTCCAAAAGAAAAGAAATGAAAACGTGTATTTTCGTAAAGTGAAGTTTGTTGGTCAGGTCAATATTGTTAATAGTATAATTAATCTTCCTGGTTTACATGCACAGCGTAACTGCTTGATTTGAGATATATTTCATTTTCTTTGATCTACTACCTATTAAATTTTATCTTCACTAAGACATGGGGTACCGGATTTATATTTGTATAGCAGATAAGAACTCAATCAAATTTGTTGAATGAATCTTATTTCTTATCTTTAAGACGACTCTAAAATAATGGCTAACCTTATACATTTAGGAGTAATTTTGTTGTTTTGCGTTACAGGTAAAGGAGTATTTTTATGTTTTGTGTTACAGGTAATGCATATTGATTCGTGTAATATGCTAATGAACAAAAGTCTTGTCCGGTAGGAAGTCTGGATCTTGTTGCATGCCTATTTTCAACTCATTACTCTACCAGCAGCACTGGCTTAAATGCCACAATTCATTTATTTCATTGAACGCATATAAATATCATCTTTCCATCAATACCAAATTAATGCTGGTAGTATAATGGCATCTTTGAAGTTCATGTGTTAAAATGATTTTATCAATTTAAACACCATACTGAATATGACTTTTGTCCCTGAGAATATATTTTCGGTGTCATTTAGCAACCATTTATTTAATCAGGTATTAAAATGTTGTTTGTTTTTTTTTTCAATCGAATTTTAAACATTATGAATATAATTATTTCACTTACTTGTTTTGAAGACAAACTTTCCTTCACATAGCTAGGAATGTGACGAAGAAAAAACTTAAGATGCACGTAGCTGTTCATGAAAAAAGTGTCACTGTTTAAAACGGGTTATGTATTGTGGCTTAATTGGAAAGCAGATACCCACACAATAAAACCTATCGATTTCAAAATATGACTAATAACCGCTTGATACTTCGCTCATTATCACGGGTTATTTTGGTTTTTCCTCTGACTTGATTTTTGTTTGTATATGGGGATTTTATTGGCAATTCCATATGATCTAATAATGTTTCAAGTTTAAAGAGTATACTCCTATTCCTCGCGGGGAAATTATATATTATTCGTAAAGAAAGTTTAAATTTGCTTCCATTTTTCAACATTCATCTTAAGAAATTAAAAACCTGAATAGTAAACGTTAAACTTTTGATATTGAAAAGTGAAATATGCATATCACGAATTGCTATAACCTCAAAATACAGCTTCACCCCGTAGTCAAAAACTAGAAAGAACAAACAAAAAAACAGAGAGTATGGGTTTAATAATGACACGTTAGGGATAACCGACGTGAAACGGTCAGTGGCAAAACAAGTTGCTGGTTCTAGGGTGTACCAGCCCCAATAGGTTCTCAAATGAACAAACAAGTAAAATTTGACTTGCAAAATATACAAACATATAAAACAAAAAAAGAAGTTAATAACGTTGTCAAGAAAAAGGTACATGTAGGTACTCAATGACCTTACTAAAACCAGAGCACCTGGAATCAAGCCAGCAAGGACACATCACCATAATAGAGATTACAACATTATTAACAACTAGTTTTCAGAGCAGATTATCTAAAATTAAAACAATGAAGCTAAATATGGCGTACGAAAAGGCTCAAAAGGTAACAAGTGCCGGTGCACCTGTAAATTTATACGTTGGACGTGTAAATTTACACAATGGACTTATAAAATTACAGGTGCACCTGCAAATAAGCAGTGCATCACTTTAGAAAATTGAAGGTGGACCTGTAAAATAGCGGTGCACCGATAAAAATATGCGTCCATCGTATAAATTTTATGCGCTCATCGTGTAAATTACCGGTGCACCGCTAATTTACTAGTGCACCGGCAATATTAACATGATCAACCAATCACAACCCTTGGTTTATATAGTTGAATTTGCTGAAATATTTATTTTTAAATTGAAATAGTTTTACCTTTTATTTTATTTTTTATTTTCGCTCTAAAATTATTAACATATTTTTTCATATTTTCAAAAGTAAAAGATCAATTTAAGCATTTATATCAAGTTAACATTCACTACAACTTCCAACATATCATCAACACAACAAGAATTTAACATAGCCAATGTAAGAAAAATTTTTAATTGGCTATCATTAGTATGGGTATAAATAGCGAAAGGGTCAAAATTGAAATGTAGGTGCACCGGTAATTTATGCGATGGACGTATAAATATGTACGATGGACATTAAAAAATTTAGGTACACGTCTATTTAAAATGGCGGTGCATCTGTATTTTATGGGTGCACCTGTAAATTTATACGTCCATCGCGTAAATTAACACGTCCAACGTATAAATTTACAGGTGCACCGCTAAATTAATTTTATATGTAGGTGCATCTTCAATTTACTTTTCGTACGCCATTGCTAAAATTCTAAACAACAAGTTCAACTTATATCATATCTGTCATGGTTAATGTACCAGATTTTTAAAGATGCTATTTTTGCATTTCTTTCCTATATGACAAATACCTTTTTATGAACTTTAAAGGTACAATGATTTCTCTTAATGTCTTATCTGTTAAAAGATGTAAAATAAAAATTCAGTTGTGCTTGCCAGTTGATTACTTTTATTATTTTTTATTCCCACTGTGACATTACTTAAACACATACTTGAGAACCAATAAAAAAAGTCTGAAATACGTTTCTTAAGCTATTAATTACAATTGAGAAAAGAAGGGGCATTGGAAAAAGAAAAAAAAACAGTAAAAAATTAATCAAATTATTTCAATAAAAAGAAAACTGGTAGTTTATATCAAATGATAGTGCCTCTTGCTGGATGCGAACCCGCACCGTCACGGCGACAGCGACTAGCCCTGCAATTCATGCGACGCAACCAATTGAGATGACCGGGACAACCCCAAAAAGGTTGATCGGATAGCCCTGATATACGTAACAATCACTGCATGACATCGGTTATTGGTTATTTTACTGATAACAGTACTGACTATATATGCGGGGAGACATTTTACGGCCGCCACGCTGCACAAATAGCGCAACTGTGAATTTCAAATGATAGTGCCTCTAGCTGGATGCGAACCCGCACCGTCACGGCGACAGCGCCTAGCCCTGCAATTCCTGCGACGCAACCAAATGAGTTAAAGTTAAGGTAATATCAGTACACACAACCGAACTAAAATAATATTTCTAAAAATATCAATGTATTACATTTTTCCTTAATATCATGTCAGTAAGCATATTACATGCAAATGAAAACAACAGGTGCAATATCCGATGAATTAAGAGCCTGAGCCACGTACATTATTGTTTTTGTTTTTTCAAAGAAGTTTAATTGAAATTTATTAGCTTAATTTGATAATTGAATATCGAATATTGTTGGCTAAATGTACAGGCTGTTTGTGTCTACGCTGGTCATAACTTTGACAAATGCAGCTGCATTCTGCCTTAAAGGACAATAAACGATTAAAAAAATCATTCTTAAAGTTTTTACAAGATCTGAACAACTGCATAACATTAACAGCTAAGCTAGTGAAGAAATGTTGTCATATTACTAATTTAATTGTTTAAGTTCTATAACTGATCACGGAAGACCAGTCTCAGATCTCAGCAATCTGACGGATCGCAATTGTGAACAATCTCAGAACTGATCAATCAGAAACTTGTAATCCGACCTTGGTTTTCATACTCATTTTATTACCGTGGAACCGCTCTGCCTCCTGCGAGTGAATACATTGGTGTTGGCTTCCAGGTTTTCTAGTTAAAGAAGAATTTCGTGTTCCTCCAGGCATAATGTTCCAGCCCTAGGAAGGCACATCGATAGAACTTACGACCTAACATGTTACTTCATAGCTTCAAAACATTAAACATTCTATATACCGGATGACTTTAACCCACATAGGTGAGAAGCCAGCGAATGTCAGACAATAACCTCAACAACAGGGCCACACTGCTCCCCAACCCTGGCAATAGTATAGAAGCCTTATAATAAAATAAAAGTCATCTTCAGTCTCAGATCTCAGTATTGACAGGGTTTAGTCAGTTACACCAAGCAGATTCCTTTGATCTCAGAAAATACTAACAGTATTAAAGTATTGTAGAAATTTACAAGGTTTTACCAGGATTTGCATAAATAACTCTTCTTATTCAAATTAACCACTATCCTGAGCAATCAGTGTTCATTATTTAAGTCTGTTAGAATTAAATATCGCAAATATCGTATAATATATGGCGACTGAATTATACTAAACATTTCATGTTTGATTTTAATACTTACTGAGTTAATCTTAACAATTGGTGATGCAATAAAATAGTTTTCCGTATAGGATACGGTGAAATTTAAGTTATCAGGAAGTTTAGTGACAGAGTGCATTTTAACTGACAAATAAGGAAGTTAGATGTTTGATAAAATCCACAATAGGTTAACAGAAAAATAAAATATTTGTTCTGATAAGAAAATATATTAAATGTTGAATCTGCTAATGTAGTATACATTTTTTGACTGTTGAAGAGGACAAAGTTTCAGGTTTGTGTCATCTAATACTAAAACTGAAGATTGAGATTTTTTAAAAAAATTAATTTAAAAGGAAAACATATACACTCAACCGAAGTTCTAATTGGTCACGTTTTTGTCCGTGTTTTTTTTATTAGAAAGACATTGAATTTATTTTTTATTTATGATCATATGCCAACAACAGTCTTCAACAAAAGTTTTAATCTTGTAACAATTTACTTCGGAACAGTTTGGCGAGAGTTATCTTTAATTTTAGTAAAAATGCATTTCTTGCATTAAAAGGTCAAGCAAACAGAAATTTGCTCTTAATTTCTTGTTTTGTTTTAATAGGATCCCTCATTAATAAGAAAAAACATAAACTTATTAATCATCAGCACATGTGTTTAAAAAAATCCCTTTCAAAGTATCCAATTTTACCTCCCTTTAAATTAAAGACTTTTCCAATTTTGACCCTGCGTTGTAAGTAAATGGAATTGGATTCATTGAAGAAAACAATCAATAAAGATTTAAAAGACATTAGATGATTAATTTCAAGACAAAACAGTTCTTTCCACAACCTCTCTTGACGTAGGGAAGAAACGAAACTAGCATACATTGTGAACATATACAATTGATGACCAATTAGAACTTTTGTTGAGTGTATCTAGCCTTTTGAAGAGGTTGCAAACATTTAAATTTAGATAATAAGTTTTAGTAAATTTTTGGTGTCTATCATTGTCTCCACACGTCTAGTTAAGTCCAATGAAGATGACAAAGTCAAAGAATTAAACTTAATCCTCTATCCACTTATACAAACAATTGTAGATCAAAATCATGCGGAACACCCGTCCCAGCTGATCAGGATCTACACTTGTCGCTTCTTGGTCAAAAATAGCCTTATGAATCTAACAGTCACTGTGACCGGTGTAGTTTAAATAAATGTATTTGAGACATTAAAAAGTATTTTCCATTATTTGCTAAAAGGGGACAGGTCCTATTTCTACTTCTACGCCAAACATATTTTCAATATTAAGTGTATATCATCATGGCATTATATTAATGTTGCTAAGTCTATTATTTCCTGGAACTGTGAAGTACATGTATATCAATTTACAGTTTTCAAGATAATTTCTTTAAACTTTTCACATAATTATACAGAACATCAAGGACCAGGTTAAAAACGGCTTAGTCTGTTAACTGTTAAAGTTGGGGCAGGGAAGGGCTTCTTAAGTTGTGAATATATTTAATTTATATAAAAACTGAACATGTTTGGCATTAATAGTATATTATTTTGACACAATGTTCATGTGGCATATTCAGGGGCCGATCAAGAGGGGGATTTAGTGGATTGCTCAAATCCCTTTCGGTAAGCACTTTTTTCCTTTACATTTGGACTTACGCCAGCAAGTTAAAAGTACATGTTACTACCTTAAGACTGCCTTAAACGAACCCACGTTTCGGTAATATTTGCATCAAACCCTTGCTCATTACATTACAATTCTGGATGCATATGTACGATATATAAATATATATTTGATTTAGATTGTTTAAGATACCATGAATCACTGAAGACGATTATTACTTAATATATGGATATAGAGTGGGGTTATCAATTACATTCAGAGAAAGTTAAATAACAAATCTATTGTTCCCACATAATTCTCAACATAAAAAATTATGCGATCATAACATCATTAGTATTTTGAAACCCTTATCCATTCTAAAGGATAAGGCTCCAGTAGAACACATTAAACTGAATAACTTATACAAGTGAAAAGCTTTGAGACTAATTACAGTTTGAAAATCTTAATTAATAACGACATTGTTATCACTCAGCCTTTTATGTTAAAATCAAATGGTTTGACTGAGAAGATAATTTCTGTTTAAAAGATGATTGATCCTATACTTTGGGATGAAAGTCGGACTATTTAAAGCACTCGGGCCGTTATGCTTCTGTCGGGCCTATTATCACGCATCGGCCCCACCCAGCCGTAATTATCCTGTAAATAAAATCACAATTTGTAGTTGTTGTTTTTTTTGTTTCATAAACTAGCTGCTCACTGTGATGGCTGCAGTCCAAGCAAGTGTGTTAATAGGTGGGTACGTTCTCGTGTAATGTAAAAATATATTAATATCCATTTTTATGTAGATCTCCTTAATTTAACTCTTAACATATTTGGTATTAGCATTTATTTGTCAATGACCCTGTAGCTTCTCCCACTGTGAAGTGATGTGTATTTTGGTGCAAATTTTAAGTCGATCCCTTCATTCAGGATTATGGTCAGAACAAGTAATGACATCGTATGTAAATGTTAATTTTTACAGGGGCACTGAATTCGAATACAGTTAGACGAGGACTAGATTGCATTGGGATAAAAAAAATGGCACATCGGTGTATGTTTAACAGAATATTAATATATGTACATGTACCTTTAACAATGACCATTCGGTATGGCACAGTACCACAGACAGGTACTTACTTGCAATTTCGGGTATCATGAACTCCTATAATATGTTTTGCTGCCAAAATTTATATTAAAATTATTACTATTATTATAATTATTATTATATTGAAGCCATTGTTGTTAATCAAATAGTTACAGCTAGTAATAATTACCACAGTGGTAATTTTTTTTTTACTGAAAGGGAGTATATTAAGATGGAAAAGAACTTTTTCCCCTCGATTTTGCGGCACCCAAAATCATCGTTTGGAGAGGCATGCTTTACTAATTAAAATAGGAATTTGTCACGTTGTCTTAAAATTTTGGTAACATATTTAATCTTACATTGCAGACACGCAGGATACGTACTTTTTGCTTTATTTGTGACAAGTGTGGTTTTAATCTGTATTTTTGTATACGTGATTTGTGCTAATTGCTGCTGCTGTAGCCGATCTAAAGACCATGTGGGTCATGTATACAACAAGCCGTCTTACTCTGAGGGAGCACGTAAGTACATGTTAACTACAAGAAGATCACATTTATGTAGATTTTTCGTTCAACGCAAGTACTCTGTTACCAATTTCATGCGGTGATGATTACGTTAAGGTACTACAACTGTAATGATTTCCCGCTAACTGTCACTAACAGTCGACAATAATCGATGCCGCTTCGGTTACTATCGGCTCTGACGAGTAGCGTCGGAAGTCACCGAAAGCGAGCCGATGTTTGATGACGTCGCAAATTTATGCGCAGGAAAGCATTACAGTTGTACTACCTTAATCGGGGTTATCCGTTTTGGGAGTTGTCCCGGCTAGCCGAGTGGGAACGTTATCGGAATTGCACGGTACGGGTTCACTCCCCAGTTTGAGCACTATCATTATATAGTATAATACTATGTTGAAGGTTGTACAGTTACTAATAATATTCAAACTGATCATTACATAATAGTAATCAGTATTTGAAATGCTAGAAAGTAAGTTACATTATCAAATATCGATATGAACCTTCTCACTTCGCGTATTAATGAAATTCAATTTGCGTCTTCTTCATATTTTCTTTTTTTGTCATGCAATCTGACATCTTTTTAAAAATGTGAAATAACATTTTTTGCAGTTTATGACTGGCCGACGACGAATTACGACTTCAGCCAGACGGGGTACGTGATAGGAGGTTACACCGAAGCTCAGATTCATACCGCTAATGTTCACCCAGGAGCTGTACAGAGATGGCAAGTCCCGCGCCTACCATGATTCATACAGCCAATGTTCAACATGGGACTGTACAGAGATGGGAAGTCCCGCCTGCTTTGAAGGAAGGAACTACTCCGTAAAAAACCCAAAAAGAAAGACGATGCAAAAAGGGGAAATTTAAGGATCAATCTCGTGGTTTTTACAATAACTAAACAATTTATGACATCATCATTTGACGCACAACACGGTAACAGTGTCTTCAGAGATAATAGTTGACATTTGTTGTTTCTATTTTAAGAGAAAGCTTTCAATTATTGATTATCTTTCATAATTAATGGGAAATTTTAATGCACATTTTGACTAAATATTGGTATTTTTACATAAAATGCATATAAAACAATGTCGGTTTTTTACATTTATTACGCCATTGCCATGATTGACATCAATTTCCCAAAGATACTTTCGGATCACCCCATTTATTCCTGACATTTGACGTTATAAATTAATTAATCACAATTTTAGTTGATTACATGTAGTTAAATGTTCCTCTTGATTACATAACCTGGGATTAATACATTCAGGAATGAATATTCCTTTATAAAACAATGTAATTTTTCATTCATACATGTATTTTTACATCGCATTTCAAATATAGGGTATCATAATTTAAAAGGTAACTGCATATAAAATGCTTGTTATAGGAATTCGAAGGTGATCACGTTGTTTAAATTTCGCCTTATCAAAGATTTTAATATTTTTTACTTTTTTATCGATACCATTGCATTGGCGACAGTAGCAATCCCTTACATGTTTTTAATTATGTGAAACATAATGGTGTGATTATATCAACAGGAAATGACTAAAGATTAAAGTTTTATTACATGTAATAAAAACCCATTCCTGATTTAATGGTGCCTACATTAAACACTTCAGGGCAGTCAAACGGATACATGTAAATATACACATGAAAATGGACCGGATGAATCATATAATGCATGAACCAGGTAGTTGTAAAAATATTGCGGTCCATTAAATCATGCTCTTACTTATAGTTATTTTATTTAACAAAAAGACTTTTATTATTTTAAAGACACACATTAGTCCGAAAAATTGATCATTTGCTTAGGGCAAACCCATGCTTTTATCTGGGGACCATACGCCGCTGAACATGGAATGGTATTAATCTGAAAATATCTCATTGAAGGTTCCATGTTCATATGCATACCATCGTTTGGGATGGATCAAAATTGTACTGTTTATTGGTGTAAATATTGAGTTGCGCTCAACCCGAGGCTAGGCGGCGTGGGCAGTAATATACAATCCCATTACTGCCCATGAACAGGCTCAATCAAACCGAGCCTGCAGTATTTTCATATTTGTCGTGTTCGGTGGCTTTCAAAGTTCCCTTTTCATCTATTTCAATATCACAGTAGCGTTGTTTGTGCCGTGTGGCGGCTGTAAAAAGTCTCCCCGTACATTCAATCAGTGCTGTTATCAGCTACGTCCTTTGAAGGTCGTTGAGCACGATACTTATGTACTAAGTAAATAGTACTTCTAAAATTACTTAATATATGTTTTTATATTTCGGATAGTTTAAACATAGGTGGTTTCAATATCCCAGCTAATAAGGTTTTGGATATTGTCCAATCACCCCCAAGGATATACTTCCTGCTTTTTAAATTTTGCCTTTGGCGTTGTCTGTGATACGCAGGATTTATATTCTAAGATCCCCTTTCAAAATTCTATTCCGTTTAGTTCCGCCCATTGTTTTCTCGTTTAGGGAAAACCCATGCTTTAATCTGGGGACCATACGCCGCTGAACATGGAATGGTATTAATCTGAAAATATCTCATTGAAGGTTCCATGTTCATCGCCATATGCATACCATCGTTTGGAATGGATCAAAATTGTACTGTTTATTGGTGTAAATATTGAGTTGCGCTCAACCCGGGGCTAGGCGGCGTGGGCAGTAATATACAATCCCATTACTGCCCATGAACAGGCTCAATCAAACCGAGCCTGCAGTATTTTCAAATTTGTCGTGTTCGGTGGCTTTCAAAGTTCCCTTTTCATCTATTTCAATATCACAGTAGCGTTGTTTGTGCCGTGTGGCGGCTGTAAAAAGTCTCCCCGTACATTCAATCAGTGCTGTTATCAGCTACGTCCTTTGAAGGTCGTTGAGCACGATACTTATGTACTAAGTTAATAGTACTTCTAAAATTACTTATGTTTTTATATTTCGGATAGTTTAAACATAGGTGGTTTCAATATCCCAGCTAATAAGGTTTTGGATATTGTCCAATCGCCCCCAAGGATATACTTCCTGCTTTTTTATTATTTTGCCTTTGGCGTTGTCTGTGATACGCAGGACTTATATTCTAAGATCCCCTTTCAAAATTCTATTCTGTTTAGTTCCGCCCATTGTTTTCTCGTTTAGGGCAAACCCATGCTTTTATCTGGGGACCATACGCCGCTGAACATGGAATGGTATTAATCTGAAAATATCTCATTGAAGGTTCCATGTTCATCGCCATATGCATACCATCGTTTGGGATGGATCAAAATTGTACTGTTTATTGGTGTAAATATTGAGTTGCGCTCAACCCGGGGCTAGGCGGCGTGGGCAGTAATAAACAATCCCATTGCTGCCCATGAACAGGCTCAATCAAACCGAGCCTGCAGTATTTTCATATTTGTCGTGTTCGGTGGCTTTCAAAGTTCCCTGTTCATCTATTTTTATTTTCATGTCCGATTTCTTAGTCCGATAATCATATCTGCGACTACATCAAATTCTCCACTTTTTAAACATCTCATATACCTTTTCAACGCAAACTGGGAATGAATTATATTTATAGAAGAAGAAGAAATTCATTTCCGAAATTAAGTCCAGCTCAGTTTGAAAACGCTTCAAAACTGTTCCCAATATTTGTATGATGCAGTCAGTAACGCTTATTGTTTTTTTTGCAACACTGTACATATCATAAAGATCACCGAGTACCCGCCCTTTGGATTTGCAAAAGTTTCTTATGTTTTATATGTGTGTGTGCTTGTGCATGCAACATTGTTGAGCCGGTGGGTGGGTTGGAGTTATTTCACCAAGACAACTTGTACTGGTTCTTTGATACGAGAACCTGTTGGGGCAAGTGTTAGGTTGGTGCAACCTAGAACCTGGTTTAAACCCCCAGTTGCAATTTGATTTACCACTCACCATTCCATGCCGTTATCCACAAAGGTTTCTTTTTTCGTTATTTTTTGTGGCGTACTATTTAAATTCATATACTTATAACATACATGTGCTTTCTCTTCCTCTCTTCTTTTTTCGCTGCGTGGGGAGACTGTGTTTGTGTGAGTGTTGCGATTGGTAATATACATATAATACTTTTTTCCTTAACAATTATACTTAGCCTGTCGAATTTTATTTGACTTTTTGTTAGGTTTGCATATTTCAGTGGTAAACGCATAAAAAACACGTTTTTATATTATTTAAGAGAAGAAAATCAAACTCACCATTTACTCTTTTAAGTTTGAAGAGACTCAGTGGCTAATGACAATCATTTATGGTGCTTTAATATAAGGCAATGGCTGATACTTATATTTGTCATCTATTTTATTTGTTTACAATAGCATAGTTTAATTTCGTTTTAAACTAAGTCAAAATAGAATTTGAAAAGAATTGATTTATCTTGAAATCAATATTCAATGTCTTTTTTATCTTCATTGATTGTTTCCTAATATCAATATCGTTATCTAACAAAATGCTGCTTATTTGTTCTTTACTAACGAGTATTCCAATTTTATTGTAATGTATCTGATATGATAAAACTGAAACTGGCAAATAATGACAAACTCCGCCTTCCATACAATGCCTCTATTATACTTTGTTGTTACTTATTTTTTGGATAAAGAATATATTAAGTAACATGCCACGAAGGTTGTTGTTCTATTCCCGGACAAAAGCAAAAACAAGTAAAACGGATCAAACACGTATGGTAGTTCTCCGGTTTATTTACCTTTCTATAAATGAAATGCATTTGAGCAAATTTAAGGTTAACTTTCACCAAACTACTCCTATTTCAGTAAATTTAAGTATTAAAACCTAAATCGATGACTGATGTTGAAAACCAATCAAGACAAAGTCAATTTCCTTCTTATTAAAATACATACAAAATGTGACCTATTGGACATTTTACTTCTAAGTAACTTACAATCCCTATAGTAAATTGCACACTTTCAGCACTCTTTGCACGTCAGGCAAAGAAAAGAGTGATTTTGCAATAAATGTAAACGATTTTCGTGTCAGTGAAAATTTTTTCTACTAAAACAAGACCTCGATTCAGCACTGGTTAAATGTAAGTTTGTTCCATATTTTGTACCATGTGTCATCGTTTTATTCACTTTCTCTTAACAATATACGAGATTGATCAAATTAAAAGAAGCTTATATTTATCCGAATTGTTACTGCGATTTTCATCCTTATCTTTTAAGGAGGTTAACGTTGCAGTTATTTTTCCGCGGATTTCCTTAACAAAATGTTGTCTTTGCTTCCATTTGTTCCACATGTTTGGAATGAACCACATTGTAAGTAGTATAAAACACGAACCTGAAATTGACATATTCATTTTACTAAAGAATTGAAACGTTTTAAACACGATACTGAAGAAAACCAAAGATATTTGGAGTTAAAGAAGATGAATGAAAAGGAAGGAAGAAAGGCAATACATGTGATATACGCGTATCAGAAATAGTCAAATCCAGCAGACAAGGTCTCCCAGTACAGCCAAAAAGTAAAGAGAAGAAGAGAGTATGGTTTATAAGAAACAGTTTCAAAATAGACTCCACTAATAATAAACGAAAGTGAGAACCTGATAAGTTCATATCAGGAATGGCCACGTACAGAAGACGCCACAAATAATTCACAATAGTGAGAACCAGAGGGGTTCATATCAGGAATGGCCAAACCTTGAAGACACAGCCCACCCATAGTGAGAAGTCGAGGGGTTACCGTCTTGGAACGGTCAGTGGCAAAACAATTCGCCACTGGAGGTTTAAACCAGGTTCTATGGTGCATCAACCTTACACTCGCCAACCAGTTCTCATATGAACAAACAACAAGCTGTCTAGGTGAAATTAATCTAACACAACCATCAGTTTTTTGCTTTTGCATGCAACTTTGTAGGGTGGATGGGCTGTTGGTTTTTTTTCACCAAGACGACCTGTACTTGTTTGTTCATATGGGAACCTATTGTGGCAGGTGTGAGGTAAATACATGTAAAAACTAGAACCTTGTTGAAACACCCAGTGGCAAATTATTTGCCACTTAACCGTTCCATAGCGGTAGCTAATATCAAATATAATCGTTGACATGATAATGATTATCATTATCTAAATATGTTTTTAAAACCTCTAACTGTAGCACTGGAATTTACTGTATTTATTTACAGTGTTCTTTGTTTGAGTTGTATACCAACCAATATCTTACTTACTCTGACAATTCTGACACCTTGATTTAGCAATATGTTGGTTCGAAGACTTAATCGAATTTAACATAAATTTAAAGCTATATACCAATAAAAAGGATGCAACCTTTGGCGGCAGAAATTAACGAACTAATGATGAAAAAATCATAATTGCCAGCATTCAGCAAGCAGCAACGTTTGCCTTCTTCAGCATTATGCGGTACTTGCGTCTGAAATCGATTATGTATAAATAGGTTAATGGGAGATAATTTGTTTCGATTAAAAACAACAGGCTTTCGAATAAAAGGAACCGCGAAAGGATTTACGTTCGTGGTAGTAAGATAAATTGGGTTAAATAACTCACCAACGAACAAAGCTTTAGACATAATAAATAGATCGAAGCACCGAACACGGTAAAATCGTCTAGCCAAGAGTGCCGTACATGGTAAGAGAACGTTCCATTCAAGTTTTCAGGCAACACCTATATACCATAACTGTCCAAAAATGGCCTTAAAACTGTTTACAAAATTTTGATTTGTAATGTTTCATGTTGAGAAATGGTACTAGCTATATTTTGGAATGAACTGCAAAAGTACCAACAAACCCCTTAAGTTCAGCGTTTGATTTAAAACTGTTACAACAACATCAGGTAATTGTTTTTGCTAACCTAATTTCTGGAATGTTATATTACGCTGCTTGTGTTCGCATTTAGAACACTTCTGATTACATCTACTTACTTTATTTGTCGTAAATCGAATCGTGCAGAAAACATTGCAGACGTTGTTGCTGTCATTGAAGAGGGCAATAGAAGTTGATGCTGTATCACACTTCATGTACAACTGTAAAATCGGAGATTATGGTGACATTAACATAATCTTAAGCTTTTAGATCTGTAATATTTCCATCAAACATCGACTTATGCCGTTCCTTATTCGTGTTTTCCGGACGCCGATTCTTACGTTTCCGGTTGATACCATTTTTTTCGAAACTGGAGACTACTCTGACGTAATTAATATTTGAATCAAATCATAAGAAATGCGGATATGAAAATTGATGTAACGTTAATAAATATTTTCATAAAAAATACTCAAAATAAGACTGTAGACGAACAACACTCAGCAATGAATATATGTTATATGAATTTAACATACGTTTGTCTAATCATCTGCGGCGCAATGGTAACAAACAGGACACTTCATTTTGACGGACCCGGTTCAATTCACGGGAGAGGAACGTTTTTCCTTTTTCTTCTTTTTTTTTACTTAATGTGAGTTACCGTTGGGGGGGGGGGATAATGGTATAATCAATAGTTGTAAAATTCGGAAATAATTGTTATTATTCTTCATCTTCATTTAGTAGCCATGAAAACTGAAATATTGTAATGATATTATTACAAAATACTGACTCTTTTTTATCTTTTGCTTGCTGTTTTTTATCGGAATGTCGTGTAGACGCCATATATTTGTCGTTTTTCGATAACCCACGTACACAAAACATCAATAAAGTTTTTTTTTGTATTCGTATTGTTGTCATATTTTTGACTTAAAAAAAGAGTCTTACAGGAAACTCTGCAACATTACTGACTATTTCCCGGATACGGGACAGCTAGTAGACTACCCACAAGGCAATAATAAAGGCTAAAAATGAAGTTAAAACCAGCCAATACGACTTTGCAGAAATCAGTTACACTATTCTACAGATACTCCAATGTGGGAATAATAGTTGGTTCTTTGTTGTTGTTTTTATTTGAAAAGAAAGGTTTGACAGTAAAAAATTCTAGTTAAAATTTTACTGGAAATTTGAAAAAAACGATACGGTTCTTACTGTGTTCTTGGTTTCCTTCAGGTCTGTGTTCCGATGGTCTGGTAAACAGAAATAGCTCTTACACGGCAAACTGGACGTGTTAGTCTGGTTTGATGAAACACATTCAATGGAATCGATTCCAAGGTCAAAAGTGGAACGCCTACTGTTCTTAGCTCCACCATAAAAAGTCACCATGATGATCATACATAGGTCTTTTATTAATAATAATGATATTATTGTATTGATAATAAAGAAACAATTATAGGAAAACCTCTTCGACAGTAACGGAACCTTTCGCTTCTTTAATACATTTTGAACGTATCCTCCCCTTCGGCTGGATAGAACAGTAGCTTGCCTATTTTCATGTCCGATTTCCGTGAAAGTTCTTAGTCCGATAATCATATCTGAGACTATATCAGCAATGTCGGTAGCCTTTCCAAATTCATCGGCCACTCTTAAAACATCTCCATATACTTGTTCAATGCAAACAGAAAATGAATTATGTCTATAGAAGCTGAAGAAATTCATTTCCGAAACAAAATCAAGCTCTGTTTGAAGGCGCTCCAAAAGTGTTCCTAATACTTGTATGATGCAATCAGTAACACGACTTGTTTCATTTTTGCAATACTGTTCATGTACAAATACCAAGCATTTTATTGCATAAGAAGGAAACTCAGACTCGATGGGTGGACTAGTCATACATTTACATCTGTTTGGCACCTGTCTCATAAGATGTCTTACTTCTTCGTTCCCCTCATTTCCATTAATCAGTAATTTTAAAAGTCTGTACACCTTTTTATGCTTTTCTGACATGGATGTTAGTATGTAATGCTTTTCAGATTCCGTTATAGTCAATCTTACAGATGATGCATATTTTGGGAGACGTCTTTGGTATTTTTTCATAAGGAGAAAACTTCCTGTGCTTTCAATGATATGACCCCAGTCATTGAAACGAACATTCAGATCTCGCCGAAAATCATTTTGGAGTCGAAATCTACATGCCGCAGAAATGTCTATGCTGACTATATTTACTTCAGCGCTAACACTGATTGGAACATAAAGTGCCAGTTTTGATGCTGGTCCATGCAAACGAATATACTGAAAAGGTAAATCTGGTAGATTGTGTTTTTCAACAGATCTTTTTAAGCGTTTATGAAACTTATCAGAGACCCTCTCCAATTGCTTTTTTACATGCTTATCAATTGAACCTTCGCTCTCTGCTAAAACAAGAATATAGTCGAACTCGTCTGGGTAAGCATTTTTGTTCCCATCGTAGGAACTGCCAACTTTAAGCAGACGTGTTTCATCGTAAGCATTTACGATTTCAAGGGTTTCAACAATCGGTTTAATCAAATTATGAACGCATGATTCTGTAAACCTCTGAATTCGGTCGACATCATCCTGACTGATTTTGTACTCGCACTCAGTGCGATATAGTTCTTGTAAGTACTGTTCTGTCGCTTCAGCATTGTTAACAAGCTCTTCACGACCGTGCAATAATGGGGTAGACTCATCATATCCGATTTCTACAATCGTATCTGTATTAGTAGCCATACTGAAGGTCTTTAGCGGTCAAATTTGTAAGTAAATACATTCTGAAGAAACCAACAACATTGAAACATGATCAGAAGCCGATAACTAGTACATTTAAGGAATCGCCACACAACTCACACTGGTGATTTTAAAAAAAAATTAACAAATGCAAAATGAACTTTTAGGCAAATGATTCTATGTGTTCATGTTATATACCTACCAGACAGGAGTATTTTCAGAAGAAAGAGAATGTTTTATCAATGTAATGTTCTAAAATGGAAGGAAGAATTACACATTTTGGCCCAAAAACCCATATTTGTATTTACCATTTTTTGACCTCCCACTACAAGGCTTATACAAGACTTAATAATGACACATTAAACTGGAAAATGTTGTGAGATTAAAATTCAAACACATTAGAATGATTGCTGATGGTGATAGTTCTGTGTACTCAAAAGTTGTGGAATCGGTGCCAGTATGGGGTCATGTAAAAAAAATTGGAATGCGCTAATCACACATGCAAATGTGTTCGAGCAACCTTAAACTAGTTCAAGAAAAACCTTTTTACAAAGGGAAAGGTAAACTGACAGCAAAGAACATTGTACGGCTGACAACGGCAATAAGATGTGCAATTAGAATGCGATCAAAAGAAAAAAAAATCAAGCTACTTAAACACGACATTAATAATTCAATTCATCATGTACTGGGATTTCATGACAGATGTTCAAATTTCTGCCGATCTACACAAAATTCAGAAAACAAAGATTCACAGACTTCAAGCAATCTTGAAAAACCAGTTTCTGTTAGTGACTGTTTACAGGACATAATTTCGGAACAGTGTGAATTTTGGGCAGAACCAAATGAAAATGACTTACAATCTGCAAGAAATGCTGAGAAATCTATGTTGAAATATAATGACATAAAAGATATTATAAAGGACGTGTCTGTCATTTTGAATAGAGTTGCAGATAAGGCTGATCGACTGATGGGCAATTTCACTACCAACCATGCTGAAAGCTGGATGGCCACACGCGCTAAGTTTGATGGTGGAAAACAGATCAATCGTTTTAACAGAGGTTCATGGAATACCCGGTGCTATGGGGGCGCACTCAGAAAAAATTTAGGTCCGTCCTGGTCTCCAATGGTGTTCCAACAAGTGACAGGATGCGAACCAGGCAGGCATTTCTTCAACCATGTCCACCAAATGCACAGGAAAGATATCAGTTGAAAAAATATAGGCAATCAGAAAAATGTCGCCTTGCCAGACAGAAACGAAAGTTATATGCCTTAAAAACTAATACCTCAAAACGAGCAAAGCTTTATTATGGACAGCCATTGGATGACACTCCTGATCTTACTCCTGATGAATTAAGTACACGATGCTCACAGTTTTATATGCAGAATATTGATAAACTCCCGAACAGATAACTAACATTGAAGTGCAAACTAGAACACAGAGTGATAATGACATGTGGATGAGTGAAAGAAAACTGAGATTGACTAGTTCTCACTTTGGAGAAGTATTTTCAAGAAGAGATAATAATAATTCCACATGTCTCGTTAAAAACCTACTTTATTCCAATTTTAAGGGGAATATTTTCACCATCCGTGGGTTACACCAGGAGGACAAAGCCATAAGAGAATACATAAATATCAGTAAACACTATATTGTTGAAAAATGTGGCTTGGTAATTTGAGGGAAGCATCCATATTTGGCAACAAGCCCTGATTGACTCGTAAAAGACCAAAATAAAAACACAGTTGGTTTAATTGAAATTAAACATCTCTTGCACAACAATAGATATATGGTTGAAGAAGCTGTTGGAAAAGTGTCAAATTTCTGTCTTGAAAAAGTAAAAACAAAATATCACTGAACAAGTCCCATAAAATATACCATCAGATACAGAGACAACTAAACATCCTTGAAAAAGAATGGTGCGGTCTCATTATTAGGAGAACAAACCCCTATGATATGTTCATTGAAAGAGTGTATCTTGATAAAAACATATGGAGTGAAATGATTCCAAAATTAGAAGCATTCTTCTTCAAGTTCATACTTCCTGAGCTTGCCTCACCTAGACATAAGACTGCCACGGGCATCCGCAAGCCTTGTTTACCATGTTTATGCATCATGTACCACTGATATACTTAATATGTCTTAATTATTGACAGTGTTTGATAGAATACTCAAACACTAACAGCTACAGAATACTTAAAAAATATAAGTTTCAAACTTTATTATTTTTATAATAAAAGAACATAAAATATTGCAGGTTTTTATACTTAAAGAATAACCATTATAATCATACATGATGATGTTAAGAGCTATTTTAAACACCAAAAATGAATAGCTACAGAAGCACATTTCATGATCTTATTGCAAAAAGGGTTAATTTCCATTTAAATAAGGAGTGATATTGTTACACTAAGGTTACCATTTGTAGTTAGCTTACAAACACTATGCAGTGTCATCCATCACTTAACTTAAAATATTGTCCTGCTGTAATTTCAGTATGAAAGTCAAATGTCCGGAAAGCGCAAGTCAGCAAAAGGAAACAGATCACAGAAGCAAATTAAGGTATATTTTATAATTTGTCTGTTTAGGATCAACAAAAAAAGCTGTGAGTTACAGTCTTTGAATAAGTCATACATTTATGATCATCATATACGATACACATGATTTTGAACAATTTTTGCTTAATATTCCATTAATATTAAATTCTTATAAGTTCATTTTTATATAAATACTAATTCATGAATGAATGAATAACTGAACTTATTTTATTATAATATTAAATCAATTATACATGTAATGTACATGTAATTCTGTTTAAGGGAGCTGCATTTCAAAGTCAGATACCATCCATAGGGAATTCAGTGGTAAGCCAGACACCATGTTAGATAAATGAAAAAAAAGCTAATGAGGTAAGCTAATTGTTTCATGAAAGAGAAAATACATTTAATAAATGTAATATGTTCTTCTATAATAATATTATAACTAATATTGTTCTCGTTTGTAATGTTCTGCAATTGTGATAGCCATAATTTCGTCATTATTCAGCATTATCATTGGTGCTATTTCTATTTTGTTGGAAAATCTTCAGCCGTTATTGCAAGGGCAAACATTGTAGATCCAGATTACTTTAGCCGGCACATTTTCAGATCAGGATCTGCAATGTTTGCTTTTTGGTCAGAAATAATCATATAAATAAAAAAGCAGACAGTTGAAACCCTGATCAAAAGGCAAGGATGTGCCAGCTGATCTGAATCTACACTTGTTGCACACACAGTAAAACCATATATGTATAAATGTATTAAAATATTCAAATTTAGACATTGGCAGCCATTTAGACCTAAATCCCATACACATGAGATCTTTGTAATTACTATTTCATTCATCTGACACTTGCTGATGCAGATGATATGGATTTGTATACTCTTATTTGAAATGTTTACAGTCATGTGTGATTTATTTCATGTGCATTTGTATACGTCATGTTATAATTTTTTATTTGTTGAATTATCTTGAAATGCATGATTCTTTTGTTGTTTATGACCCTTGTTGATGTATGTGAATTTCAGGTTGAGCGGAAATCTGGAAGAACAAGAAGACTGCCTGTAAAACTATTAGATTGAACTTGGTATGTGTACAAATTACATTATAATTAATAAATCAATATATGTTATTGATCCATTGGGAGAATTATTATACCATTAACCTAATATTTTATGGAATATGACTGTTTTCAAATGAGTGAACATTATAGATCCAGTCAAGCTGGCTCATCCGTGTTGTCAGTTATGATCTGCAATGTTTGCAGTAAATTTGTTAGATTATTTTAGACTAAAAAGTGTCCATTATAAATCCAGGACATCAGTTTCCTGTGATCCAGATATACATTGGTTGCATATAAAAGTATCTATTAACTTAATGATTTATTAAAAATATTTACAAAAATTTGCAGTTAGCTTGGCCAAACTTTTTAGTAATACTTTTAAGAAAGACTGTTAAAAGTATATGCTCCATTTGTAGATTTAATTAGGCTCATAAAATTTGCTTAATGTTTTCATTTAAAACATTCAAGCATGCTCTTTTATTACTGTTTTAAACTGTTAAAACAATGTAACACTTGTTCCATCTTTAATATCAAACAGACATTGTATTTTGTGACACCTCTGATATTTAGGACTGCAATTATAATTACATTTAAATTTATGAAAACTAATTATTGCAGGTAATCTCAATCATTGGTATTCACAACGGGCAACATGGCTTTTGAAATGATATTGCCTCTAGCTGGGAGCGAACCCGCACCGTCACGGCGACAGCGCCTAGCCCTGCAATTCCCGCGACGCAACCAACTGAGCTAACCGGGACAACCCCAACAAAGGTTGATCGGATAGCCCTGATATACGTAACGATCACTTTCTGACATCGGTAACGGGTTATTGTACTGATAACAGTACTATAGATAGAAAAGGAAATGTGAAAACAACATAAACTGACACATCGAAATATTGCACTATTTGTGTTATTGTGCCTATTGTTGGGTGGAATGCATGTTACTATCCACGTCGCCTAGCCCCAGAGGGGGTTATGTAATGGCCAATATCTGTGCTGGATATACACTGTTTTCCTTTACAGTAAAGGTGCATGATTGGATTAAAGGGTTAAGCATACCAGTTAATGACAACAGAGTAGGAAATGTCAATCAACTTAGTATTAAAAATACAGAAGATGTAAATATATGTAAAGTCAATGACATTTGCTGCAGAATTTCTGTGATATACAGGAGCTGTTTGGTAAAGTGTAAAAATTGATGAAGATTATTTGAACAACAACACAATAGCAACAAAACTCAGTGTTAAATGTCATTAAATGGACAATATGTGGTAGAACAGGTAGATAGATACTAAAATAATA